>NW_010729207.1:706532-721110 GCF_000365185.1 Nelumbo nucifera
AGGGAGACTCAAAAACTGTGATAAAATGGTTGCAAAAAGGGGAAGGAGTGACCTGGCAGCTGAAGAATGATTTCAGAAGGTTCAAATGGATGTCAAAAAATTTGTCTATTCAGGTGGGTTGGGTTAGGAGATTGGCCAACAGCTTGGCTGATAGCTTAGCAAAGCAAGGGGTTCAAAGAACAGATATCTTTTGGGCAAATTTGTAATTCTGTCTTGGGTCAGCTTCTATGCCGATTTCTTTGTAACTTCTTGTTGTATATTAAAGCATCTTAATTAATAAAAATTTTCAAAGTTATTGATAAAAAAAGGTTAGAGAAAGTGAAGATCTCAGCTCGGTCAAGGGATGAATTCTGGTGGAAAGAATGCTCAAATGGGAAGTTTACTGTTAAATTATATGGCTCTCATCAGAAATATTTCAGATTCAGATCAGGTAGCAACTGTTTGGGGAAATCTGGTTCTTTGCCTGGCTGGTTGCCATGGATAGTATTCTGACTGTGGACCATCTGAAATCCAGGGGCTTCAGCTTGCTAATATGTGTGTCCTATGCAAAGAACGGGAGGAATCTGTCAGTCATCTTTTTTTGGAGTCTCAAACTTTCAGCCAGGCACTGCTGCAGGAATTTTCTCTTCATGGCCAAAATTAAGAGGAAGCAAGAAAACAAAAATGATTTGGAGCTGTTTACCGTTTGCAATTTGTTGGAACATTGGAGAGAAAGAAACAGAAGAATTTTTGAAGAATAATACTGGAATTTGGACAAGATTGTGGCAGCTGTCAGCAACTCAGTAGCGGATTGGGTTCTTGCAACTCAAGAATTTAACCATGTCTCTAGGGAGGATTTGGGGGATTGTTTGGGAAGTATCTTGAGATTCCATCTTTGTAACCTGGATATCTTTTTGTAATCCTGTATCTGTGCTCCCTAGCAGATCTTTTGTTTTTTCTTTTTGCTTCCCTATGTTGTGCAGGTAATGCCTTATGACCTGCTAGGTTGTAACTCTCCTTTTTTTATTTTTTTTTTTATTTTAATGAACTTTATTTTTATCTTCAAAAAAAATCTTTGAATTCCTCCTGGCTAGGTTGAATCAGGAATATGATATCACTCGACAGCACATCCTCACACCTGGATAGCTATTTGTAATCCTGTATCTCTGCTCCCTAGCAGGTCTTTTGTTTTTTTCTTTTTGCACCTTGTCACCTGCTAGGTTGCAACTCTCTCTCTCTCTCTCTCTTTTATTTTAATGAATTTTATTTGTATCTTCAAAAAAAATCTTTGAATTCCTCCTGGATAGGTTGAATCAGGAATATGACATTTCTTGACAGCACATCCTCACACATGGAGACCTATCTCTCTCACAGGCTTACTCCTTGGTTCACAGTGAGGTGAGCAGGAGTGCTATATTACGTAAAAATGTAGAGATAATGCAACCCTATCCATATCTAAGACCAAAAACAAGGGTGGTAGTACAGATGGAAAGGAGGAAGTGCATGTGACTATTGCAAGAAGCCAAAATATACATGTGAGACATGTAGGAAGCTGCATCCACACTTAGTACCAGGCTACCAGCTCAGTTTAAGAAGAATAATGGGAATAATGGCAGGAAGGGCAGTGCAAATGTTGTCTTGTTTGTTATTGATGCAGTGGCCATTGGTCCTCCATGAGTTGAGTTTGCCAGAGCTGAAACTGAAAGGTACAACAGGGTTTTGTCTCAAGCAGAGAATGCTGCTACTCATGGTACTCTTCCTTTGTTCCTTCCTTTTGTAAGTTATGATGCTTATGCTGGTAATAAAGTCCTTTTCTGGGAGGACATTTGGTTAGGGGAAAGCCTCTCAAAGAAAGGTTCTATTCTATCTATGCCATCTCCCTACAAGAACAAAAACCTGTCTACTCTGTCCATTGTGCTAGGGGTGCTTAGGATCTAGGGTTGAGAAGAGGGCTGAGAGAGTCTGAAATGGGGGCTCTTGATGAATTTCATAGTCTTTTGAGTCTTATTTTTTTTTGGACCCTTCCTTGTTTCACAGTTGAGTGTGGTTAGTCTGTCCCTCATGTCTTTTTTCGTGTGCTTCTTTCTTTAATGCCCTCTTCTCTTCTGTTAAGGCAACGTCCTTTCCAGCTAATTATGGCTCATGCTAGTAGATTAATTTTCAGCCTTGCTTGTATCTTTTCTTGTGATTGTACACATTTTTTTATGGGTGTAAGTTAGAATGGAAATGTTTCTCTAAAACTATGGTGTTGACTGTAAAAATGGTTTGCTTGCAAATCATCATGTTCTTAGCTTGTATGTTCTTCATGCATGATGGGGATTTAATTATCCAAACTGAAAATGATCTAGGAACTAGATTGGTATCTCCTTCCACTTTTATTGTGTGATGGAAACTTTAATATTTATTCCATGTGGTAGTATTTCCTGCAGTTTATGTCTCTGTCGTTCTAGAACCCAGATCTTTTGGTCATTTGGGGCCAGAGGGTCATATTTCGTGCATAGCATTAATCAAATCTTGGTGATGCAGACTGTCTTTATTACTTCCAGTGGAGCTTGGAAACTTGGTGGGTTTGGTTTTGCTGTTTCTGCAGATCAGACCTCAGGTGACGTGATCAATGTGCAGACATTTCATTATGCTGTAAGTGGATTCTTTATTATGAGTGAATGAAGGTCACTCCTTCATTTGTTTGCTTCTTATGTTTTCTCTTATTTGATAATTTGGTATAGCATTGCTGCTATGAATATGATTGGTTTTAATTATAAGAAAGGATTTGGGAATTGGGTTTTCTGGTTGACATGAATTAATTTCCATTCTTAATATTCCAGTGTTTTTCCTTGTTTTTTTTGATGAATGAAGATAATTTATTGATCCAGAAAATTAAGGCAATACAAAACCCATGAAGAGGCACGGGCTGTTACCTCTTCTAACAAAGTATTACATCAAATTACAAAACAGGAATAAACAGAAATAAAATTATAGCAGCCCAAAATAAATGTTCCCTTGAAGCCCCTTGCTTAGCTAGCCCATCCGCTAAGGTATTTGCTGATCTTCCCACCCAAAGAGAGGTAACTGTCATGTTTCTTGTGAGCCAGTTGACTTTCCTCAATAAGTCTCTGTATTGCCACATAGCTGAAGCTAGATCTGTCAGCCATCCCACAACAATTTTGGAGTCTCCTTCAACTACCAAATGCTGAACTCTTAATTGTTCCGCAATCTGAATACCTTGTACAGCCGCTAAAATCTCAGCTCTATTAGAGTCTCCTATTCCCACAGAGCCTGAAAACAAGGCTAAAATATTGCTTTCCTTATCTCTCAGCACCCCTCCTATCCCCGATGGGCCTGGGTTTCCTTGGCTACTATCATCAAAGTTCAGCTTTGCCCAACCTTCAGGTGGAGGCTTCCACACTGCAAATTCCCTATCCTTCCTCGTATGGCTATTGGCCACCGGTTTCCAGTTTCTCCAAATATCATCAAAGGAAAATGTATGAAAGAAGTCCATAGTTCTTAACCAATGAATGGCCCTAGTCAAGATACAATCCTCAACAGCCTGAATGCTTCTTTCCTTTTCTTTGAATACCCTTGCATTCCTATTGATAAAAAAAAAACAACCCTTGCATTCCTTTCTTCTCAGATTGTCCACAAGGTGGCTGCTCTAATACATCTCCACATCATTTTTCCTTTTTTTGTAGGCCAAACAAAAAGAGAAGGATCGAACAGCTGACTTAAGTTTGTGGACAGATTCCACTTGCACCCAAACAAAGAAAAAATCCAACTCCAAATAGCACTAGAAAAGGAACAAGATACAAGTAGGTGGGAGCAATCCTCACCACTAGCCCTGCAAAGTACACACCAGTTAGGGGACAAACACATGAAAGGCCTTTTCTTCTGCAAGCAGTCCAAAATATTAATCTTTCTATAAAACACCTCCCAGTAGAAAATAATAATTTTAGGTGGAACAGGTCTAGTCCATATGTCGGAAAACTCAACTGTCCCATGGAAGAGCAAAGGGACTTAAAAAAGGAAGCACAAGGGAAAAAGCCTTTTGGATGAGGGGACCATAATCTCACATCCAAACTAATAGGGTCCAGAAAGACACTGCCAAGAAGAGACAACAAATCTGAAACACTACTAAGTTCATCATCCCTCAAACCTCTCCGAAAGCCAAAGTCCCAACTTAAGGATGAGGGTGAAGTAAGAGATGGGAGAAAATGAGAGAGAGCTTTTTCCTTGTAAAGGGAAAGAGAATAGAAAGCTGGGAACTTGTCCTTAAGGGCAATGGTACCCACCCAAGTGTCTTCCCAAAATAAAACAGTGCCACCAGAATTGATATCATACCTGACAAAGTTGAGAAACTGAGGGAGGATACTCTAGATTGCTTTCCAAGGAGATGCCAACGTAGCTTGACGTGATACACCCGCATCCCATCCATTTTCCAGTCTGCCATGTATACTAGCTTTCACTTCATGCCACAACCTCTCCCTTTCTCTAGGCCACCTCCACAACCATTTCCCTAAGAGCTTTATTCTTGAGAGCTAACCTTCCTAATCTCAATCCACCCTCCTCTTTACTCCTACAAACTATTTCTCAGTTGATTAGGTGATCTTTCTTTTCCTCCCCAGGCTCCCACAGAAAAGATCTCATTAACCTCTCCGACTTCTTAGCCTCCCTATTAGGAATCCTAAAGATAGAGAAAAAATAGACCGGTAGGTTTGCTAGGGTAGCTCTCAATAAAGTCACTCTACACCCTATAGAGATGTAGTTCTTTTTCCAAGAAGCTAATCTTTTCTCAACTTTTTCCAGAATTGGGGTCCAAAATCTACTCTCCTTTGGGTGAGCTCCTAGAGGGAGACCTAGGTACTGCAAGGGCCAAGAAGAAATGGGACAACCTAAACAATCTGCTACAGACTGAAGAATCCTTTCATTCATTAACACCTACCACACAACTCTTATCCAGGTTTATCTTCAAATTGGAGACATTCTCAAAGTGTTGTAGCAATGCTTTGAGATTCTTCACTTCTTGCCTATCACCCCCTTCACAAAATATTATGATATCATCGGCAAACTGTAGGTGGGTTACCCGGACATTGTTCCTTCCAATCCTCCAACCTCTCACTTCCTCTTCCCTATCTGCTTTAGAGATTAATCTACTGAAGACATTTGCAACTAAGGTGAAAAGAAACGGGGAGAGTGGGTCACCTTGTCTAAGGCCTCTACAAGCTGGGAAAAAATCTTTGATGACCCCATTAACCAAGACTTAGTAATGGCAGGAGCTAATACCACCCTTTACCTAGTTGCACCATCTATCTCCAAAACCACAACACCCTAGGACCTCTAATTAAAAACTCCAATCCACAAGATCATAAGCCTTTTCTAAATCTAGCTTACATGCAAAACCTTGAGTCCCCGACTTTCTCATGTACTCCACGCACTCATTGGCTATTAAGATCTGATCCGTTATTTGCCTTCCCTGCACGAAAGCACCTTGTGCTTAACTAATGATGGAGGGTAGTACTACTCGAATTCTCAGAGACAACACTTTAGCCAGGATTTTATAGATGCTTGTCACCAGTCTAATCGGCTTAAAATCCTTAGGGTCCTTTGCATCTACCTTCTTTAGGATTAGGGCTAAGAAAGTAGCATTAACTCCAGGGGTTACCTTTTTTTTTTATCTGCAAATTCCTGAAACACCTCAACAAGGTATTCTTTAACCACATCCTAACAGTCTTGATAAAAAGCCATTGTGATGCCATTTGGACTAGGTGCTTTGGATCTATCCATTGAAAACACCGCCTGTTTGATCTCTTCTTAACTAAAATCCCTTTCTAACCAATTTATTTGTTCTTCAGACAATCTAGTCCAATCCAATTCTTCCAATGTTGGCCTATTATTCAATGGTTTCCTATAGATTGATTTGAAATGATCCACAAACAATTTGTCTATCTCATCTTGATTTGTAACTTCCTCCCCATTCACCTCTATCTTAACCACGTAATTTTTTCTTCTCCTCCCATTAGCCAATGCATGGAAAAATTTTGTATTTCCATCCCCTTCCTTGATCCATTTGTGTCTTGACTTTTGCCTCCAAGAACTTTCCTCTCTCAGAAGAACCTCTTCCAGATCCTTCTTTAGGTTTCTTCTCAAAACCCTTTCTTGCTCATTCATCATCTTTTGGGCTTCTTTGGAATCTAGTTCCTCAATCCTATACACCAAGTTACTTTTTTGCTCCTCTATCATTCCAAAGTGTTCCCTATTCCACTCTTTGATTTTGGATCTCAACCTTTTCAACTTTTTGTGGAATCTCACTCCCTTCCATTTCACCCCTCTTAAGTCTTTTCTCCACCATTCCCCGATCAAGTGCACAAAATCCGGGTGAGTTAACCACATATTCTCATATCTAAAAGGCCGTGGACCAGAGGCTAATGTTTCAGGACTTAACTAGATAGGGCAATGATCAGAAGTGACTGCGGTAAAGCTCTAGCCATCAGGTTCCTCCAATGGTTCTCCCACTCTTCAGTAAAGAGGAACCTATCTAATTTCGAACAGAGGGGGTTTTCTTGGAAATTAGACCATGTAAAATTGGCTTGTAAGAGGGGTAAATCCTTTAGACCACAAGTATTAATGAATTCATTGAACATTCTCATGTTGGTTGTAATTGTTCTTTGGGGGTTATTAGATTCATTACAAAACCTAATTACATTAAAATCCCCCCCCCCCCAAGACACCAAGGGTCCTCCCATAGACCTCGTATGCCATACAATTCTTCCCACATCTCATTCCTTTCTCTATACGTGTTTGGCCCATAGACATTGGTTAGAACCCAGGTGAAGCCATCCCCCACATTCCTAACCTTTAAAGACCCAGAAAATCTTCCTATTAGCTCCTCCACTGATTCTACAACATCCTCCCTCCATAAGGTTACTAGACGTCTAGACCTCCAGAGGCTTCACAAGAAGGAGCAGAAGTCCAACAAACTCCTCTTGATCTCCATGCACTTCTGACCCATTTTCTATCCAATTCTGCCAGCTTGGTTTCCTGTATCAAGACTGTCCGGTTTATCTCTTCTTAATAGGTCTTTAATTGCCCTTCTCTTTCTTTCACTTCCCAAACCTCTCACATTCTGGCTGATGATTTTCATTGAACACTTCTTTCAAAAAACCCTTCCCCAAAGACTCCATCTTACAGTAGAATCTTTCTTCTTTCCCCTCTCCCACTAAATTCAATATCACCCTCAATATCTGAAATTAATCTCTTCACTTCTGATTTCTTTTTCTTTTTCCTTCTATTATTACCCCTCAGTCTTCCTAGTTAATGCACTAGCTTCATCCACCTCTCCCCCCAAATTGGAGCTTTTGTAGTAGTCTTTTTCTTGAGAAGTTACTACTCTCTCCCTTTGATCTAATTCCTCCTCCTTCTCTTTATACTCCAACAATGCGCAGATCCTCTCTAATTCCTCCTCCTGTCTCTCTTCAAATGCCACCTCTCCCTCTCTCAGTTCACTCTTAGAGTTGCCAATCTCTCTTCTCTTCCCCTCAACTGGAACTTCTGCTCGGGATGCTAGAGTATCTGTTTCAAGCACAGAAGGCACATTAGTAACCAAAACTGAATGGACAACAGTACCTGCATTGTTGGGGACTGAGGGGACATCTTCCAAGGGAGGGGGACTTGCGTAAGGAGGTGGGCCTAAATCTGTTCCTTGTGATTGAGCTTGCATTAGAGAGTTTACACTGTGATTCAATACCCTGTTTGCTTTAACAACTGAATTAGTCTTCCGGTGCTGCCCTTCTTTTGGTGTTACATTACAGATCAAAGCGTTAGATTTGTTCCCTACCAACATCATATCCTGCTTTTCCTGAACTATTGGATTGACTTCCCTTGCAGGTACGGGTGGCACCTGAACCGCAACCTTTGCCGGCCGATCCATAACATTCACAACATCTTCCTCATCTGTTTGTAATTCAGCTTCTTTCTTGTTCTCTTGAAATAGTACCTCCGTGCTCAAACTATCTTCATCAAAAACATTCCTCGAGCCACTTAGGTCGATGCTCCCTAAGCTTATTGTGTCTTCTGAATCAGTGTCACTGAAATCTTCCTCCCCAGAGTGATCATACTGCTTCGGCTCCTCTAAATCACTTCGCCTGATACTCCTTGGGTTGCGTTTTTTGGCGACACCCTGTTTAATCTCTCTAACGCAACCCATTGTAGTGAGTTTCCGGGAAGGGAGAAATTCAAACTTCGTGGTTTTTGACCTGTTGTGCTCAAAGAAGAAGAAGATAGATGGTGCTTACCATCTATCGACGCCACTCCCCTAGTCTTGGGTCCCTTTGATGGGCTGGTAAAGTTTGGCCCATATACCGGTTTAATATAAAGCTCCCCCTGTCCCACCTTAGATAGGCCCACAGTGGTCGGCCCACTATGAGTTTTCTCCCTTCTATTTTTTTTTATCAATAACACAATTCATTAATTATCACAATAATTACAAAGAGGAAGACAGACTTTCTTATCTTCCAACTACATTATGAGCCCCAAGAGAAGAAACAAGAGAGAGAGAGAGCATAAGAAGAAAAAAAATTAAATTACATCTGTGCCCAAAACATGACATCCCTGTCCAGCTGTTCTTTTTACCCAACTGATTTTAACTTCCATTTCTCGAACCAGCCATCTGAATTTCCTCTTCAAGTTACTATAACTCCATAAACCACTCTCTTCTTTGTGCAGCCACCCAACCACCACCTCCGAGTCTCCTTCAATTATAAGTTTTCTGATATTCATTTCCCTAGCTTTTTGGACACCTTCCATTACTGCATGGATCTCAGGTCTGAGAGTCACCCACTCCAATTGGGCCTGAGAACATGGCAGAAACGGCCCCATTCTCATCCTTGAAGACACCCCCAATCCCTGATTGTCCGGGGTTCCCTATGCTGCTTTCATCAAAGTTTAGTTTTATGAAGTCCGCAGGTGGGGGAGTGCAAGACACACTCACCCCAGCTTTAGTCTGGGTACAGCTAGCAATCTCACCCCACTTCCTCAGCATATCATCCACTGTATATTCTGTGAAAAGCTCTAGGGACTTCATCCACTGAATAACCCTTATGTGGATCAGGGCCCTCAATTCTTCAACACCTCTCTCTACATCAAAGAAGATTATGGAATTTCTTTCTTCCCACAAAGACCAGCATACCACTGCCTTTAGTCCTCTCCACATAGTTCTTCCCCTTTTCATACGCCACCTGAAAAAAGGAGGATCAAAAAGGCCTTGCAAATTCGAAGGAGGAATCCAGGTACACCCAAAAAGAGAGCAAGCCCACTCCCAAATAGACTTTGCAAAATGGTAAGACACTAGAAGATGAAAACCGGTCTCCCCATCAGCTTTACAAAGAACACACCAATGAGGGGACAAACAAGTATTGGGTCTCTTCTTTTGGAGCAGATTGGGCCCAATTTTTAGGATCTGAGGCCCACCTACTTGAGAAATCCCACTCATATTTACCTGGCCCGGATTTGGTAGAGATTGGGCCCTATTTATTTTTAAGGGACCCAATGTTTCAACTCCCTTAATCTCTTTTGACTTCGGTTCAAAGGATTTCACTGCCCCCTTCTCACCTTCTCTCATTCAACCAGGTGTGTTTAAGGAAGAAGCTTTAACGCCATTTGTTACAGCTAAAGCATATGATCTGTCAGACACCCAGCTAATACCTTGTTGATCACGTCTCTGACTTCCCATCTTCGGCAAGGCTTTTGAATTTTCAAAAGCTTGCTCACCCTTTTTTGTGTAAATGTCTCTTTCTTGCAGGTCTACCAACCCCTTGCTGCCATGTAATGTTTCTTCCTCAACCTTGCCATCTTCCTCCCTTCGAGCTTCCCTCCACATTTCAGCTTCAATGGAGGAAGCCAACCAGACCTCCATGAAGGCTCCTTCAACTCTCAGGTTTACTTTCCTGGGAATCTCCTCAGGCTTGACTCCATTTAATAAGATTGCTGCAGACTTGAGGTTTCCCCAAAAAACACCAGCCAGTCTTGCTCCACACAGTACTGCAATGGCTTTTGCTACTTCATCCTTCCAAAGATGGAAAGGTAGACCAACCACACTGTTGGGACCCAAACACTCCCTCTAAACCCAACTATAGGAGTGGAGCAGGCCACTACTGAGCAGCATTTCACTAGAAGACAGAGAGGCTAGCGTGACACGCGACAGAGCCTCCCAGAGTTAGTTACACTGCCACCAGAAGATATTCTCTCCATGATTGCATACATGTAGGCCAACTATATAAGGCCCTGATCATGTAACAAGTGGCGTGAATGAATATCCCTTTCATCTCTCTCTCTGAGTCATTTTCTTCCTACCTTTCCCCTTTCCCTCCCAACTTCTGTTTCAGGAGGTTAAGCCACCCTCGAAGGGGCTTCCGAGGTGAGCGGTAACTCATCAGATTGGTATCAGAGCCAGGCTATCCAAATCCCAGGCTTCACGATGCCACAGACACGTTCCACTACCGTGGATGAAAGGGTCGACCAACTTGAGGTTGGATTTCACCAGGTGTTGAACGAACTCAAGGAACTCAAATTGGTCGTCTCCAGTTTCGTCTCTCAGCAACAGTCCAGCGAGACCAGTCACCTAGTAGGAGCGGAAGCCTCTGCTTCCAGTAGCCAAAGAACAGGGGATTACCCCAYCGGAAAAGTCACTAAGATCAACTTTCCCAACTATTCCGGTGGAGATCCCATTCCTTGGATCTTCCGAGCAGAAAGATATTTCGAATACCACAAACTCCCGCACACCAGCGTGTCTCCATCGCCTCCATTCATCTAGGAGACGCGATTCTATGGCTCCAGTGGTATCGCCAGAATCATCCCCAGGTAACTTGGGCGGAGTTCACCGAAGCTTTGTGCATCCACTTTGGGCCAACGACGTTCGTGGACTACGATGAGCTGATCACCCGGTTGAAGCAGACTGGAAAGATAGCAGAGTACCAGCTCAAGTTCGAGCGGATGGCGACCAGGGTACACGACTTGCTGGAGAAAGCCTTAGTAGGATGTTTTGTGGGAGGTCTCAGAGTGGATATCCGTTTGGAGGTGAGGGCTCTCCGTCTGGTGACTGTCATGGCTGCGGTGGGATTGGCTCACCTGCAAGAAGAAAGAATCGACAACCTTCGTAGAGCTAGCAAACCAACCTACCCGAATTTGAGGACTCCTCCACGGGTCGATCAGCAGGCCATGAAACTGACTGGGGATCATCAGAAACCCATATTGCCCTTCAAATGTCTCTCATGGGTTGAGATGCAAGCCTGACGCGAGAAAGGCCTTTGTTATAACTGTGATGATAAGTTTGGACCGGGCCATAAATGCCGGGTCCAGCGGGTGTTTCTCCTACAGACAGAGGAAGAGCCGAAAGAGATAGACCCAGAGCACTTAAATGACTATGAACTGATTCCAGACGGACCAAAACCTGACGAGGTCGAGATCTCTTTACACGCCCTCATGTGCCTCAGCTCTCTTCAGTCCATGTGTGTACAAGGAAGATTGGTGGGCTGGACCGTGATGATTTTGATTGACAGTGGCTCTACCTTGAATTTCATCACTTGCCGTTTGGCTAAGCAGCTAGGTATGATCATACAACCCACTCCTCTCTTTTCAATCCATGTGGCTAATGGGAGTCAGATGTCGTGTAATGGTGTATGTAAGAAGGAAAAAATCCTCATACAGGGCCATAATTTTGTGGTGGATCTCCACCCATTGGATTTCTCGGGGGCTGATATTATTTTGGGGTTCATTGGTTGCGTGGCCTGGGCCCTGCTCTATGTGATTGGGCCAAAATGACAATGGATTTTCACTAGGATGGCTAGTCTTGTCATTTACAAGGGGTGCGGCCTCCTAGTCTGCAAAGTGACACTTTAGCCTCCATGATACGGGCCTCCAAGAATGCTGGCCAACCCATATTTATGCACTTAGGCATTCGGCCCACAGTCCCAATTCTGGACAACCAGGGCTGTGCTCACCCCACAGAAGCCCAACACAAGGCCTTACGATCGATACTCGATCAGTTTGGCGATGTATTCAAGGAGCCGAACCAATTACCTCCACCCCGGGCTCGTGATCATCAGATACCTCTCTTACCCGGTTCTAATCCGGCCAATGTGAGGCCATATAGATACCCTTACTTTCAGAAGCTGGAAATTAAGAAGGTAGTGAGAGAACTATTGGAAAAAGGGCATATACAGACCAGCACCAGCCCTTTTTCATCTCCTGTACTCTTAGTAAAGAAGAAGGATGGTAGTTGGCGCTTTTACATAGATTACCGGGCCTTGAATCAGATTACTGTGAAGGACAAGTTTCCTATACCCCTCATTGACGAACTACTGGATGAGTTAGGAGAGGCACGAATGTTCTCCAAATTAGACCTGCGGTCTGGGTATCATCAGATTCAGGTCCACCAGACTGACATCCACAAGACGACCTTTAGGACCCACGATGTCCATTATGAGTTTTTGGTTATGCCTTTTGGACTCACAAACGCCCCCTCCACCTTTAAGGCCCTCATGAATGACATCTTCTGGCCATTTCTAAGGCGATTTATTCTGGTGTTTTTCGATGATATTCTGGTGTACAGCAGGGATTGGGACACACATATGGAACATCTGAAACTCACCCTCACAACTCTAAAGGGGCACCAGTTACATGCCAAAATGACAAAAGTGTTCCTTTGGACAAGGACAAATTCAGTACTTAGGCCATGTGGTTGCAGTAGGTCAAGTCATGGCAGACCCAAAAAAGGTAGACGCCATCCAGAAGTGGCCCAAGCCCACTACTGTAAAGGCTTTGCGGGCTTTCTTGGGCTTACTGGATATTATAGGCGCTTCATTAAGGGGTATGGGCCTATGGCCGCCCCTCTAATGTGTATATTAAAGAAGGATTCCTTTAGTTGGGCTGGTAAAGCCCAACGGGCTTTTGAAGACTTGAAGACAGCAGTTTCCAGCCCTCCAGTCCTCACTCTTCCAGACTTCTCTCACCCCTTTGAAATAAAATGTGACGCGTCGGGTGTAGGAGTAGGGGCCGTCTTGGTGCAGAAAGGGCAACCCATTGCTTATTTCAGCAAGGCTCTCTCAACAGCTCACCAAAGTCAGTCCACTTGTGTCAAAGAAATGATGGCTGTGGTAATGGCAGTTTAAAAGTGGCGTGTATACTTATTGGGATGCCAATTTGTTATTAGGACAGACCAACGAAGTTTGAAGTACATAGCAGAGCAAAGGGTGCACACCCCGGAGCAACAAAAATGGCTTAGTAAACTGATGGGCTTTGACTACCTCATAGAATATAATTCGGGGCCCGCAAATAGAGTAGCTGATGCCCTGTCACATGTAGAAGAGTTAGTCCATCTGACCTCCTCCTAGCCCAGCTTCCCTCTGTTTGAAGCTATACAGCAAGAAGCCAGGTCTGATCTGCAATTGCAGGTCATCAGAGATAAGTGGAGGCGAGACCCTTCACAAGTTGCTGGTTACCAAGTTGTGGGGCCTGATCTTTTCTTTAGGGGTCGGTTTGTTGTTGCCCAGAATTCGGCCCATAAAGCTGAACTGCTAAGGTTGTTTCATGGCTCCGCCTTGGGAGGGCACTCAGGGGTGCTACGGACCCTAAAGAGGCTCAACAACCACTATCATTGGGTAGGAATGCGCAAGGATGTATTACAATATGTATTCGAATGCCAAACCTACCAATAGTAGAAATACTCGTCATAGTCTCCTGCTGGCCTTCTACAACCTCTCAAGATTCCAGATCAAGTGTGGGAAGACCTTTCCATGGACTTCATCACGGGTCTTCCTCGTTCAGCAAGAAAGGAGGTTATCATGGTAGTGGTTGACCGTCTCATCAAGTACAACCATTTCTCTGCATTACCTCACCCTTACACCGCAGCAATGATGGCTGACATCTTCATCCGGGACATTGCCAAGCTGCATGGAACCCTAAGATCCATTGTCTCAGATCGGGACCTTGCTTTCCTGAGTTCATTCTAGAAGGAATATTTTCGGTTGCAAGGAACCCAACTGCACCCCTCCATGAGTTATCACTCGCAGACTGATGGGCAGACTGAAGTTCTTAATCGTTGCTTGGAAGCCTACCTTAGATGTTTCATAGGGGAAAAGCATCGACAGTGGGCTCACTAGCTTTTGTGGGCAGAATACTGGTACAATTCGACTTATCAGTCGGCTGCTGGAATGGCACCCTTCAAAGCTCTTTATGGCAGAGAACCTCCTCCCATATTACCTTATGAATATGGGTCATCCATGGTGGCAGAAGTAGAGACCCGTCTACTTGAGGGAGACGAGATTCTTAGATTGTTTAAGTCCAACTTGACAAAAGCCCAACAACGAATGAAGGCCCGCTATGACACTCACCACTGCTCGTTAGAATTTTAGGTGGGTAACTTTGTTTACCTTAAGCTCCAACCTTACCGCCAGATCTCAGTAGTAAGACGGGCTTGGCACAAGCTAGCACCCAGGTATTATGGGCCTTATAAGGTTCTGGAGAGAGTGGGCCTTGTTGCTTATCGGTTGAACCTCCCTGCAACCTCAAAGCTTCATCCAGTGTTTCACATCTCATTTCTTAAGAATGCGGT
>NW_010729207.1:737688-751869 GCF_000365185.1 Nelumbo nucifera
CTCCTCGCGCCTCTAAGGGGATCTTCTTGTATCTATTCATTATTTTAATGGAATTGATGTTATTTATCAGAAAAAAAAGGAGAGTGGTGGACTGTGGGGAGATGTTGGAAGGAAGGCATAGGAATGAGAAAGTTTGGGGAATTATTGAAAAAATCTTTAGGAAAGTTGAACAAAATATGATGCGGACGAAGAATATAGAGGAGAGAAGAGGGGAGGGATCAGGTGGAAGGGGAGAAGGAGAGGAGGGGAATATCTAGAGAGGACATGGGTGGAGGAATCCGATAGGGAGGACCTGATAGCAGAATTCGTGGGGAAGTTGGGATGCAGAATGGAAGACTTGAATGTTTTGAAAGGTGGCCTACAGAATGAGAAGAAGGAAATTAAAATAAAGAAAAGAAAATTGAGTGAAGTTGAGAGGTTGAAAGGAGATGTTGAAGGTGACAAGAAGTTTGGAGTAAAAGGAGATAGAAGGAAATGGGGGAAGTAGTGGTTTTTGTAGAAGGGACTTAAAGAAGAAGTGTTTATGAAGATTCTTAGTTGGAATGTGAGGGGTATTGGAAGTTTGAGGAAAAGAGCGACGATTAGAGAGGTAATAAAGAGGTATGACCTAGACATTGTATTAGTGTAGGAACCCAAGAGAATGGAGTTTAATAATAGACGATCAAGAAACATTTGGAAAGCCAGGGGGATTAGTTGGGTGGCTGCTCCCTTTTGGGTGCTTCAGGGGGGATAGTGACAATGTGGAAGAAGGATGTGGTGGAAGGTCAGGAGGAACTGATTGGAAAATACTCAATCTTAGTGAAGTTCAAGCAATAAGAGGATGATTTTGTGTGGGTGCTCACAAATGTTTATGGGCCAAATGATTACAGAGAACGAAATGAATTGTGGGAGGAATTGGATGATACTAGAGGACTTTGGGATGGGCCTTGGTGTGTGGGTGGGGACTTTAATGTGGTTAGATTCATGGAGGAAACTAATAATACTAATCAGAGGGTGACAACTAGTATGAGGAAGTTTAATAGGTTTGTGGATGCCTTTGAACTCAGAGATACCATTAGCCCATAAGACATTCACTTGGTCAAATCTACAGTTGAGGCCCACTTGCTCCAAGTTGGATAGATTTATGTTCTCTTTGGATTGGGAAGAACACTAGGGAAATCTAGACTCTAGGGCTCTTCCAAGATTGATCTCTGACCATTGGCCTATAGTGATTTGCAAGGAGGAAAGGAGGAAAGGTGGACCTGCCCCCTTTAGGTTTGAGAATATGTGGTTGCTCCATCCTGGATTCACTAAAAGAGTAAGGGAGTGGTGGTATGAGTGCAACCTAGTGGTGGAGTGTGAAGGAATGGGGTTCCATAGGAAGCTACAATTCTTGAAAGCAAAGATCAAGGAGTGGAATCAATTGGAGTTTGGAAGGTTTGAAGAAAGGAAGAGAACTTTAATGGACAAGATTGAGAGCCTTGACTTGAAAGAAGAAAGGGGAGACGTTGGAGAGGTAGACAAGGAACAAAGAAGAGGTTTGAGAAGTCAGCTTGAGGACTGCCTACATAAAGAGGAAATTAGCTAGAGGCAAAAATCTAGATGTAAATGGCTACAAGAGGGAGATAGAAATACCTGTTTCTTTCATTTTTTGGCAAATGGGAGAAGGAGAAATTTTGTCTCCAAACTGGAGATAGATGGAGTTGAGTTAACACAACAAGATGAGATTGCAGGAGCCTTTGTGGGACACTTCAAATCAATTCTAAGAAGGCCTGTAAGTAGGGGGGTGTGGTTAGAAGGATTGGATTGGCCAGATGTAGGGAATGATAATAGGAGAAGGTTGGAGAGAAGGTTTGATTTGGAAGAGATTAAGGAGGTTGTTTTCTCTATGGATAGAACAAAAGCTCCAGGACTAGATGGCTTCACAATGGCTTTTTACCAAGATTGTTGGGATACGGTGAAAGATGACTTTTTGTTGGTTTTTGAGGAATTTCATAGGAGAGGAGTGGTTAACCCGGGTGTGAATTCCACCTTTCTTACCTTGGTCTCAAAAAAGAAAGATGCATTGCATCCAAAGGATTTTAGGCCAATCAGCTTGGTAAATAGCTTGTATAAGATCCTTGCAAAGGTGTTGTGTCTGAGGTTGAAGGAAGTGTTGCCAGCTATTATCTCACCAAATCAAGGAGCTTTTGTGAGAGGAAGACAAATAACAGATCAAATTCTAATTGCTAATGAGAGTGTGGAGAAGTTCAGGAAGGATAGAAAGAAGGGAGTGGTTTGTAACTTGGATCTAGAAAAGGCCTATGACTTAGTGGAATGGGAATTTTTAAAGAAAGTTATGACCAAATTTGGATTTGGGGCTAGATGGTGCAAATGGATTATGGGGTGTGTTCATAATTGTCATTACTCTGTACTTATGAATGGGACAGTGGTTGACTTCTTCCCAACCATTAGGGGTGTAAAGGAGACCCCTTGTCTCCCTTCTTGTTCACACTGATTGCTGATGTTCCGGGGAAATTAATTTACAGAGCAGATTCTAGGGGTCTTATTAGAGGCTGGAGAGTTGGAAGGGAGGATACCCCCTCACCCATCTATAGTTTACAGATGACACAATTTTGTTTTGTGAAGGGGGAAATATGAGGTATGTAAGGAACTTGAAATTGGTGATACCACTCTTTGAACAAATGTCAAACTTGAAGGTGAACTTTGATAAATGTTGTGTAGTGGGTGTGAATATGGAGGAAGGTGAGATCAGGGAGACTGCAGAAGTGCTAGGGTGCGAAGTCTCAGAGTGGCCTTTGAATTATTTGGGGTTGCCATTGGGCGATAACCTGAAGAGAGAGAGAGAGAGTTTCTGGAATCCGGAATCCGGTGGTGAAAAGATTTTAAAAGAAACTTGTCTCTTGGAAAAGGAATTACCTTTCTATGGGTGGGAGGATAACACTGATTAAGGCTACTTTAGCAAATTTACCTATTTATTTCCTATTAGTGTTAAAGATCCCGGTAAAGGTTTCCAATAGATTGGAAAAGATGATGAGAGACTTCCTTTGGGAGCCAGGAGAGGAGAAAAGGGATCATAGAGTAGGTTGGAAGGTGGAGACCAGGAGTAAAAGTAGTGGTGGTTTGGGGCTCGGGAACATCAGAAAAAGGAATCTGGCCCTTCTGGGGAAATGGTTGTGGAGATTCCCACTAGAGAAGGAGAAGTTATGGGCCAAGATAGTGGTTAGCATACATGGGTTGGAGCTAAATGGATGGGATGCTGGAATCCAAGCCAAGACTACATGTGCGTCACCTTGGAAAGCCATTCATGAGTTGTTACTAGTTTTTTCCCCTCTTATCAGGTATGACTTGAATTCAGGTAATGCTATAAAATTCTGGGAAAAAACTTGGGTGGGGGATGCCCCTCTAAAGGACCAGTTTCCTTCTTTGTATGCACTCTCTAACCTTAAAAATGAGCCAGTTTCCTCCTTCATAACACTCTCTCCCACTTCTGGGTTTGGGTGGAATTTGGGCTTGAGAAGGGCTGTGAGAGACTCAGACCTTGACAACACCTCAAGTCTTCTTCAGTTTCTTGACAATATTTTCTTAGACCCTGCTAAGGTGGACTCTAGAATTTGGACTCCTACTCCCATTGGTTCTTTCTCTTGTGCCTCTATCTTCAAAGTTTTAAGCCAGTCCACCAGTCCTATAGCTCTCTCTTTTCCTATTCATGAGGTTTGGTGCAGACCAATCCCTTCTAGGGTTGGTAGTTTTTGCTGGGAAGCCTTTCTGGAAAGATTCAACACCCGTGATCTGCTCCAAAAGAAGAGACCCAATACTTGTTTGTCCCCTCATTGGTTTGTTCTTTGTAAAGCTGATGGGGAGATGGGTTTTCACCTACTGGTGTCTTGCCAATATGCAAAGTCTATTTGGGAGTTGGCTCTTTCCCTATTTGGGTGTAGTTGGAACCCTCCAGCAAATTTGCAATATCTGTTTTCTCCTTTTTTCAGGTGGCACATGAAAAGGGGCAGGATTATGTGGAGAGGACTGAGGACTGCGGTTTGCTGGTCCTTATGGGAAGAAATAAATGCCAGGATTTTCTTGGAAGTAGAGAGAAGTACTGATGAATTGAGGGCTTTGATCCTTATAAGGGTGGTACAGTGGATGAAATCACTAGAGCTATTCACAGATTATACAGTGGATGACATGTTGAAGAATTGGGGTGAGATTGCTAGCAGTACCCAGACCAAAACAATGATGAATGTGTCTTGGACCCCCCCGTGGGTTTCATAAAACTGAACTTTTGATGGGAGCTGCAGAGGGAATCCTGGACAATCTGGGGTTGGGGGTGTTTTCAGAGATGAGAATGGGGTTGTTTCTGCCATGTTCTCAGGCCCAATTGGAGTGGGTGACTCTCTCAGAGCCGAGATCCATGCGGTTATGGAAGGAATCCAGAAAGCCAGGGAGATGAATATCAGAAAGCTTGTAATTGAAGGGGACTCAGAGGTGGTGGTTGGATGGATGAATAAAGACTACAGTGGCTTATGGAATTACAGCAATATGAGGAGGAAATTTAGATGGCTGGCTCGAGAAATGGAGGTTAAAATCAGCTGGGTAAAAAGATCAGCTAATTGTTTTGCTGATGGGTTAGCTAAACAAGGGGTGGAGAGGGAGTCAATGTTCTGGGCACAGTTGTAATTATTTTTTCTGTTTCTCCTTCTTCTCTTTTTCTTTTTCCTTCTTTTGGGGCTCAAGTTATAGCTGGAAGATATGAAAGTTTGTCTTCCTCTTTGTAATTATGATTGAAAGTATTAATGAATTTAATGAAGTGTGTTATTGATCAAAAAAAAAAAAAATGAACTACTGATTTCCCTCATAAACAAATCTGGATTCCCAAGTTCCATCCAAAATCAATTTCTTGCTATGGGCTTCTGTATTAAGGAAATGCCTAACAAAAAGCAATCTAGCAAAAAGAGGTTTGAGTTTAACTGATCTTTGTTGTGGAATCTGTGGCCTTGAAGAAGAACCCATTGAGCATCTCTGTGTGCATTGCACAATTGTTTGGAGAATTTGGTCTCATTTCTTCAATACTGTTGGTATTAGTTGGGTAATGCCAGGTACATTGAAGAGTCTGCTACAATGCTGGTACCTTCCAGGCTTATCAAAGAAAGGCAAATACATTTGGAATGCCATCCCATCTGCATTGATCAGCTCTATATGGTCTGAGAGAAATGACAGAATATTCAGAAATGAGTGGAAGGAGCAGGAAGTGCTGATGATCCAGTGTATTGTAGCCAAACTTGCATCTTGGCTTTCTGTTATCCCTGTGTTTTGTAATCAGAACATGTTTGTGATGCTTAATTCTGTCAATCTGTGGGAGCTTTGATCAGTCCCTTTGGGGATTTTTTGATCCTCCCCTTTCTTGTATGATTTCTTCATCATGAATAAATTTACCTTATTTCAAAAAAAAAAAAAAAAGAATTGTCAACTAGAGCATGTCCTGGGCTAAACAAGGGGTGGGGTCAATTATTCTGGGCTACACTGTAATTTATATTGTTTTTTGAGGCTGCATCTCGCGCCTCTTGGGAAAACTAAATTCTGTATCAGTTGTAAACCCATCATTAAAAAAATTTTTAGTGAATTGCTTTATTATTCATAAAAAAAAAACTAGAGTAGTGTCCAGCACTCCTGCAGTGAACAGTAGAGTTGCAAATCAGGTAATATGGGGTTATGACCCTCATTTGTGAAACCCAAAATCTTAAGCCCCAATGCAAGTTCCAAGTGCCCAACAAGATCAATGGTCTGTATGGATTTAGTAGTCGTACAAGACTACAGATTTGAACAGTAAATAAAAGAAGAGAAGAGGAGAGATGGAGAAGAGGAACTCGTGGAAGGGTTTTAGGAGAAGAGAGTGGTTGGTTGTGTTAAAACAGCCGCCCCACCCTTTGAATTTATATACATAATTTCCTAATTGTAAAAGAACTTTAACGCTTACATGGCAAGATAAGATAATTAAAAACTAATCCTAGATAAGATAGAATAGGATTAAAACTAATCCTACTAGGAAAGCTGATCCTAATCAATGACTTAATTAAATCTAAGTACAACTCAGGCTGTCACATGAGTACACTAATGTGGGGCCCACACTTTCCTACAGATTTCAGATAAATTGGTTTTCAGAAAAGGACCTGTTCAAAGAAGTCCTTGAAAGGAACCAAGAAACAACAGAAAATAAAGGGAAAAAATATTCAACTTACTAATGATATTTCCCTCTACAATGCCTCCAATTAACCAAAGAGATGAGAGAAAAGTGTCAAGTATTCCTAACATCCCAACTGTAGCACCATGTCTTCAAAAAGAACGACTAATAAATTGATATACTTCTCTAAGCATCTGTAATCCACGGCTGAAAGAGAGAAGTGAAGGGGTGTCAAGCAAAACCAGTCGACCCCTACCCCATAGAGTCATATTTTATTAAGAGACGTAATATATGTACAATTAGTAGAATGCTTCTCAAGGAGAGAAATAAAACAAAGCTATATACTATTATCATCCAGACTATCATAATACAGTAGGTCCTATAATATACATGTCATGTACAGTCCATCTGTTCACAATGCATGTGATAGTTTTGTGAATTTGTGATTTCATTATGCTAGTTTAGTATTTTATAGGTGCACATAATATTCAATGGATCATATTTGGCTACCTATATCCTGATTGCATTTGAATTTGGCAGGAATATGATGTTGAAGATTCTATATTGCCCCTGCAACCATCTCTTGATTACACTGCTCCTGAACTTGTTCGAAGTAAAACATTTTCAGCAGGATATTCATCTGATATATTCAGTTTTGGATGCCTTATCTACCACTTGGTAGCTCGGAAGCCTCTCCTGGATTGTCTCAACAATGTGAAGATGGTAATGCTGTGATGTGAATTTACAATTATTTGTTAAGAGTGACATGGGTGTAGTTGTATCTTGCTTCCATTTTCTAGCTAGGGCAGCAGCCTGGAAGACTTAAGCCTCAAGTATTATCAGTTTGATTAATGTTTCTCCTCCCCACCTCCCCCCTTTCCAAACTACACACACACACACTGAAAACAAATATAGTTGAGAAGCTAAGAGAATATTTTTTCAGTAACTGTTGAAAATACTATTAAAAGAAAAGTGTAGACAGATGTAAAAGGTGTACACTGTTATGTATGAATCTGGAAAAGAGAAAGTAAAAGCTTTACAAGCCACACATTCCTGCTCCACTGAGAGCCCCATGCACAGAAATGTATTAACCAAGCGGGTATTCATCCCACTTCAATTTGTAGTAGGTGGGATTTTTTTTTGATAAGTAAAATTGTTTTATTAATTAATAAAGATCAATAAAGAAGCTGAATAGCCCAGATACAGCTTGTTGGGACTACAGGGGTCTGTTAAAGAAAGTTAAATGGATGACAAGAAATATGACTGTCAGGTTTCAGTGGTCAGCAGATCAGCAAATGCAATGGCTGATTCTCTGGCCAAGCAAGGGGTGTCAAGGGGAGATCTGTTTTGGGCTACTTTGTAATTTGTGTTTCAGGCTTGGGCATGTTTAGTGTAAATGATTCAGTCCTCAGGGGAGGTAACATCTTGTGCTTCTTCCTAGGCTGATTGTATTTCTGTTATTTGAATTAATAAAATTACTCTCATTTATCAAAAAAAAAAAAGATCAATAAAGAACACAGATAATGCTTCCTTCAAAGAGGTGTGAGATGTTGCTTCAAGAAAACCCTCAATGTTACAACATAGCTCAAAAGAGTTGATTCCTATGCTCCCCTTAGCTAGACAGTCTGCCATCCCATTTGCTGATCTTCTTTCCCATTGATAACTGACAGAGATGTTTGTGGTTAGCCATTTAAATGTCCTCAATGCTCCCCTAAACGATCAGGTCACTGTCTCTGGATCTTTCAGCCACCCAATTACTAATTTGGAGTCACTTTCAGTTAATAAATGTTCAACGTTCAGCTCCTTAGCAATCTCTTCTGCTTGTAGAACTGCTTGGACTTCTGCACTAACTGAATCCACCTCTCTAATGGGACCACAAAATAAAGCAATAATCTGTCCCAGTGCATCTCAGAAGACTCCCCCAATCCTTGATGGCCCTGGATTTCCTAGACTGTTTCCATCAAAATTTAGCTTGATGACACCTTCTTTAGGGGGTCTCCATTTCACCACCGGCTTATCTCTTGCAACGAAGCTATTGGCCACCACCAAATCCCAATTCCTAGTAGGTAGGATATTAAAATAAAATGAAACTTCTAAGAGGAAAATGAATTATGTTTAATGTTCCTACTAAGTTAGTTTAGTTTTAGGTGGTCAGGAAAAGGAATTATCATGTGATAAAAGAAGTAGGAGAATGGGATATTTGACTACCTATCAGCTACCTAAAGACAAGCTAGGGTGAGAAATTTTGACCTTACAAGCACAGGCATAAGAGACCAGTTTGAGGCCTTTTAAGTCTTGACTTGGTGGAATTGGGTTATGTGAGAGTCATGAGGCACAGGAAAATGGAGTTGGAAGCTACTAGGGTTGAGGAGAGACCGGTTAAAGGTGGTAGAGGGAAATTAAGTTCACAAGAGGTAGACAGAGGGAAGGGGGGGAAATACCTCTCCAAAGGCTTTTTTTTTTCTTGTTTTGATGGTGATGTTTTCACCTTTTGAGCTTGTTTATCTGTTGTTGTATTTGAACAACTTTTAAGGTTTTTTTTTGTTTTTTAAGTTTTTGTGAAAGGTGTAAAGTTTTGCATTAAGTAGAATGACAAAATATACAAACAAGACCTTTCAGCAAGTCACTGAGCAGAACCACACCTTTCTGTAAAGATTACTATAATATTAGGTACAAAAAGTGTTCTGTCCTCAAGAAAAGAGCTCTAAGGTACATCCCTGGAGCATTTGTGTGTGGCCACCCATGGGTAAATTCTACGCCATAGAAGTTTCATCACTGATTCTCTTAAAATACGTTGAGGCTTTTTTTGTATAGCAGAACTTGTAAGATTTCATAGTTTGGGTTGGCAGGTCTTGTCCATGTTTTGCTTCTCCATGCCTTTTCTTTGGTTCTGTTTCTGGGAACATAGTCATTTACAGCTTGTACAGCTTTTCTTAAACAAGTTCTAAATTTTACTTTAGAAAAAAACAAAACTATAGGGGGGAATCCCATGAATCAGATGCTTCATTGGGGGAGGGCAGGAAGTCTTTGGAGGTTCAATTGGATAAAACTCATAAGAGCTTTATCTATTGGATTATATAGTATCAAAGGAGGTAGAAGTAGTGAAAGAGATTGGGCTTTCCTTTTGGAAAGGGGTGGTGTTTTGCTAGGGAGATATGTAAGAACCTGGAAGAAAACAGGAGGTGACAGAGAGGTGGCGAAAGTTCTGAGCATAAAATATCCGTCCAAGGGGGGGCATCCAGAAGCATCAGGGGCAGGGGGAGAGGTGGTAGGGGGCAAAAAACACACTAAAATTGTTAGAGGGCTGGAGTGAGTGTTGCTGGTAAGGTCTATTTTCTTTTTTTTATCCTGTTAGCTGGGTTGGGATCTTTTGGTATGAGTTGTTTTGGGAGTTGCTATATATGCGTACATCTTGTGAAGCTCTATTACTATGCAATGGTCAATTTTAAGTTATGGCCACTGAAATGTCTTTTGGAGAATCCTTGGCTACTGTACTAATGATTTCTTATTGTTATTTCTTTTTCCTTTCATCGTCCCCCTCCCCTAGAGGGACCCTTCAATTACCAAAGTATTGAGCTTGTTTGCATCAACAACCATGCTCAAGAAATCAAACATTTTAACTTTACAATTCATTAAAACACCCTTGGCCTTTTTTCCCCATGAAATTGCACTGCCTGTGTAAGTTCATTTATATTTTCTCATTTCTATATTTTTTTCCTTCTTTTAGGCTGTAAAACCTGCTTTTCTGTTGCATGTTACTGCAGTACATGAATAACTTGACATACTTGTCAAGCGGGGCTTTTTCAACTATCCCACCAGATTTAGTTTCTGACTTGCAAAGGATGCTCTCAGTCAACGAGGCTTCAAGACCTACTGCCTTGGATTTCACAGGTAATGAGTGGCTGCTGATGAACTTTGAAATATCTTTGATGTCATATATCTTTCTAAGTTGTTGCTTATTTTCATTTGCAATGTCAGTATTCTTTCTCAACAAATTTATCCATGGTGTCATTTGTGTTAATGGTGATTATTTTGCAAGGTATTCAGTGTTGAGCTCTTGCTTCTTGTAGTTAATGCTTAATATTTTCCAACATAGGCAGTTGGGGAATGTCCATCAAGATTTTTATTTTTGATATGTAACGGTGATTATTTTATTAAATTATATAGTAAAGAATGTTATGTACAGAAATGCTGTGCCTAACACCCCAAAATAAGGCCTAGCCCCTGCTAGTCTCCCCTCAAGTATACTTTTATATCTCCTGTGATTGGGGAATCATTCCCCAGTACAATTGTTATGTTCACTCCTTTCGTACTAATGCATCTATCATACTATTGGTAGACCTTGGGACCCAACCGTAAGTTGGACTTAAAACTGCAACCATCTGTTCAATCTCTCTCATTATATTCCTATACTTCCATGACCTAATACAGTTATTCCATAACCAATCTACAATAGTATGAGAAACCCTTTCCACCACTAGCTCTCCAGTCTCCAATCTCTAGAGATTTAACTAGTCTAAGCCTCTAAGGGCTTGTGATACTGACAATAATTCAGTCCAAGTAGAGTCACCAACACTATATGGTCTTGAAAATGGCTCTACTATATCTTCTTCATGGTTCTTTAACACTCTCCCAATTATTGTGTCTTCAGGGGTTTCCTGAACTATAACCATCAAGGTTCAGTTAGATGATGTGAGGAAGTGGAGGATTTGCCACCAACTATTGTGATGCCATCAGTGGAGAATGATGAAAATGCATTAATGGATTTAACCTATTGTGCCTCTCTAATAACTTTATTTTTGATGATTTCTTGTTTGAATCTTGTCTTTAAAAATCCTTACATTTCTTTCTTTCTAAAGATTCCAAAAAGTCATTGCCCTAGTGTATTTCTAAAAAAATTTGCCTCTTCTCTTGGAAGGAGAGAAAATATGAGCTGGAAAAACTATCCAAATCTTATAGGGAAGCCTGCTTGCATCCAAACAGGGAAAACATTGAAAAACATATAAAAACACCAAGAAAGAAAAAAGTACTTAGGAGGGACCTGGGTCAAATCATATTATAATCAATGTTCTGAGAACTGGACCGGGCATAGAATTGGAGATGGGAAAAGTTCACGGGTCAGAGGTTCAACTGGGGTCGAACCATGATGATGTGGCATATACATATATATACTAGAGGTCATATAAATATTATATATAATACATTTTACAACTTTTAATATGCTTAAATATGGTGTATTGATGGAAAATTCCTTAATTTTTAAAGCAAATAATTAGGATTCAAGTCTCTTAATTTACATGTTCTTTAAATACATGCATAATAAAGTAATATTTACAATAGTCATTAATTAACACAAGTTAAGAGGTGGACTAATGGTAATTAAGCAATATATGAAAATAAGAGGTCTTAGGTTCAAATCTTGCTGAGCACATTTTAGACTTTCTATTAGTTAAGGACCTGGGCAGTTTCATGAAAGTGGGACTGGTTCACCGGTTTTCTGGTTAAACTAGCCGGTCAGCCAATTTTCATCAGTTTTTTAACCAAAGCGGTCATTGGGGTATGACCGAACTGGCCAAGGTCCCAGGTCATGGTTCAACTGGTCCGACTGGCCGGTTGGTCTGGTTTTCTAAGCACTGATTATAATTGATTAACTCAGGGATTTTTTTTGAAGAATCCTGATAGGACAGGTCAATCCCAAGTTTAAGTTTCCAGTTTTGGCCCTTTGTGATTGATCTACTCTGGGACTAGCTGACTGATTGAATGGTTTAACCTATGCTCTAGTTTGGGTTCCATGTGTTGAACCAAGCTGTAATACAGTAACTATGGACGTTGCTTATTCAATTATTACATGCTCGCATGAACTTGTGTAGATAGCCGATTGCAGTGGACATGAGAAATATGACAGTTTTAATCTTTGATGAGCAGCATGAGCTAATGCAATCAAATTCCTGTTTAAGCAACTGGTCAAAACACTCCCATTTTGACAATCCATTATCATCAAAATGTCAAAATATGTACAATGTACCTGGTTATGGGTATTAGATAGCTCTGATGTTGTTTTACCATATTTAGTTTTGGGCTTTATACTTATTATCTTTTCAGGCTTTCACATGGATACAGCATTTTGATGACAAAAAACCAAAAATGAAAGAAATTGTCCCGACATTTACAATATTTATGATTTTGAGTACCTAACGAATGATGTGGTTTTATGTAGAATAATATCATGTCATCTTTTAACACTATATCATGTAATGATATTCTTAATTACATGGTTTTTAAAACCGAACCGGTCAGGGGTCCGGTTACCGGGTCGAACGGTCCGACCTTTCGAACCGAACGCTTGGCCCGTTTTGACAAAAAAAATAATAAAAATTCAAAAAAATAAAAAACGGTCAAAACCGTTCGAACGGTTAACCGCCCGGTTCAGCGGTTCGCTGACCAAAGTCAATGGTTTTGGGGGGAAATCCGGTTATTGCGGAAAACGGAACTGGTCACCTGACCGGCTCCCAGTTTTTCCGGTTTGACCGTCCGGTCCGGTGCGGTTTTGAAAACTATGCTTAATTATTTGAAAATCTTTCTCAGTTTATCAGTAGCCAAGAACAAATTATATACTTGTTCCTTCTTATTTTACTTAATTGATAGGCAGTTGTGTGCTTCAAAGATATGTTCTTTGCTTTGCAGGTTCTCCATTTTTTCGGGACGACACTAGGTTGCGTGCTCTTCGTTTCTTGGACCACATGCTTGTATGCATTTTAATTTTTTCAAAGCTTAATTTGTACTTGCTTCTGGGATAGAGTTTGTTTGGTGCATCCTGAATAAATTGGAGTTTACAGTGGTAGTTGGATGTAGAACGTCTTAATGTAAGAAGCTTGTGTGCTTGCAGGAAAGGGATAATATGCAAAAAACTGAGTTTCTGAAGGCATTGTCAGATATGTGGAAAGATTTTGATTCCCGTGTATTGCGGTATAAGGTCAAGCTTCTTCTTTTCCCATCCATGCCTTTCCTTCTGTAGCTTTTGTTTTAATTAATTGGTGGACTTGTTTCCTTAAGCCCTCTTACATATATACATTTTGATTGATAACCAGAACAAAGAGATTTATTAATTCATAAAAGATAATAAGAAATAGTATATATGATGATAGGACAAGATTTTGATTTATTACCCCATGACCAGTCAGCAGATCATCCTCATATAACACCTGTTTGTATTATTCCAATGTGCTACACTGCTACTATCCCTCGATAATTTCTCCACCATACATCACTGCATCATTCACCCTTTCCCTAGCCAAGATTGAACGGTTTTGGATTGGATCCCCATCCAAACCAAAATCAATTTGGATGGATTGAACGGACCAACAAGACATATTGAATTGGACCAATCCATACATACTTGTCCAAAGTATTTATCGGATTGGATTGGACCTTGTCCTTCTGTAATGAATTTATATCGAATTAGGTTGGATTGAACAAATATTTGGTCCATTGATATAAGATACGAATATAGGTGTCAATGGACTGGGTTTGGGTTGAAACCAATCTAAATTAAAACTAATTTGAACAGATTGGACGATCCAGACATTGAATTGACTGGTCCAAAATATTCATTGGACTGGAATGGACCTTGTCCATTTGTAATGGATTCACATTGGACTGGATCAGGTTTGGACCAAATCCAGTCCAATTGACACCCGTAATGTCCACCACTGAGTTTGCTGATTTAGGGGCGAGCCAGAATGCATGGTGTTAAATATATGAAGAAATCCATTAATTAATTTATATTTTTTTTTATAAATGAGAGTAGTTTTATTAATTCAAAAAATAGTAGTACATTCAGCCTAGGAAGAGGCACAAGGTGTTACCTCCCTCTAGGACTGAGTCATAAACACTAAACAAACACAAGCCTGAAACACAGTTACAAAGTGGCCCAAAACAGATCTCCCCTTGACACCCCTTGCTTGGCCAAAGAATCAGCCATTACATTTTCTGATCTGCTGACCCACTGAAACCTGACTGACATA
>NW_010729207.1:784866-874206 GCF_000365185.1 Nelumbo nucifera
CCTCCTATCTAACAACTAACATAAAACATCTACTCAGAAAAACATCATAAAACTAATTAATCTTCAACAAAAATATATTTAAATATTTTTTATATTTTAAAATTTTCCCTTTCTTTAAGTAAATCTACTCTTTAAAAATAATTTTAATTTAAAAATGTTGGGGATTTGGGTCCCCAACGAAGAGCCCGTCTCTGTTGTGGAATGGGGATAGAGGGTCATTTTTATCCCCAGTAGGGATTGGGGTCGGGCAATGCCACCCTTGACAGTATATGTGGTTCGAACTAAAGGACTGTGGTTCGAACATGCTAACTAAAGAAAATAAATAAACTAAACAAACAAATAACAATAGAATTCTCAACAATATATACAGTGTATAATATAATGTATTAACACACATATTAATAAGATGTAGAAACATAGATGATATTATAATAAGGCGCCCGCCTTGTCATTTTTGTCGCCTAGTCGCTTAGACAGGCACCCAGTTGCTATAAAGCAAGGCATTTGGGCTAGGTGCCCGGCCAAGGACGCCTAGTCACCTAGGTCACGCCTTGACAACTATGTGCCATATTGCCTCAGATTTCTATAAATGTCATGAGGGTACCACATGCGATGGAGTATTTGCATCATAGATGAATGTATCTATGCTTGATATTCATAACGAGTATGGAGAAAGCAAATGTTGTGACTGTAGTCCTCTATGTGGTAGGATCCCTGAGGAGTGGAGGCCACATATTTGGAAGCTTTAGGAGCAACCCAAGGAGGGAATAGAAACTTCGACAAGAAATAGGGGCTTTCATTATGGGGCATCCAGGTTTGAGTTCCCTAAGGAGTAAGGTTTTGAACTAAAATCTAAACTGAGAAGGAGAGAAATGATTATTTTGTTGAGCTTGTGCCAGGAGCCAATTCAACCCATCATCTGGAGTCTGAGGCAGTTTAGTCCACCATTAGATCCATTGTATAGAAAAAAAATGTTTACTTAGTCAAAGAGCTGTTGACCCAGGTGGTTGAAATGGTTGAACTGTTCAGTTCAACCATTCAAAGGGTCAGGTCTGACCAATCCATATTATTAGTAATTAAATATATCAGATGAAAAGAAATAAAAAATTGAAACAGGAAAAAAGAGTTGTGAAGGGGGGAATTTGACAAACAAAGAAACAAGATAGGGGATGTTGTTTCTGCTGGCAGCAGGGGCAGAGAAGAAGAAAAGAAAGCATACTTGTGTTTGTCATCCACACCACCACCAGAAGCAATTAAATCACAGGCAATTGGTTAAGTCGTCTCCTCTCTCTCTCTCTCTCTCTCTCCCCTCAAATATTTACCGGAATGGTTGAAGTGCTGAACTACCACCTAGATCTAAAGATGGGTCATTCTCTGGGTCATGTCTTTAGCTTGATATAATGTTCTTGAGTAAGATGACAAGGGAATTGATTTAAGTTTCTTTTCCCTGCTCTAGAAACTAATTTAAAATAGTGGCAAGTTCAGGTTCTTTGTTGTTGATGCTTATTTGATTGTTGATACATCTTAATATGTGAAGCCTTATAAACTTATTTTTTCTGTTCCTTCTTTTTCTTTTTGGCAGCTAGTGAAGCAAGCAATTTTACCTCGTGTTCATGGCTTGGCACTTAAAACGACAGTGGCTGCGGTATGTTTGGGTGTTTGTTTCATGCATCTGTGTCATGTGTTGCATTCATCTCCTCATTCAGTTTTAACTTCCAACTAGAAGTGAAGGATAACTTGTCATCGATTAGTTGGTTTGACTTCACATTCCATATCCTTGAATTTATCTTGCTTCTCTATTTTTCTTCTTTTAATGATGCTTTTCTATGGAGTTTGTATCAGTCATCAAGTGTGTGATACCCAGTAATGATGCATAGGTGAATGAGGATTATTCGGAAATGTTCGTTGTTGTTTTAGAAGGTGACAATTTAGTTTTATTAATTGTGAATGCTGTCACTCGTATATTTAGTTTTAAAATCGTATTTGGTTTAGTATGATAAGGATATAAGTTAATGGACATCCAAACTATATATAATTAATTAATTTAGGTAGGTTTTTATTATAATTAGTATTTCTATTCTCTGCCACTTCTAGTCCATTTTTTTTTATTTTTTTTATTGATCATTAACAACGAATTTATTAAAGCAAAGAGAGAAAAAAAAAGAGCAAGTATAGCTCAGTAAAATGCAGAGTACATCAAATGAAAGAAATAAATAAGAAGTATATTGTATGATATTTCCTACTTTTTCCAGATTCATCATCATGTAAGCCTTGTCCCAACTATGTATGGAGTTGGCTACACTACATGAATTTGTTCTGCAAATTTGTTTACCTTAAATCATTTGTTTTTTGAGCAACTATATATGGAGTTGGCTACATGAATCCTGTTTCGCTATTGCCTTCTTTTTATTACCATATCCATTGTTAAATTTTTTCACACTTGAATCATTCCTTACTACTACCCATATCCCTTTTGCTTTACCCCTAGTCCTTCTAGCCCCTTCAATTTGTCATTGGTCACTTTCTTTTTGGTTTATCCATATTCTATCTTTTCCTTTTTCCCCCTTTCTCTCACCTGCAAACTCCAATTTTCTGTTTCAGGTTCCATGCCTGAATTAAACAACTTCAACCTTGTTTGGATCACTATCATCAGACAACTTCAAAAAGTGCATCACCTTGATTTTTTTTTTTTTGCTTCATGCATCACCTTGAATTATGGTTCTGTTATTGTAGTCCAGAGCAAAGCAATGATTATATAGTCTTTACATTGTACAATATATTTCAAGTGAGTGTCTGAAATCTTATGACAAGACATGTAGCAAGGTCCTATTTGATGTTTTTTTTTTTTTTTGCACGTGTCATGTGGCTTTGGCCCCCACAGGGGCAGGGTATTATATGCTAGACCCAGTTAGCAGGATTAGAGGGTTAATGGTGAGAGGGTATACATGTAAGCCCACTGGCATTGAATACATGGAGAGCCTGCCCGGGTTTGAACCCATTCCTCCTCAGAGGGATGCCCAAGTGGTAGTTATTTCTTAACAAACGTGGGTTGGGGCAAACTACTAGTTGAACCATAAATTTTATCATGATATTATCGTCATTATGGGAAGACCTCCATCTGATATTCAATGATTCACAAGTTAGGAGAAAAAATCATGGGCATATAATTAATCGTGCAAAATATATGATTGATGAGGTTATTGATAAAGAACATGGGTATCTTTTAGATACAGGATGCTTGGCAAATATTAATACATCTGTTTCCTTAAAGTCATGGCATATTATACGTAGTCTAGTAAATTAATCCAATTTAAAAGGGATATTGTTGAACCTCAACACTATATATTAGGGGAGTGATTTGAGCATATCCCATCATGATGGGAACACCCCTAATAACCAGTCCAAAATACATCTTGAAGAAGACAAAAGCACCCCTATGTATCAAATGTTATCTTTCAAAATAAACAAATAAACAAGTAAATAGATAAATAAACAGGGAGCCATGTGTCTTTTTCAATGGTAATATGCCCAAATTATCCCTCCTCATTTATTGCAAACATTGTTCTATAAAATGTTAAGAGTGGAAATCGAACTCTATGGACTGCAAGTTGGTTGTAAAATCGATTGAGATCTAACTCCTGAACCATCAACACTTTTAAAAAGGAAAACGCTAGGAAGATACATAGAAATCTTTTTTCGTCTGTCCAGTTGAACAAATACATAGCTTCGCATGGAAAAGTCCCCAATCTGCAAAAAATGCCAGCAATGGATTGATCTTTATTCTGCTAGTCTGGTTTGCAATGAAAATATTTATTGGTTAGCATATACGATATTGTTATTTACTAATTGCCAACTGCTTTGTGGATATATTTCTGCATACTGATACACATAGGCAGACAAATTAAATATCTGAACCATCGAGATGCCTCCATTGGCAGGTGAGAGTGAATGCTTTGCTATGTCTCGGTGATATGATCCACATTCTTGATAAACATGCTATTTTAGATATCTTACAAACAATTCAACGTTGTACGGCTGTTGATCATTCAGCCCCAACACTCATGTGTACCTTGGGGGTTTCAAATTCAATTCTCAAGCAGGTATTGTTTTCTTATTTGCTAAATCTATTTGTGAAGCATAAAATTGTTCTTGGTATTTTAAATACTTGTTTGACATAACTTTGTCAGGCTTGAGTATGAAGTAAAAGATGCATGGTTATTGTAGAATAACAGCTTATTATTTTWYTATTTGTTCAGTATGGCGTGGAATTTGTTGCAGAGCATGTTCTTCCACTTCTTATGCCATTAATCATTGCCCAGCAATTGAATGTCCAACAATTTGCTAAATACATGCTTTTTGTGAAAGATGTACTCAGGTATAATTATGTTACTTCATCCTTGACATTTTCTATACATCTCTGTAGCCAAGGTTGTTGAGCTGGTTGTGTGCTTTTCCAATTGCAGGAAAATAGAAGAAAAACGAGGTGTAACTGTAACTGATKCTGGCACTCCAGAAGTAAAGGTAACACCTGCAGTTAATGGATTTCAGCCTCAACCACTAAGTAAACCAAGTGGTACCCTCTCTTCAAAAAAGAGTGGCTCAGCATGGGATGATGATTGGGGTCCCATAACAAAGGGACCTACAAATCCCCTCCAGCCTTCCACAGCTAGTGTATCATCCACACCAAYGGTGCCAGTTTCACAGCCAACAACAGTTACTACTACAGCAGGGCAGTTGATGACATCAGCATCTACCCAGCAAACTGCTCTGTCATGCCCTGCAGTTGATATAGAATGGCCTCCTCGCCCAGTTTCCAATCTAGCCCCTCAATTAGGTGACAGTGAGAAAGAAAAACAGAACTCAGGTGCATCCACCACTAATTTTGCTGATATAGATCCTTTTGCTGATTGGCCCCCACGCCCTAGTAACTTGGTAGGTGGTTTGGGGTCTTCTGCCAATAAGTTGAACACTGTTGGTCAGAACAGCATTGGAGCCAATAGCAAGCCCATTGGAGTATCAAAACAGGGGACCTCTGTAAATGCCAGTAATCAGAACAGTAGTGGTTTCAACACTCTCAACATGCATAGTTCCAACGAGCTTCCAAGACAGAACCAGGGGAGTAACATGTCAAATATCAACAGTCTGTATAGTGGGGGGCTCAACCTCCAAAACTCCATTGGATTCTTGAAATCTAATCAAGGGAGTTCTGCTTTGGGCATTGGCAGCTCAAACAATTCTTTGATGGGTTCAAATACTGAAACAAAAGCTACRGATCTTAGCTCCATATTCGTTTCTGCCAAGAGTGAACAGATTACACCTAGACTTGCTCCACCTCCCCAAACTGCTGTGGGAAGGGGAAGAGGGAGGGGTAATCAAGGACATCCCAGAGGCCCTCCAATGTCACGACCTACTAGTGCCAAATCACCATCTGAGAAGCCGCCCCTTCTGGATTTACTATGATCCACATGTATTTTATCATATAGAATTGGAGCAGCCTTTGTGGATTAGCTTTTACATTAGCAATTCCACGTTGCAGAGTATAGCTAGCTTACTCGTTACAGCTTCCATGGCTCTCTGAGGTGGTCAAGTTTGTGGTGGTTTTCACAGATTGCATGTTGTAGTCTATTTTGTCATCGACACGGGAATTTTTCATTGCCCTTTTGTTCTTTTTTCTCTTTTCTTGTTCCTCTTTTGTATTTTTTTGTTTTCCTCTAGTTTTTTTGCTAGATTATATTTTCATCAGCTTAGTGTAATTCTTTGAAACAGCTCCAGCTCCTTGACGTTGAGTCTGGATAATAAAAACTTAAATGTGTACAAAGTGGCTTTTACCTATAACTGAGTACTCCATATTCGAACTTATTATTCACTAGCTCAAGATATTGAAAAGCTAATATCAAATTTTCTTCTAAGCCAACAAGCAATTGAACACTGTTCTTCACACTGAGGAACCCTCTGATAAATAGTAGGCCCAGAATGGGATCTCTATCAATGATGGCTCGTCGACAAAATAGGGGAGTCTACCCATTACAAGTTGGGTCGAGTTGTTTAGTTGGGTTGGGTTTGAATTGTGAAACCCTCCCTACCCATAACCTACAAAATTTATAAATACGTGTAAATAAACATTATCATCTTCATACAAGTGCACAGATCATGCATGGCACGAAGACATTATACCATGGTTGTATACTTTATCGTTGTCCTCTTGGCTCAGATTGTCCAAAGCATCAACTGTAACTGTTTAACCCAACCTGACTGTATATATATTGGATTAGCATTATGAACACCCAATCCTCACCCTCACCGGCTCACCCTAACCCAACCTTCAATCGGGCCCTATTTTGCGGGTTGATTCGATTGGGTTTAAGTTGGCCCAACCGCCCAAGCCAAGTTCCACCCCTAACTCACGATTTCTACCAACCTGCTACACCTGGAAAACATGATCACTGAAGGAAGAACACACTGCCCTATTATATGCTATTCTCTTGGCCGGTATAACCCGATTTGCCCAGCCTGACAGACGCTTCTCGTTCGGGTACCCATAAAAATGTTACTTGTGGTGCCTTGTGATTAAATCGCTCTGGCCTCCAGACTATTCTGATTCGGTTATTCCACAGCTGGGTTTTTTTGAGGATAAGGGTCGAAGGGCCAAGAAGCAGAACAACTAAGAAAGAGAGAAGAGATGCCCCAGACAGAAGACCAGAGAAGAAAAACAATAGAAGCTCAGAAATGGAAAAGCAGTTGGGGCCCACAGGCCGCGCCAACTCTAATAACTTTCTGATTCAAACAACGGTAATGTATAACATAAGGTATTTGGCTAAGAGGCCAGCCACGTTAGGAAGTCCCCCCCCCCCAAAATCATGGTTGTTCTTCTCTACTCCTTAGTGGGTGTAACGTGTCTTGCTGCTCCTCAAATTCCTCACAACAACTTCACTTGTTTTTTCTAGAAATTGGAAGAATAGAATAAGAAAAGAAAAATGGATGTGTTGGAGAGACAACTGTGATATATATTCATGTCTGTAATCTGTTAGGTTTATCCCAATTCCATGCCAGTGTTTCTATCTTTGCTTTTTGCAACACTGTTCCACTGTTCTGCAAATATTATGGAGAGAAAATAAGAACAAAAGAGAACCACTTGAAAATTAAATGAAAATGAAGAGTGAATCCAAATGGAGTGAGGACAAGGTTACAGCCTGATCAAAGGAGAAGTCCCTCTCTCCTTCCCCTTGACTGGTTTCGATCTCCATGTGACTGACTCTCTCTCTCTCTCCCTTATTTGTTTTGATTCCATGTGGTGCCACATGTGATTATTAGGAGCAAATGAACCACCCCACTATGCATGGGCATGGCATGCTACAATATTAAGCAGGAATCTAAGGGACATCCGTCTAGACAGTAAGGCCTGTCTATCACTCTAGTGTCGAGAGATTCAGCGCATATGCCAAGGTGTGGAATCCACCATTTTGATGGGCCCACTAAAAAAGGATCAAGTTGGCCAAAATTTTATCCGTCCCATAGGGTTATAATGGGTCGAATCGGATGAGATCCGAAACACCCCAAATCCGACCCATGATGTAACTGAACTGCAGGCTGACAAATAATGTAGCGTTTCCTACTGTGTAGACATGAATTATGGTGTACCCAGCTCTTGGTCTTGGCTTCTCGCGTTCTTGCGTGTGATTCGTCACAAAGTGTAACTTTGGAGCTGGAGATGAGCCCCCCTAGGCCCTAGCAAGAGGTCCGGGACCCTGCATGAGCTATAGGGCTTCTTTCTTTAGGATAAGACACATGATTAGCGTTAATGTGTTGGCATTATTATTGTTATTTTATTTTTCTTCCGTAGTCTGACCCTCTGGGATTCCTTACTCCGAGACATTCTAAGTTCCTCGTTTCAGTTCTCACATGGCTGCTCAGTCCCTTGAAACTGACCATTAACAATATTTTACTTCTGATATTACAACATCTAATTGTCTTTTCTATTGGGTTTATAAATAGGATGGTGGTTTCTAATCTCTGTGGGTACGTGAGATTAGATTAGAGGTTTCTGAGCAAGGAAATGATGAAATGGGTTTGGTTTAGTTTCAGGATTTAAAGTAAAGAATGTTTGGAGGTGATAAATGATGAAATGAAAAGTGGAACAAACAAACAAGCTTGTTTGAATTGATTGGCTGGTGGGAATGGATGATAGATGATAGCGCCGGGTCAAATTTAGTGCAGGTTACAAAATGAAACGGCCAGACCAGGTGATTATATATGTGTTTGGTTCAGTTGATGTTTATTGAGTAAATGCTGTCATATAGACAGACGCCCCATCAGCAAAGGTCTCTTTATGTGTATTCATATATATCGATGTTTGCAAATTTTGTGTGCCTCTTCTGTTTCAGGAAGCTTTATTTTAGAGCTTCCCCCAACATGTAAGCGTTTATTGGTACTTTTGTTGATTTGGTGCCTAATGACACCTATATGTTATAAACATCCTCATTAATTATTTTTCTCGGTTTTACAGTCATATCAATAAATGCCAATAAAACCAAATAGATACTATGTAGGAATTAAAAATGAAAACGAAGGTTGAGATGGCTGGTTTTCCCATAGGAGACCATGTTGGGCCATGGCCAACAAGAACCCCATCATTACAGGGTCAGGTTATACAATCTGAATCCAGTATCAAACTGGTGAAAACTAAAGACCAGTTGGCCTGCTAAGCCCTAAGGCCTAAACCAAGGGTTTAGCCGCTAGCCAGCCCCTTAACACTTTTCCTTGTTTTTATCTACTTGTGAAGTGGGTAATTTAGAACTGATTAGAAGCCTAAAACCAGGTCTTGAGCTAAATAAACATTAGCTTATAGGGGAATTTATTCCAGCGCCAATTGATTGGACATTAGAGACTTGGGAGTATGGAATTTTCATGTTCATTTGACATACAAAAGGAGTAAGGGGACTCCATCTTAGGCCTTAGGGGTCCTTAGGGAATTATAGGCAGTATTATTTTAGAGGATTTTTGGGGCCAGAGCCAGGCTAACTGCCCCTAGCCCACTATTGTCTAACATTTATACGTCTCATCTTCATTGATCAGACTGAAAAGTAAATCCTCCCATTGGTGTTAATTGAGCAAAAAAGATAGTGAACAGCCTTCTTTTCCTGAGCTATAACCAAGGAAACATCTAGAGATCCCTTTACAAGAACTTGCTAACTGTTTCTAGAACTTTCTGAATTCATTTGGATCAATCGGTTTTGGGGTGTCAAGCATGAGAATGCAAAAACAGTCACTTTGTGCCAAACAATACCGAACTCCCAAATACCCCCACGGAGCTGGGGCCGCCAACATTGGGTAATGGCCCAGAGTTTATGTTTTAAACCACTGTTTGCCAGATGATTAGCAAAATTCAGAAGCCAAGAGTTGATTATAGATTCACACATGGCTCAATAGATTGCTGGATTTGTGCTTTTTATTTCTGATTAAATATGTGATTAAAGAAAAGGTTCACCCAAATGATGTAGCTTAGGGAATAAGTTTAGTTGATAATCAAATCATTCTCTTTGCTTAGATTGCTAAATAGGGCATTGTCTCCTGATTCCAGTACTAAATAGAAAACCTAATAAGTGCATGTGACCCCCTATTTTGAGGGCTAAATGCCTTGACTGTGAATCAAATGATCACTCACAGAGATCTCTTGGACTAGAAGACATGCAAGTTTCGGTGTTTCCTAATAATGTCCATCATGTGTGAATGATTCCCAGAATCACGTAGGTCTTAAGCTATTACATACATACATACAAGTCATAAACTTCATTTCTACTACACCTACCTTGCTTTGATTTAATTTAATTTCCTTGCTTAACGAGTGCTTTAAATTTAAACAATTAGTGTAATCTTGGGATTAATGTTTGGGTTTAGTCTAGATCTATTATAAAATGAATGGTGTAGGCTGCTATATCTTAAAGTGTTTAAGTGTAGGACCAGATTGAATATGGTGGGTCCCAGTTCTCCTCCAATATACAATCATGTGGCTAATGATGAGACTCCAGGTCTCCAGCTGGTTTTGTGGGCCCGGACGCAAGATAGGCCCAACCTCAAATTCAACCATCAATGTAGTCTGTAGAGAGGAAGGGTTGCAAATTTTGACCGGCAAAATTGTTTCCCTGTAAGTTTTCTCCATAAAAAGCTTGAAGCAAAATCGTCTACCAAAATCGCTGATCTAAAGCTTGCACTACTTTTAAGAAAGAATGGTGGATTGGGGAAAGCCTCACCATACTCCTTGAAGAGGCGATGCAAACCCATATCTCAAAATAAGGGAGGTCAAATTCTAAGACCTCCCCTTGAGTTTCTGAGTTCATTTTTGCTATCACAACAAAAAAATCAAGGCTTTTGATTTATCATTGTGGCCCCACTAAGATGTCACTTCATTTAATTTAAGGTGGGGTCGCATCCATAAATCAAAGGCTTTGATATAGTGTCCTAGCAAATGTGGTGTGTGAGTTTCTATGTTAACTTTTTTACCCCTTTTAGGGGGTTTATTAACCAAAGAGACAGAAGCAAGGACATTTTAATACCCTTTGACGATAAAATACTAGTTTTGACTTGGAAATAAAATACCAAAAATGCACTGACCTCATGCATTTGTACTGATGGAAATGCATGATAGTGCAAATATGTTGAATGTGAATTCTGATTTACTTTAATTTTGCTTTAGATTTGACTTTCTCTTATTTGTTTGTAAGAAGTAAAACAAGAATGTAATCCCATTTTATATGAAAGAGAATGCAGGAGGGGGTTATTTCTTCTGGGAATGAGGTAGGAAGCAAGATGATATGACCTCAAGTTTATATGAAAAAAAATTGAAGTAAAAGGAAGGTTTATGCAAAATTTGTATCAGATTTTGGGATGCTAAATTTGCACTGCTAGTGTGTGCAATGAGACAAAAAAAAAGTATAAATTTTGTATCAGCAGTAGGGATGCAAATCATGGTTACAAACTAACAGGTGCAATACTTAACCGGGTGAAAATTTTATACCCAGCTCAGATTTGCGATCTTGATGTTATGGTATAAAAAATTTGTCTCTTCAATAAATGAGGGTGTTTTGTCCATATAATAAGGTACCATGAAATTAAGGTAAAATAAACTTTTGAAAGGATGAATAGGTAAACCCCAGGGGAAGCCTTATTTGACCAAAACCCAATGAGAAGTATAAATAGTTTACCCCAAGGAATGTGCTAAAATCTTACTCGAGTAATTGTACCAGGGAAGTTGGTGATCAGAAAATATAAAATTTAGAAAACTACTGTAACTCTTATTGACCAAAGTGATCCTGCTGCTGTTCTGTTCATTTTCATTTTGGTCAAGTTATCCCTGAGTAGAGCCATTTTTATATTTTATTGGTTGCCCTTTCCCTCTTTTTTTTCTTTCTTTCTTTCTTTTATATCACTAATTGAGTGATCAGACAAGGTTTTCCATTTGAACTCCCATAGAGCATGGATCTATCTGCTTTTCAATCAAAGCAATTTAATGGTAGCTAGGCCAAATAACTTGGATGAGTATTAACAGAAAAACTAAACTAAAATTAATTAGAGATCTTAAGCTTCAACCATGAAGTATGGATAGATCCTTGAATTGGAACCCACCAAAATATTTCTAATAGGGTTCCTTGGAAAGAGCTAAATTTTTTTGGCCAAGCAGCTGTCCTTTGGGGGCAAACTACCCGGCATCCTGGGTGGCTCAAATTTGTTTTTCTCCGACCCATCAAATCAAAAAAAAAAAAAAAAAAAAAAAAAGAGTTTTTCTCCCATCCATCAAATATTTGGTCCAATGTTTATGCTGACATCAAGCAGGTGGCCTGTAGTGCGCATAGTCCACATTATGATTTTGAGGGCCCCCTAGCTAGGGCTTTTGATGAGCCCAGCCTGAGCTGGCTCCTGGATAATGTAGTAGTACATAAATGTTTTCTTTTTTCTATATTTTTAACAGGAGAATAGGCTATTACCTAGTAGGGTCAAGTAGGGAGCTTCCCTACACGATCTGCCATAGTTTTGCCACGTGGAAGGATGATTTGGCTAATCTGAGCAGCAAGCCAATTAGGGGATCCTCTGGATTGGCCATATGTCCAATCCTCCGGTCCACATTACTACATGCAATATTGGCTGTACCCTGTACAAAGTTTTAAGATTTTCATATTAATTAAATTTGCTTAGGAAAGGGATTTATTCTGTCCATGTGTTAAGGGTTTTTGGTTCAAATTAGCAAATTTATTCTGTCCATGTGTTAAGGGATTTATTCTGTCCATTTTTGGTTGCAAATTCCTTGGTGATTCAGCCTTTTAATTTATTGAAACAACCAACAATTAGACCCACTACTCCCTTTTAAATATCTATTAGTTGTTATATTAATATATAATAACTTAGTAGAGCCCTAATAAAACCTTGCAAGCTAAAATTGAGCTTGCCACCTTAAAGAAGAGCTGACCCACCCTGGATGGATGATGAGCTTGGGGCCAAGCTAGGCAAAGGCTGGGTCAACTCAGCTCATTGACAGCCCCTACATTTACAGTAGGAGGGTAACATCTATTAAAAATGATTGATTCCTATAAGCATTGCATGTACTTGGAGAAACAGCTAATGTCTGCTGTTGAGGTATTTAGTGCTTTTTCTCCTTTCTCTGCCTTCTAACCCATTACTACATGTCATATTATTTGAAAGAGATCTGTCCAAAAGCTATCTCCAACTCTGCCCTAAGACTTTGCATGCACATTGTATTATGGATTTAATCTGAACATTTGGCTTGTGGAAGAGGAGGCAGCAAACATCAAGTGTGATGTGTCTTTATGTCAAACCAAATGGGTATATGACAGATTTCAAGTTTGATTTTTGGAGAATTATTCAATCAGGTTTCTAAGAGCAATCAAGCTATTAGTTAGTGGGTTAAGGACAAGACTCATGTGGGGTAATCAGGCTGGTCAGATACACCAATCCAGTTTCACCATTCTACTTTTTCTTTCATGTTCATGTCTTATCATGTATGAAGTTTTATCTTTTGCTGCCAACAAATTAAAGCTGAGTTAACTGGCTCATCTGCTGGTTTAGATCAATCACCTCATCCTCATGAGCTAATTAATTAAACTTTGGGTCTCTGGAGACGAGTTAAGCATCCTAAGTTTATAATTGAACTCATTCAGCTAAAAGAAGCCTGAGCCAAACTGAGATGTGATTCGTTCAATTTGAACCAAGTGTGTACTAATCACGAAGGACTACTCATCTCTCTTATAACCCTACAATTTTTGCATTGTCATAATGTTGGTAGAGCTGTTTCATTTCTTCTATATGATCAATATAACTTATTGGAAACAAAGAAAGTTTGAGAAAGCACTTTCTCAGCTCTCTGCCACATGATACAATTCTGTGGATGTGCATTTGCAAAACCAATGAAATACACAATTAAAAACTAAGAGACCATGTTCCTATGTGATGTTCAGCCAGTGGAATTCAATGTTAACGTATCTGCTTATCACATTACTAAAGTTATTGTATCAATTTCCTCAATCCTAGATTAGGTTTGTACTAAAATGTGTGTATATTGGTCCATTTTTCTTTCTATTCAGACAGACAGCTACAAAAATTGCAGTATTGATTCTATCAAATACGTGTGATAATGAAATGCATTTGGCTTTATACCAATTATTTAACTATATTTCTACGCCATATTTGTCCAAAGGAATGCATTTAGTATGCAAAAGTAGTGTGAATAGAATACAACATTTTACTTTCTACCGGACAAAAGAATTAATCAAATAAACAATAAGTTACAAAACAAAAGAAAAATAACTGCTTAGTACTTATCACTTCTTTTGTTTATATTTATGCTTCCGAATTGGTAAGGTTTGTAGAGACACCATGTCCAATTGTTTCTTAATTCTTCTTTCTTTTGGACTTAATTAATAATTTGGGTACTCCAACAAAGACCAGTTGGGGAGGTTTCATTCTTCAAGATCTCTCTCTCTCTCCAAATATGTTAAAAATTTATTAACACAAGAAACCAAAAGATGCAGATGCAGTACTCTAAGAAATTCAAATACCTAAATGTACCCAACCCGAAGAACCACTAGACATTGTCTCTGAAAGTATTGTTGCATTCCTTCTAGTTTTAACTCAAAATGGTAACTTTATTTTCTTTAAAAGGGAGAAACTAGAGAGAGTGTGAAGGAGAATCATACACGTCTCATGGAATGGGATATTTAAGGCACAACTACTTTTTTTCTCCTTTATTTTCTTTTCCTTTTCTTCTTTCCCTGCTGGGTTCAATCATAATTACACAAACCTAATAACTTTAGTTAATAAATTAAATACCAAATACCCACCGGGTAGTCAAAGTAATAAATAGTGATTTTATTCAAAAACACTAAAAAGATTATACACCCTTATATTGGTCTACCAATTTACTGGACCACACTAAAAGGTAAGGCAGCTTTAGAAAGAGAAAGAGAAAGAGAAAGAAAGTTATTTTAGCTTGACTTGGACTCAAGGAGGATATCTTTATTAGCTTTATAAAATGAGAAAAAAAAAATCCTTGTATAACATTGCAAATATTATTATAAGTAGATGCCCTCCTCTGCAACAACCACTGTCGAGTTCCAATACAACAGAAAAATATAAGCATACAAATTTAAAATAATGGTGAAGTAATACAGTATCCGATGAGAATCAAGTTTTGGGCTTGTACAATGAACATTCCCAAGAAGATGAGATGGTTAAAGTGATTATTGTAATTTTTTTTTTATTAAGGGTGACAAGGTTTAGTTCATGAACTTTCCCTTTAATAGGAAAAATTTCCAAAATTGGATCAACACAATGTATGTAGACTATTGTTGGATTAATGGAGTAGTGTTTTAAGATTTTTTTTTTTATCATATTTGAACATGCATTGATGGAATGATTCTAGGCATCCAATTGGTAGTCATTTCTGTGTTGTAAATTTTCTTAAAAGAGGAAAACTTTAGGTATATTCAATTAGAAATGTTCTTTCCAGCACTTAGATAAGCCATGCTTGATTCTTGAAATACTCTAACTAAACTAATGTGGGAAACCACATAAACAACCTCTGCAACCTTGTTTCCTTGAAACTGAGACTTCCCTCAAGTTCTAGGATTGTTCACATGTGCTTTATATCTTCACAAAGAACATGGGTAGTGTCTGGGTGAGGTATTCGACCTTTCTTTTTTTTTTTTTTTTTGTCTTATCCTGATGGAAATGATGGAACAGATGAATTCAGTACGTAGAACATATTCAATCTAACAGATGCAGTTATGATCATGGTTTTAAATTTCAAAACACATTTGAGAAATTCAAAGTGTATATTAGCTTGCAATTCTTGTAGAATTTTGACTGATTTTCTTTGAGGCAATACACTTTTTTACTGTAAAAGGGGTAAAAATATAAGTGCAATATTACAAATTGAAAACATTTTCCAACCTCTTTTGCAGTGAATCATTTGCCCTGAAAGAGGGGGATCCCGGAATATCATTTATATAATTTTAATCAGTTTTCTCCTTGTTTTCCTTTAATTTTGACAGATTGATGAGATTTAAAATGAAGTTAAACGAGAAACTAATTGCAAATTTTAAAACATATGTAGGGACATACAATATACAATGAACTTATATAAAAAAATAAACACTATGAGGCTGATGCTGATAAGAGGGGACACACATGGTCAGGCTGCAGGGTTAGGTGTGTTATCCGGATCCGATCCAATAGGAATATGAGGGATCTGAATTCAAGTTCATATTCTAGATCCCACTTATTCTTAAGAAATTTTAAACAAAAAAAAATAAAGAAAAGGGTAAATTTTTTAAACTACCTTATGGTTTAGTTAATTGGTTAAATGTACCCTTATTGTTTGTTAATTGATTAAGTGTATCCTTATTGTTTAAAAATTGACTAACGCTATCCTTACTGTTTCTGACAATTGATTAATTATGCCCTTTCTATTAATATCTGTTAATGTTTCATCAAAACTTATACACATGTGACATATAATTTTTTTAAAACTCAATTTTACCCTTATCGTCTTCTTCCTTTCAGGAGTAACAAAACTGAACTGGTCGGTCCTTAGCTGGCGGCGGTGATTGCCCCCTCCACCTCGGGGGCAGTTCTTTCCCATCAATTCACGGCACCTGATTGCAGAGAATCCATTCAAGGCCATGAAGTCGGTGCGGTTTTTTATAACCATAGCGCCGATGTTGAATACGTTGTGGAATCTGTCGGAGGAGGGGCGATGAATCTGGAGAGCGGAGAAGGAGGGAACACTAGAGGAAAGACAATTGCCAATGAGAAAACGGACAGTACCAATGAAAGTATCTTTCAAGTAGCCGATGACATAAATCTCAATGAAAATGGTGGAGAGGAAAGCGGAGGAGACACGAAAGATGAACTTGTCATTCCAGGTGGGGTTTTCTCAGTCGACATGGTCGACACGGGTGTGGAGCTTGATGGTAGAGTTGACCCAGGCGACGGCGTAAGTCTGCATGCGCCGGAGGTTAGCAGTGGGGGGCTTGAGGCCTTGAGAAAAGATCAAGTTAATCTCCAGGAGATGAGTTTCCGATTCCATGGCGTGTTTCTCTTCTCCTTCTAGACCTTCTCTTTCTCTTTATTTCTATATTTCTCTCTCCTCTTCGGTTCAAGAAAGAAGAAATCAAGAAACAGAGAAGGGCATGATTTAGAAAACAGTAATGACAGTATAAGGGAAACCCTAGATCTTTGAATTTGATTTAAGGGGAAAGTGGGCATTTTAGCCCTGCTGTTAATATTTTAACAGTGCTGATAGTTTTTTGAAATAGTAGAGTTAATTCAGTCAATTTTTAAATAAGTACACTTAATCAATTAGCTAAATCATAAGGGTAGTTTAAAAAATTTACCCAAAAAACTAAAAAGGGATTATTATAAAATGATATTTGAATTCAATTCGATCAAAATAGATGAGATTTTCAAATCCAATATTAGATCCGATTATGGCTTGGACTCCCTTGACACATGTGGCACGATCCATGTGCTTGGACCCTCTAGACCCAAGGATCCCTTCTTGGGTTAAATCTCCTCATGTGTGTGTGAGCTTCAAGGTTGAGTCAGATTGAATGGTCAGTGTCCCCTAGTTAGGGTATGCTATTGGTTGAGAATTGAGATCTTTCCACACTAATGTCTCAGCTTCCTATTGTTACATTACTCTTGCAAGTAACACATTACCATATCTAGAAGCATGTTTCATTTCATCCCGAAAGAAAGAAGATAATGACAACCCAAGTTTTCCTCCTTTACGTTGAACTCATCACCAATTCCACTTCCACTCGGGGGATCATTGGCTGTCCACAAGCTCTGTCTCTATGTGTGTTAGTCAGTCCATACATTCATGCCTCCAACACTGCTACTGTTGCACGGAATTCGTACAAACTAAATGAGAATGCTATGGGCAGCACAGGCTGTTGAACGTAGAGAGCCAAAATTTACCCCAGAACTCATGGGGATGAAGCGATGCACTGCACAATGAAGGTTGTAACCCCCCTAAGATAAGAACCAGCAAGCTAAGCTAGGCTAAATATTTGACCAAAGAAAAAGGATTAATTTTCTTATGCTAGTCTCCCAGGTCATTCGGGAATCATGACGTTCGTGTCCTTAACAATTAATTGTTTATATGCATTATAAAACCCATTTGATACCAAAGGTAAACTACAAGCAAGACATGAAATAATAAAACGATGAACAACAACAAAGACAGAATAAAAAGCTTAATAAATAAATGCTTCTGTAGCATAGCACATAATGTGGCACACATCGATGCATTAAGACTGACCAGCCGGTCGGCTCAATGCAGGTTTCCTTTGTTGCGTTGGGTTTATTAATAAAATGTAAAACAAGAAGTAAAGAACTTTAATGGAAGATTCTTGTGACAAGCTTTATTAACACCTAATCTATATCCAGTTGATCTTGTTGTTGTTGTGAGAATTTTGAATTGATGAGCTGTAGAAAAGGACTTATATCATCAGTCATCACAAAAGCTCGTGTTGTTAAACATTACAGATTGACTTATTATACTCCTGAATATGAAATCAAAGATACTGATATCGAAAAAATGTTATTTTTACATGCAAAGTAGCGATCAGTAGCCGTTTCCGGCAGGCCATTACAATGGTCAATTTGTAGCTTAATCCGTATTGTTGGTTGAAAATTAATCAGAATTTTCAAAACAATTGGGTGGTACGTCCCTATCGCTCAAACTCTACCGACCAAGTCACCTTCTTAATGACAAGGAGAGAAGTAAAACAAATAATTCTTAATTCATGTTTCACACAAAAGCTAAACCAGTTTAGACCGAGTTATTAATTGGTCTCGTTTCGTGTATCTTTCTGCGTGCTCTATTGCTTATTGACAAGTCCAGTCAATTGTGATTATTAGGTCTTTTTCTGTCAAAAGCCCATGTATCGAAAAGATGAAAAAAGTTCAAAATAAGTAATTTTTGGAAAGTTTTAAATACATTTTTTATGTTTTCTTTTTTATTAACCAAACAAACCTAAAACTGTTCAAATCATAATACAAAAATTCAATACATCTTTTAAGTATTACTTTACGTCTGCATTAGTTTATAGCAGATTGTGGTCGAGAATCTCACGCAGCTCACGAGTCACAAGCACCGACCGAGCTCGTGAGTGAGTGCGTCGAGGATTAGCGTTGACCCTGAACCCAGATTTTATTTGAAAGCGAAAAAGAAAGGAAGGTTGGAGTTGAATGAATTGATGCTTTTGTGGAAGGATTCAATGAACCGTCAAGGTGAGTGGTGGTCTGATGGAGTATTTTAATTTGCCACACGAGACGAGTCCATCTACCATGACAAGAACCACTCCCGGCCAGCCAGAGTGAACGATAGAGCTTCACGGCTCAATAAGCTCAACCCCATTCCCATTCATGATTCATATAGCGATTAATGGGCCCCACAATCCCACCTATTTGGGGGGGGCTCTTGGGTTGGGGCCCATTATGCCAACTTTGTGTATGGAAGGTGTGGTGACTGGTGAGTGGTGAGTGGTGGTGAGGATTTTTAAAAAATTTGAAGTTAATTTGTGTTTCTTTCTTGTGGGTTGTGGCCGGGACATTATGAGTGAGGAGGCATTTTGTCGAACGGATGGTGTGGATCTAATGATACTTGAATGGATTGGCTTGTGAGGGGTGGAACCCACCAATTACAATTTACAAAGCCGCGTTGTCCTTTTAAAGATTGTGGGTTGTCATGTACGAGGGGAAAGGAGGTATTAATAATTATTAGGATTTGGTAGAAGACGAAATTGAAGGAAACCAGAGAGAGACCTTCAGCTAGACGTGGAGGTGGAGGAGAGTTTGTTGTGGTGGTGGTGGGCATGTGATTGCTTCCGCCTTCCAGGGCCCCAAACCAAATGCATCATTCAATATTATGGGCCTGAGGTCTCTCACACAGAAAAACAAAAAAAAACTAGCCTCCTTTGACGAAAAATACTTGGCCCCATGAGCGTCTGATCCATCACATATTCCTTGGAATGTAGCCTCATCATCCTCATGCCCATCTTTCTTTTTTTCCTTTGGGTGGAGCCATGGAGCCATGGTTCATAGCTGTTCTCATGTACTGCCATGGCCCCGGACCGGAGAGACCTTCAGAGTTCAGCCACTGGGGAGCCTCATCTATATATTGCCATGTTTTTGAACCCGTGAGAAGTGAGATCCCACAATGGAATTAACATTCATAATAAACAACTTAACTTAGTGAGAAATGGGCTGTTTTCTGTTTGTGGTAGGCCACTAGGACTGTAATATTAATTTAAAACAGTTGTTAGTAATCAGTACTAGAGGGATGAGGATGACTTGTTTTTTGTTTAGACAAATTTGGTCTTTGAATCAAGTTTCTTTTTCAGAAGTAACCTTAGAAATGGTAGCCCAAGTGGAACATCAAGGCCAAAAGTACTCTGTCTTGCAGCAAATTAGCCTTTATTTGCTTGTAATGATCCAGTTATGGATAGGGAAAAAGAAAAAATTTTGCTATTAAGCCAATTAAGGAAGGAGTTAAGAAACTAACCAATCTAAGGGGTTCCTTACTTATGAGATGTCAGTTGGAATTCTGACACATCCATTCAAGAAGCAGCAGATCGAAATCTTCTTTTCTTTGAAAAAAAAATATATATATATAAGTCCCCAGGTACAGAAATAATGGCTTACTCAAAAAGGTAAGAGGAGCAGCTACCACCCAACAAGGAGATGGTTTATTACACAATAACAGATGAAAGAATTTGCTACAAGTTGGAGTGAAGTTGAAGTGCATTAATTCTTTGCTGTAAACAATACAAAATCACATAACTCTAATCCCATCCACTAGTTGGTTTGTTGGTTGCCACACTTTTCTGATTTCAAACAATCTAAATGCAGACTAGAAAACAAATAATGTTGGATTAAACAAAACCTAAATAAATCCCAGAATAATTATACCTAACTAGTGACAAATTTAGCACAGACATTACATGTTTGGTTATATAATTATTATATGTTTGGTATGCATAGAACCGGCAAAAATATGATTTTTATATATTTTTATTGTACAATATTGTATACCAAAGTTACCCTTACTTAACCCTCCAAATTATTTAATTTATGCATATTATTTTAATCCACCGAAATTTGAGTTCTATTATAAATTCTATATCAGTTGCTTTTGATATACCTAAAAACTGTTTCTTGTCAATTTGAGACTTCAGTTTTTTGGGGCATTGGTTATGGTTGTTATAATATAATTGCAATTAAATGGAATTGCCTCTGTACATAAGGTATTAATGATAAAATGGAGCAACCAAATGGGATAATCCAAGTACCTGTTTGAGTTTCTACATAAGGGATAATCCTGTAGATAGCCTTTAAGCTATGCTTGGTGAAAAACTCAGAAAGCCCACATATGCTGTCAATGAACCCATACAGTGGCTTCTTGTTTGGGTTCACTGAGCCACATTAAAAAATCTACTACAAAAAGCTTGGCTGAAAAACCAGTAGCCGCTCCGCTCCATGAAAGCCCTTCCAAATGAGCACTTACTAGCTTCTTCAAAGCGGCTCAGTAAAAGCAGTTAAATCAAAACTTCACCCCTCTCAATGGGGACCCTAATTAGGACTGAATGGCTCATACACATGCTGGAGGTGAAGAGGCTGGAATCATGCTGGAAAGCAGGTTTTTAAATGTTCAAATGAATGCCAACTGGCATCTTCTTGTAAGTAAAATTTTATTATAAGGATTAATGATGAAAATGCTTATAATTACTGGAAAAGAAGGGAGAAGTTTATGATTGAAGCAAAACCAAGACATAGAAAAAAACCAATTTTTCTTTTTTATCTGATGAAAAAGATGCAAAAAGATGAAACATGGATTTGGATTTCCAAATTTTATCTTCAAGTAGAAGTAAAATGGTAGGGTGACTTCAGTCTTCACTAATTATCACACACTCACATACACTGTAGAGTAGAGGTGTCAATTGGACGGATTTGATCCAACCCGGTTCAGTCCAATGTGAGTCCACTTGTAAATGGATTGAACCCAATTCCGTCCAAATCCAATCCATTCCATTAAAATGTAAATGGATTGGATCCAATCCAATCCAAACCGAATGAAGTATTAAGAATTATATAAAAAGCACTTTTAACATTGAAGAAACACTTTTGTAGAAGTACTTTGATAAAATATTTTCATAAAAGTGCTTTTACAAAAGCACTTTTTTGAAAGTACTTCAGAAAAATGCTTTAAACTTTTATAAAAGCACTTTTCAAAAAGTGCTTCCATAGAATTTTATAAAAGTACTTTTGTAGAAGTGCTTTTGTAAAAGTACTTTTCGTAGAAGTGTTTTTATAAGAGTACTTCGGAAAAGTGCTTTTGTAAAGTACTCTTATAAAAACACTTCTACGAAAAGTACTTTTACAAAAGCACTTCTACAAAAGTACTTTTATAAAATTCTATGGAAGCACTTTTTGAAAAGTGCTTTTATAAAAATTCAAAGCATTTTTCCGAAGTACTTTCAAAAAAGTACTTTTGTAAAAGCACTTTTCGAAAAGTACATCCATAGACTTATAAAAGTACTTTTGTAGAAGTGTTTTTGTAAAAGTGCTTTTGTAAAAGTATTTTTATAAAAGTACTTTTATGTACTTTCCTAGAAATGTTTTATAAAAGGTACTTTTGTAAAAGTGCTTTCATAGAAGTGATTTTCTAAAAGTGCTTTTATAAAAGTACTTCTATAAAAGTGCTTTCATAAAAGTACTTCCATAAAAGTGCTTTCATAAAAGTACTTCTGTAAAGTTTTTTTTGCAAAAGTGATTTCATAAAAGTGCTTTCATGTAAAAGTACTTTTATAAAAGTGCTTTCATAAAAGTACTTTTGTAATTAAAGTAATTTTGTAAAAGTGCTTTCATAAAAGTATTTTTGTAAAAATGCTTTTATAAAAATGCTTTCATAAAAGTGCTTTTATAAAACTACTTTCATAAAAGCGATTTTATGTTGTTTTCAGTTTTGATTGATTTCAAATTGGACATGAGTTTGGCCTCATGATCGAATTATTGGAAATTTGGTTTAGGTCTAATTCAAACCAATAGGAATATGGATCAATTTATTTTGAATTGGCCCAATCCAATAATTATAATGGACCATCCAAATCTGATTTGATAAGGTTTGGATCGGACTCAATCCAGACCAAAAACAGTCCATTGACACCCCTACTGTAAAGAGAGAACTACCATTTAATTTCAATATAGATACAAGTTGGATACATATAATACAGACATGCATATACATATATCATAATGTATCATAAGATATATCAAAATGCCAAATATTGAGATCTTTTACCTCCATTTTCACTGCATGTGCAAGAACAAAGGGAGTGAGACAGAATTGTGTGATGATCCCACAAGAGGCATTTTGAATTTGACGGAAATTAAAATTATGTTTTTTGTATAAGTTAATAACTCTTCATTTTACATTTTTAATCATGGTTTTCAAATCGGATCGGAAAAATCGGGAACCGGTCACCTGACCGGTTTTGTTTTTCCTCAAACCCGCTTTTTTCCCCAAAGCCATTGATTTCGGTCAGCAAACCGCTGAACCGGTCGGTTAACCGTTTGAAACGTCTGAACCATTTGAACGGTTTTGACCGTTTTTCAAATTTTTTAATTTTTAATTTTTTTTTTGTCAAAACAGGCCGGCCATTTGAGTTGAATGGTCAGACTGTTCAAACCGATAACCGGACCCCTGACCGGTTCAATTTTAAAAACCAAGTTTTTCATTACAATGTTAAAGCATATTTATACTATTATAAAGCAAAAATTTGCCTTAGTTTTGATATATATCATAAAAGTTAAATTATTTTTTACTTGCATATGTTCATAACACATACCTTTTATACTAGTTTCTCTAAATTAAATTAATATGTGAAAACGGAAAGCATTAATTATAACTGCAAATGTTATAAAAATTCAGGCAGTAAACTGTATTGTAGCTACACCCATGCATGTTCATAAATGGCAATGTTGTACTGCTCCACCCAGTGATTTGAAAAATAGATCAAGCTGAACAGTTTAAATTTTGAAATTAATGGGTCAAACTGGGATTATTTTCGATTCAAATGTAGCATCCCAATTTTGGTTTGTTATGAGGTTGAATATTATCCAGGATGAGCCAGCAACAATTAGAATGGGACCCCATTCCAGTTTGGTCACTAGCATGGTTTTCAAAATGTTACAGTAAAAAATGTGCAGGAATTAAGTTTTTTTTTTCTGTGGTTTGGTGCCAATATTGTCAGACTTGGATGGAATTGGGATATTCAGGGCATTCAGACCACAACAGTTCTTGAGATGCCCAACTTGAACATATTGACTTGGTCAAAGTTGCTTAAATACCTCCATTATTTGGGGGCTTGTAAGGGTGCTCACGGTTCTGTTAATCGAATCATTTAAAATTAAATCGAGGTTAACTGGTAACTGAAATTGAATCGAAGCTGATTGATAAATCGGTTGACCAATTCAATTAACCATTAATTTGATTTGTCGGTTTTTCGGTTTTTTATCATTTACAACATATACTATAGAAAATTTATATTGAATCGCTTATTTACTGTTATAATAACATTAAAATTTATATATTGTGGTGGTGAAACCTTATTTATATGTATGCACTCTATTATATAGACTATTTGGTTTTACCTTTTTTCTTTCTGACAAAAGAACAAAAATATTCCATTGCATATAGAATTGAGGAAACATGCATGAAAACCTAATTTATGAGCTATATGTTGAAGAAGCTAGCCTATTAGTTTATCCTATTGGAATGTTGCTCTAGTAAACTTTCTAACAATAGTTGGCGAGAAAAATCTATTATCTTGAGCCAAGACTTGGGATCAAATCCCATTAGGCAGATTTTTTTTGGGTAATTTGAACATAAAAAGTAAGGTTGCAAATGGATCAGATCGGATTCAATAAAGGGTATATCCAATCCAATTCAATAAGAAATCCGATTGATCTGAATCTGATAAGAATATATTGGATTTTCAAGAGTATGATTCAAATTCAAACTTGAATATCTCATTAGATATCCGATTTGATTAGAATTGTAATAAAAAATTATGATATAAATATAAATAACATATTATAATATATATAATGATATAAATAATAAATAATATATAATATTTTATAACTAATGAATCGGATTAGGGTATATCTAAATTTGATCAATCAACTAAATGGATCAACTTTTCCAATCCGATCTAATTTGCTAGGATCAAGGGAGGTATCCGAATTTGATTCTTATAGTATCAGATATGTATGATTTGGATTGGAATTGAATCTGATCCAACTTATTTACAGCCCTAACAAAAAGGTACATAATTTAAATGAATCTAGACTTGCCACTAACAAGACACTATCAACACAATTTTGAATGACTGTTTGTTACTTTGTTTAATGTAAAATGGGTGGAGAAATTTTCAGGCAGAGATATTTAAGCTATATTTTGCCCCTTTTACAATGGAGTTATGTTTTCCTTGCCATTTACATTAAAACAAATTAAGAGTTGAATGCAAAGTTTTTGAAAGGGGTTAATTAGGAAAAAGATTACACCCATAGCCTAACTAAAAATTAAAGTTTTATTAAGAACTTTCGTTTAATTCCCTCCTAATTTCAAACTAATAGGATTCATTAAATTAATATATTCATATAAACATAAACTTACTGCAGTTCTCTTATCAAATGCTTTAATCAAAATTTCAAATTCAAAATAAATTGAAATATCCTTACAAAAAATAATAATAATTAGAATTTGTTTAAAAGGTCAAATTACCACTCAATATACAGCTTAAAATAGAATCATTTCTCTTTTAAAACCTTTTATTTGCACCGAGTCGCTCTTTCTCACTTCTGCAGTCATTGTTTGTGAAATAATCAAAATTTATCTGAAATTTCAAAGATACCGTTCAATGATCCATTTCCCTTTTGCCCTCTACTTGTAACAAGTTACTAATTCTCTTTCTCACTAGTGCAGTCAATTGTTTGATATATATATATATATTATGAAATCTTTTTGGATTAAAATTATCCACTATTTCTTTGTTTGAAAAAGGGTAGAAAAGTAACTTTAATTATTACTTTTCACCTCATTTAATCCCCCTCTTATAAGTCATATTTAAGGTACTAAATCTCATTTTCTCTTATTAAATCCTATACCTAAGTTATTTTCACTAATAAATGCTACTAATTAGATCTATGTCAATATTTTTAACAATATAAACCCATATATTTTAAAACTAACTCAAAAACAAAACCATTCTTTATTTAAGTGGTGGTTAAGCAATTCAACCATCCATCCGAATCAAAGTGATCAACCTATGAGGTCATAATTAGGTAATAAAATTTTTTAAATATAAATAAATATAGAAAATTACAAAAATGTAGAAAAAATTATACACATTTATGATATTTTTATTATTAAAATTAAAACATAAGTGTAATAAACAAGAATTATTTTTATTGATAATGAAAATGAAATACATAATTTAGAACTAACCAAAAATGAAATATAAAAATTAATAATAAATAGTTCAACTTTTGAATTAAATGTGTTAACCTTTAATGTCACAAATAAATAATAAAATTTAATAAAATATAAAAATAAAAAAATAAAAAATACATAAATTTTGCAAAAAAACGCATTCATGCACATGTATAATATCATATATTTATCATATTAAACAAAAATTAAGTGTGACATATCAAAATTATTTTTACACACAAAAATGCAAAAAAGAAATTATAAAAAATTGAACACATCTATAATTCTATATTTATACTATTGTTAAAAATATGAGTAAGATCTTGAAAGTTTCTTTTGACTAAAATACTCATTTTTGAATTTAGCCCATATTTAATTGTAAATTGAAATACTACTTTTCACCTTATTCAATTCCTTCTATTTAAATCTTACGTTTTTTTTCTTAAATGAACAAAAAAATATACACCAAAAACATAAAATATTACAAAAAAAAAGAGTCTAGCAAAGTAGGTAAACCTATCAATGATACTTGAAACTCTATAGCTCAATCCGGTTATCACATATTTGGATGAGGTGTTTATATAATTAGATTTGGATTTTGCAATCTTCATTTGATTAATAATAAAAATATATATATATATAAAAATAAAAAAATACATAAAGTTTATAGAGAATTTTGGATATATTATTACTATCATTATCATCATCTAGAATTTCCACATGCAAAGTATATGCACACTTACTAGTAGAAAGAAGGTCATTATCCAATGTTGGTCTCAACCAACCGGGTCTTAGGAGGGGTAGATTAGATGGCCTTAACCTATTTTTAAAAATCAACTTGGAATTGGAACCACTTTGGCCACTGGTGTTCCGAGTTAGCAGTTCAATCATTTGGTTTGAATGGGTTGATGGATCAACCACCTGGGTTAAGCAGGTTGTTGGCCAAACAACGGTTTTTGAGAAAAATAGTGGTTCACAAGGGCAGATTTTCTATTTAAGGGGGGCAAAGACTAGTAAACATAGATTTTTTTTTTTTTTTTTGTGGGGGGGGGGGGGGGAAAAATTAGTAAACATGGATATGGAGACCAAAATATAGGTGAAAGTTTAAGTGGGTATTGTGGGGATTTTCAAGGCATATGGGGGCCATGGCCCCCTTTGCCTCCCCCTGGCAGTTCAGGGTGAAATGGAACTGATACCCTGACCAACTTTCTTGCTAAACGGTTTAGGTCAACTATGATTTAAAAACCTTGATGTGAACCCTTGACTCAATGTTTTTGAACCGTTGTTGACCCGAATGGTTGGACTGTTCGGCTCAAAAATCGTCCAAGCAACCGATTTTGTTTCACCCCTAACTCGTTCTTGGGTAAAAAACTATTGACTTCGTCAAAAAACCTCTGACCCGGGTGGTCGAACCGTTGACTCATTTGACTTGAACAGCGGTTCACGGTTTAAGAAAATTGCAGAGAGGGGAGAAACTAAGAGTCTAAGCCAAAGACATGAACTCAAATCTCAGATATTAGATCTGTCATTTGTGTCTGTTACCGTCGCCTCACTGTCGCTGTTGCCATTATCGTCGCTGGTGAGCGTTAAATCATTCTCCTCCTCTTCCTTCTTCTTCCCTCCTCCTCCTTCCCTCTTTCCTTCCTTCTTTTCCTTTCTCTCATTTTCCTTTTTCCTTTCTCCTTCCTTTCTTTCTTTCCTTCTTTTCTTCTTTCTCAACCGGCAACAATCTCTTCTTTTCTCAAGTTTTCCTTTCTCATATAAGTATATAACTATTTGCCCTAATGCAAATCGTCCGAAACCGTTCGACTTGGACAGTTAAACCATTGACCCAAAAACCGGTAGCTAGAATAGTTCCATTTCTAGGTCAGTTTTTAAAACCTTGCATTGGCTTTCAAGTGGGTGCTCTCTCAGACTTAAAACCCTGAACCCCAATCTCACGCTTGCCAGCAAGCTTTGCCACAAGTAGAAAGTTGTTAAATACACTCTAGGAAATTTAACAACACATAAATTCAAGGTTTTAAAATCAATCAGGAATCAGAGCTATTCTGACCACCGGTTTTTATTGATGGTTTGACCGTTCGGTTCGAATGAATGGCATGTTTCAACTTAAAAAAAAATAAAAAATAATTAAAATAGGAAAACGGCCAAAACCATTGAACGAATCGACCATCAGAGTTAATGGATTGCATGCTGACCAAATCAATGGTTTTTGGCCAAGGATCAGTTTAAGGGTGAAACGGAACCGACTGCCTGAATAGTTACCGGGCTGAATGAAAGGTCCGACCGTCTGAATCAACACGGTTTGACAAGACTGCATAAATACATCATCATCCTGTTTCACCATTCCCTCTTGTTATGAATAAGTTGTTACGATAAAAATAGCTTGAAGTGTAGCTACCAAAAAAAAAAATTATCGTAACTATAAAAGAAAAACATAATTAGTACTGCACATGAACAAATACAGAGGGACAGGGTTGGTTACATGGATAAATAATTGGGAACCCCAGTTGATCCACTTGCTGCTAGCCAGGCCACAACCATCCCTTCTCCGTTTGTCCAGGCTGGTTTCGATAACCTTGCTTGATAATTTGGCAACAAGAAGAGGAATAAAAACAGTGGAGCGCCAGGTATTTCTGCAAAAAGAAAAGAAAAAAAAGGAAATTGGGTCCCCGTTTGAGCAGTAACTGATCCATGGCACTGGGCACTGGCAGCAGGCCCTACTTCTCCACAGTTGTACTTGGGGTTGGGGCCATGCATGGACCAGCTAGCGCGAGGCTTGAGCGAGAGAGCGAGAGAGCGTGTCGCCGCTACGTACGTACCCACAAGGCAACAACCCACAACCAAAGCTAAGCTGGGTGCTGGCCGCTGCCGCTCAAACCCCGTAATAAACACACTCGACCCAAACCTGACCTCATTACTAATCCTGTCGATTTGTGTCCAACTATCCTCTGCAAAAGCACACCGACGGGTCCTCCATTTGCCTCTACATAGTCGGAACTTATCCAATTGATGAAGACCAGAAAGCTTTGGATTCTCAACACTTCTCCATCTCACAGGTTGGATGGTTATGATCATCTCAGGAAGTTTCAATGTATATCTCCTTGCAGCCCCCGCCTCCCTCCCTCCAAATTCTGAAATTGTGGTTTCTGACTCTGTTGCAAGTACAAACTTATTTATACTTTATATGATTCAAGGTTTTATATTTACCCCGCTGCAAGGAATATACATCATACCCCTTGCCCAATTATGGTGAATAGACTTTATTGTGTACATATTCAACTGTTCAGAACACAGAATTATATTCATGTCTCTATGCTCAGCCTCAGCCTTCCCTTTGTCAGCTTACATATGCGGTATTTATTGAAAATCTTATAACATGGCTCCATACCCCTACCCTAAGGCCACATGCCACTAACACAAATTAAACTCTAGTTACTACTAAATAGCCTTTGGCTTGGCTACCACAAAGTAATTTTCATTATCATACCATACTTAGAATTTGATGGGCCGAGTGTAAATTTTTTAAATTGGGTATGTGATTTATACTTTCAACCAAATTGCTAAAACAAATTAACATAATAATATCATATATTTTGTTCTAATTACTACATTAATTGCACCAATTACTCCGCTTGGTGCATTTATATATATAATTACCAAATAATTGGCATTATCCTAAACATGGTTCAAATACTTTTTAGGTGTACTAATTTGCATATATGTATGTTAAGAGAATTACTGAAACATGTACTTATATTGTAGATGTTTCCGGTATGAGGTGGGTGTGAGAAGGATTCCATGTCAGAGAGAAATCCAGATTCATATTATACGTTACGATATATGTATGTTGCGATGTTTTGACCTTAATTCTTAAAGAACACCATTATCATAAGTCATAGCTTGGTGATTATGTACTGCCTGTTTGCTTTTAGTTCAATTTGGGTCCAATAACGGTCCACTCTAGATGAGCCGGGTCGGGGACCAACCAGGGTGTGAGGTGTAGGGAAATAATAATGGATCTTCTGCCCGGCTATCAATCATTTCTCGCCTTTGCGGGACTGTGGATATGACTCTTCCTCTTCCTCTGCGGTCAAGAGTCAACATCCTGTCAATCCTATTCAGCTTAAGGGGACGGAATATTCTTTCATACGCGGAATATTCGATCGTTTAAGACGGAAACCGTTAATTACTCCGTTACATGCTTAGCTGGAGGCCGCTGGAACGCTTAGAGTTACCCCGAATGGGCCAGCTGTCACGGCACCCTGCACATGGCCAGCTGCCTCCTGTCGAGAGCGAGACTCTCTTTCCAAAAATACCCCTACTTCTCCGTCCAAACTGCTTTAATGCCCTCCGGGTTACCAACGAATATTATTATTATTATTATTATTATTTTTTTCCATTTTCCGGTTTCCCCACTTTTAATGATCTTACTAAGCATACTGACACTTTTCATAAATTTCTCGAAACAATCGAGATAAGAACGTGGCTTTTCGTAGTTTCAGGAAGAAGGCGAGGGTATATGTGTAAAAAGAAGAATAAAGTTCAATGTTAATTACGTAAATTTACTGTACGGTCTTTAAAATCTTGCGTTGGCTTCTGGCTTGCGTAGGAGGAAAAAATTTCGAGAGTACGGAATCTACGATATATAGCAGGAAGAATCGAGAAATATCTGCTACGCCATCGCCGTAGCTTAAAGCCGTGATTCACAGCCCTCGATGTATTGATGTGGGCCCACTTTGATTTGGATGGAGTGACGTTTAAGTGGACCCCAAAATACATCCAAAGGCCGTGATTTCGGGTTTTGGCCTAAGGCTACGCCAGAGAGTGGGGGTGACTGAGTGAGAGAAGAATGAATTTAATTAATTTGGGACTTGGGAATGTGAACTGTGAACACAGAAAGACTAATAATAGTTTGGGTGTAGTCTAACATCAGCCCCGAGGTGGACGATGCTTAACGTATGCACGCTCTCTCTCTCTCTCTCTCTCTCTCTGTGTTCCTGAAAAATAAGCGATGAAATTAGAAATTGGTAAATTAGGGGAAATTAGAAGAGAACAGAAAATACAACAAATAAAGGGAATCGGGTTTGGAGAGAGAGTGATAACGAAAGGAAAGATGAGAAAAGAAAAATAATAAAGAAAGAGAGAGGAGAGAAGTCAGAGGGAGTAGTGGTAGTAGAGGGAAGAGAGAGAACGGAGAGGGCTCGTTGGTGTGTTAACTGGTTTGTACGCGGAATCGAATCCTGCAACCAGCAGTTTGGGAAAAAGGGGGTCAAGGGGAAATTATCAATGGTGCATGGCACCAAAGTACCAAAAAAAAAAGAACGGAGAGGTGTCTCGTGAAGCAGCAGGTGAAGAGAAAGAAAGAAAAGAGAAGCAAAGGAAATAAAAGTCTCTTCTCTTCTCTTCTCTTCTCTTCTTTCTTTCTCTCTTTTCTCTCTTTTCTTCTCTTAATCCTTCCAAAACACCTAGCCCCTCTCTCTCTCTCCCCGAACTATCAATCTTTCAGTCTATCTATCTCTCTCTCTATACTTTCTAGCACCCACATTCATTCCTTGCTTCCTCCTTTTAAATCACGAGATCCCCATCTCTTTCTTTCTTTCTTTCAATTGGCCTACATGTCATCTTCAACGCCAGTTTGGTTTCATTTCTTAATGTGTTGCTGGTGGTCATGTAGTTGGAGGAGCTAACAGACATTGTTTGAGAGGGAAGGTTAGAGAGAGTAGGAAAAGCCCAGACAGAAAAATTGAATCTTTTTTGGTTATTCGTATTCCACGAGAAATGTCGCATCCAGGGAAGCCCATACCCGAAATAGGGTATGATTCTCTGTCCGATCGGTTTCGCGGCGCTTTGAACTTCGAGCATAACAAGCCGGATTTCAAGGAACTCGATCTGGGTTCGCCGGTCTCGCCCTTGAGGACTCGTGGTCCAGGTGGTGGTGTTGGTGGTGGACCCGCTGCCAGTGGGATTACCACTACAAGCAGCAGCTCTAGTTCCTCTGGCTCTGTTTCTGGAAAGACCGGGAACAACCCAGTTGTGAAGAGGTCCGATGGAGGTGGGAACAATCATTCCGGTGAGCTTTCTGGCTCGAGCGAGAGTAGTCCGACTGCCTCCGAGAGTGTCCGATCCGCTGCCGCGGCTCGTAATTCCAAACCGGGTCACAGGAGATCGAATTCCGGCGGTGCCCCATTAATATACTCAGGTGGAAGCGTCACCAGTAGCAGTGGTGGCAGTTCGGTTAATTCGCCGGTTATGAATGTTCTTCCTAGTGGGAACATTTGCCCCTCCGGCAGGATTCTGAAGACGGGCATGGCTTGTCGGAGTTCTACTCGCAGTGACGTTTTGGGGTCTGGGACGGGGAATTATGGGCACGGGAGTATAATGCGGGGCGTTGGTGGAGGGAAATTGGGCTCCGGCAGTGGAGGGGAAACGACTGGAGGGAATGTGACTGGGAATATACAATTCGCCGGGGAATCAATGATGGTGAAACGGGCGATGGCGAGCTCAGATCCAGAGGAGATCAAGAGGGCCGGCAATGAGCAGTACAGAAGAAGAAACTTTGCAGAAGCGCTTTGTTTGTATGATCGAGCCATTGCCATGTCGCCAGACAATGCGGCATGTCGGAGCAACCGGGCAGCGGCATTGGCAGGGCTTGGTAGGTTGGGCGAGGCCGTAAGGGAATGTGAGGAAGCAGTGAGGTTGGATCCTGGGTATTGGAGAGCGCATCAGCGATTGGCGTCTCTGCATTTGAGGTGAGTGAGAAGAGGAAATTTATCTGCATTGCTCTTTTCCCTTTTTGTTAATATTTGTTATTTTTTTACATGTTTATTTCATTTTGTTTCGTTGCTTTTCATCGATGAATATAACCGTGCAAGCTGTCGGTGTTCTTTTGCCTAGACGAGCTTGAGTTCTTTGTGTAGTTGTGATCTGCATTATGCGTATGTTATGTTTGTTATTGGTTTTGGTGTGGATGATGGTAGTTTTTGCCTGCTCAGATCTACTCTCTGTGTATGATCTCTCTCCTTGCTTGATTGCTTTTTTTGTTTGTTCTGGTTTTGTCTCTCGTGTCTACTGTTTCTCCCTTCTGTTAGTGATCAAAGTTTGTTTCTTCTTTACTTCTCCTTTTTCTTTCATAGAGTACCGAAAGCTTCATGGGACTTTTTTATTGATAGTATGAGTTCTCTTTGCCTTTCCACAAATATAGTTTAATGGATAATTGTTGTCTGAGCAGGTTTTTCTTTTTTTCTTTCGTTTTCTCTTAATGCATTTTACTTCCTTTTAATGGTTTTTAGAATCACGGGTCCTCTAAATTTTTTCAGTGACTGCTGGATTAATTTAAATTCACGGTTTCTCTTTTGGCACTTAGAGTCATTTACTAGATTTCTTTTTTTCTTTTTTTCTTTTTTTAACTTTTGCTGGTTCTTCTGATCTATGTTCAAGAGGCTTCCATTGTATTTTCTGCTTCATTTATGCCATTTTACAATCAAAGTCAGGTGATGATTTCTTAACATGATTTTTATACAGGTTAGGCCAGGTTGAAAATGCCCGGAAACATCTATGTTTTCCTGGACAGCAACCAGATCCTGTTGAGTTGCAGAAATTGCAGGCTGTAGAGAGGCATCTGAATAAATGTGCTGATGCCCGGAAGGTTGGCGATTGGAAAAGTGCATTGAGGGAAGGTGATGCCGCCATTGCTGCTGGAGCAGATTCTTCTCCTCAGGTAAAACCTAAGCAGCATTTGTTTTTTGTCAAAGCCGTTGTTATAGATAAGAAATTTTAAATGGCCTGAATTGGTTGAAATGGAATTTACAGCTCTTTGCATGTAGAGCAGAGGTCCTTTTGAAGCTCCACCAGCTTGAGGATGCAGACTCTGGACTATCGCGCATTCCCAAATTCGAATGGTCTACACCCTCATGCTCACAGACCAAATTCTGTGGGATGCTTGCAGAATCTTATGTCTTCTTCGTTAGAGCGCAGGTTGAAATGGCATTGGGAAGGTGAGCTCAGAAATATACAGTTCAACGAGAGATATAGCTACAGGGTCTTGGTGTGAGTGAGAATGGATGATGGATGTCTTGCAGGTTTGAGAATGCAGTTGCAGCTGCTGAGAAAGCCGGTCATCTCGATCCCCGCAACATTGAAATTTCAATGATGCTCAGCAATGTGAGATTGGTAGCAAGGGCCCGTGCCCGTGGCAACGAACTCTTCAATTCTGGAAAGTTTGCTGAAGCATGTTCAGCTTATGGGGAGGGCCTCAAGTTTGATCCTTCCAACTCGGTTCTCTATTGCAATAGAGCAGCTTGTTGGTCTAAGCTTGGACAGTGGGAGCGATCTGTTGAGGATTGTACCCATGCTCTTAAGATCCAACCAAATTACACCAAGGCCCTTCTTCGACGGGCGGCCTCAAATGGAAAGGTGATTAGATTTTTTCTAACCCTTTCTCTTCTTTAATTTGTTATCACAGTGTTTTGATTTCAAAAGCTCATTGAGGTTGAATATTGATTTTTGGGAGGGGAATGCAGCTTGAACGATGGGCTGAATCTGTAAGAGATTATGAAGTATTGATAAAGGAACTTCCAGGTGATAATGAAGTTGCAGAGGCTTTATTTCATGCCCAAGTTGCACTGAAGAAATCTCGAGGGGAGGAAGTTTATAATATGAAATTTGGTGGTGAGGTGGAGGAAGTCTCAGGTCTTGATCAGTTTAGAGCAGCAATATCTTCACCTGGTGATCAGTCACTCTTTTCTGCGTTTGTTACTTCTCGCACTGTCTATTTTTGCTCGTCTCTTGTTTTCTAGATACTTGTCATTGTGAATCTAAACATGAAAGTTGACATGCCAGGTGTTTCAGTAGTCCACTTCAAGGCACCATCGAACCAGCAGTGCGAGCAGATTTCCCCATTTTTTGACACTCTATGCCATCAGTATCCATCCATGAATTTTTTGAAGGTAGGCCTAAATGAACTAAACTGTGAGTCCCCCAGGTTTTCTTCTGACCATTTTTATATCTTAACATGATATTCACATTTAAAGCAAGTACTGTTCTTTTAATGCTCGTTGAATGGTGTTTGAATGAAGGTGGATGTGAACGAAAGTCCAGCAGTAGCAAAGGCTGAAAGTGTGAGGATTGTCCCTACCTTCAAAATTTACAAGAATGGTAGCAGAGTGAAGGAGATGATCTGCCCAAGCCATCAAGTTTTGGAGTACTCGGTGAGGCATTACAGTCTCTAGAGCAAGCACATTCTCCTATTGTCATTTCCCCCTCTTGCAGCCCACAATTCCCAACCCAATGGGATCTCCCCCTATGCCCTTTTATCCTTGCCAATTCATACGAGGATGTTACCAGTTTACTTCGACAAAACCAGTTACATAATAATTTCGTAGAGCCAAAGACCCAAAGAACCCAGAGAGAGGTAGCGTAGTTCTCTTTTGTTGTTTCTATTTATTCTTTCCATTTTCATTGCTCTCTCTGTTTATTTAATCTTCCATCCATCATCCTCTTTTATTTTTAATTTCCCCCCCTGTTTAGGCCAGCCTCATTCTTGTATCCTCATCTTCCTCACCATGAGAAGAAGCTGAGAAAGATGTACAATTAGAGCTGGCTCTTTAGTTGAATTTCAGAGAGAGAGAGAGAGAGAGGTTGGTTGGTAGAAAATATTGTGAACATGTATATATAAGATATATACCAAATATTTGAAACCATGGGAGAGAGATTGGATGTCTGGTCTGGTGGGTATTATTGGGTTAGAGAGAGGACGATCCTGATAATGCTATTGATGTTGTTGCTTCTACTCTACAATTTCATGAATAAAAGTCTCAATTTTTTCTTGTCTACCAAATCTTCTTCCAGACCATTTTGATTAATTTTCTCCAAATTCTCTGCCATTTCAAAGTAGATATTTGAACAAATTGAAAACCAAAAGTAATTCTTGGAACATGGGAGGGGTATTTTTGGTTAGAAAACAGCTGGGTGTAATGTGAAGTATTAACTGTAGCAGAGATCTCCGACAAGCGACAGGTGGGGAGAAGAGGGGGTGCTGGGTGGGCGGGTACGTGTTGTTAAATAAGGCCGGCTTTTCTTGTTAGAGGTAGTTGTGAGCATTCATTGCCACATTTGAGGGTAGAGAGTACTGCTCACTTGGTCATTGAAGACTGAGACTGAGTGCCTGATTTCTGTCTTTTTGTTCTTCTCTGAACAATATGTGCTTTAGTGGGCTGATGCGGTGATGCCTCTGAGAGAGAGAGAACAGCTGAACAGGGAATTGAGGGTGTTCATCTGCTCAGTGGGTGTAGGTTTAAAACCGTCTCAAGTCTGATCTTCACATCCAACGGCTTTGGCTGTCGCACTTGAAATGAAGCATCAAGCGGGTGTGATTTTGTTTTGTTTCAAGTCTCATATGATGAAATGAAGCAGGTGTGCCCCGGGCTACCAACAGGCCAACATGTGTCCGGTAGTCCCTCTCCTCCAGCCTCCAGTTCACCCCACTTTATGGCTTTTTTTCCCTTTTTATTTTTTCTCTCATCTTCTTCTTAATGAATCATCAGCAAGTTTAAATGGCTTTAGGGGAGCGTTTCTCAATGAAAATAACCCGTCAGAGTCAGAAGAGAGGTGGGTGTGGGTCGGATACTCGGATGGGTGTGATGTTATGTTTTTTTTTGCTGTCTACTGTTTTGCAACGTGGCTAATTTGTGATCATCAAATTGATGACTGGAGTCTGGAGGTTTCAAGTTGGTTTAAACTGCAAACACTAAACCAGAGCAAAATAGAAAAACTAGAGTTGTGAAACTGAAAAAAAAATAGAGGCAACGGCAGTATGATCGTACAGGCTACGGAATCCTTCAAAAAGAATAGCCAGCCACAGCCCAGAGAGAGAGAGAGAAAGAGAAACAACGACTGTCGTTTCTAATTACTAATAGGTTATAGGTATGATTTGAGCACATCCCAATTTTGATTAAGGATGATGGCATGCCCAGCCCTTCATCCTTGGGCAGTAGAGAGAGAGAGAGAGAGGAAGCGATAGACGTGGGATTATGAAAATGGGGACGTGTGCCCAAAGTAAACAACCTATGGTAATGTACGGAGCAGTCAAAGAGCACGTCATAAGCAGTCATCAATGGTGGGTATGTGGTAAGAGAGATTCTCTCTGCCTCAGCATTCGATGTATTTACTTTAAGGTTATGTTTGGTTGAAGGAAAATGTAGGAAAAGGAAGGGAAATATAAAGAAACCAATTCAAGACCTTTCACTGCATTTTCCTTGAAATCAAACATTAGCCCAAGGGTTGACATGTAACAAATAAAAACACTAGTCAATGGACCGGACTCCATACTCCCAGATTTCTTTGCTTGACATGTAGTTTCCATCTCACACTTAATTACTACCGGTGGCAAGGAGAATTGAAGAAATTAAGGGTCTCTGATTATGGTGTTCGTGTTTGTTATCAGAGCTGTTTGTCCAATAAACCATGTCGCGACCAGATTCGTTTGTTCCAATATGTTCTCATTTGGTTTAACGTATTGATTTAAGCCCTTTTAGGCAAATATTTGATGCTTTGACTTTTGTGAAAAGTAATTTTTATATAAAACCTCATTTTGAAAGTTTAATGAATATACTGTTTTTTCGGTGTCAACGCTCTAAATAACAATATAAAACATACACAAAACTTAGAATTAAATTACGGAATTGCAAAACGTGGCCGTTGTCTTAAAAAGGGCAGGCCATTGATACTTGCTGTTCAGTTCAATGTGCAATGATGATTTCTTGGCTTTCTATGCATTATGCATGCTTATAAGCAAAAACTTTGTGCATATAGCATCTAGATGCACATTGAGAATATCTATCTATGGAAAAATATTTCCGTATCTTGCAAGTTGTCCCTTGTTAATTAAGGAGGTGTTGCGTTGCATTGTTGTTTCATTTTAAGTTGATCAATACTGATGAGGGGTAAAATGACCCTCCAATCATGAGTTGCCACATGGCGGCAGCCAAAACCCTCCTTGGTGTTGAAGAGGGTTTGACACTCTGGAGTTGCCCCCCTAAAGGAAGATCCACCAACTTATGTATCCTCCTTGTTCTTGGGTGAAGACATTGCAAAGAGTGGAAAATAAAAGAGTAGGAACCACCTTTGTGTTCAGTTTTCTCACAAACAACGTCAAACGTCAATTGATGGGGTCAATCTGCATTAAATACCTGCTGACAATGACAGATCAAAGATCACTAGGTTGAATCTGCAAGAAGCCTGAAGGGATGATTCAAGAAGGAGACTCCATCATCCAAATAGTACCGAGCTAACAAAGTGGATGAAAATGCGTAGGCAAGAAATCAAAGCAGAGAGATCTACTATGAAAAAGAGTGAGCATACCTTCTGAGGGTGATCCCCTCAACCTTATAGACTTCCGAGGTTCTGTTAAGATGTGCATGACATGTTTGGAGATGAGAGGGCTTATTCGTCTCTTGCTTACAGAGTATGCCCGCCTGGTGTCATCGTGGCCCTTATCCGGTTTCCCACAAAGCAGAAAGAACCGGGTTTATCGTTGCCACGTGGGTGCCGTTTCCACACATGTTTCAGGGGCGCTAAGTGGTGCGAACAGATAATGAGGGATGTGCCATGTAGGTTGGAATCATCTTGAGGTCGGCATGATCCCTTAGGTCATGGGTTGCCCAGGTCAGAGAGGTAGATCGGTGCTCGGGGCAATCAATGAGCGTGATCCCTCTGAGCGGCATAAATCTGTCGATATGCATTCAAGCAAAGTTGTGCCACATGTAATGCTGAGGTGTCGTAAATTAGTTTTGGCCGCCATGTGACAGCTCGTGATATTGGAGGGCCATTTTATCTCTCATCAAAAACAAATTTACAGAAATGCTTTGAAAATGTTGATATGATCAATACAAATTGTTATTTTTACCTAAAACTAGGTCAAATTTCGTGTCTCTCGTGTACACAGATTTGGATTGATCAACCCAATACGGGATAACAATACAACACCGACTGTGCCAAACACCTTCTAAATTGGCCAGAAGCCGACAACCATTTCCCTTCTTTCTTTGAATCCTTCTTGCACTTGGATCAGCTTGGAATACTGATTGACGGAACCAATTTCTCTATGAACAAGTGCCCCTTAAACTACAGAATTGGAAATGACCAAGGGATGTGTCCTTTCTGCCTGTATAATCCTGTTAGGCGTACGGACCTACGGAAAGAAAAAAAAAAGGGGTTTTACTGTTTAGTCCATTCCCACAAATTTTAGCTCATTGTACAGTTGGGGTAGATGCTGGCTTAGAATTGATGCTAATATATAGAAGGATATTGGTGTTTAGGTGGAGTAGGGATTAGGGATGCTCATGACTGCACCGTGGGGCATTTTTTGTAACCATATAGGCAGTATCAGTTTTTGGAAAACCGGTAACTAAAATCGAACGAAACCTATCGGTTAACCGGTTAATTGGTTCAATTAATCATCGATTCGGTTCGTTGATTTATCAGTTTTTTAATATTTACAATATATATTATAAAAATATATAAATATATAATAAAAAATTATAAATAAATATATATATATATATATACATTTATATATAATGCATGTTTATTAATTTATAATATATATAATATAATATACATAAATATATATAAAATATATAAAAAATATATGTATACCGATCGGTTCGATTAACCATCGGCTTTCTATATTAATTAACTAAAATCAAACCGACCGATTCAATTAATCGTTTTTTTAGTTTGATTTCACTCGGTTTAAAGGTGTTTGAAATTTTAAATTATAATAAATCTGTAGTAGAATTCAGAATTCTAAGGTGGAGCGTAATATACCCACAAAAACATCCCTTCCGTGGAATTCAAATCCGGCTTCTCTTACTACGATGTGATGAGAATAGAAATGAGAAATGTAAGAAATCCAGTCAAGGGATTGGAGATATGTAACCAAATTTGTCATGGACAGAGGGAGTCAACTTTGGCGGTGGACACCGGACACTAATAAACAGGGCGACAGGTGTAGCGTTTGTTCATGGTGGTCCAGAGTGATTGCCCCTGTTTATCATTATTATCAATAGGGTTTTTTTTGTCTTTCCATAATGTGTGACCCATTCTTAACGGTTAGTGTTCAGTATTTATAATGCTGTGAAGGTGAGATTCTCCAAAGTTGAATGTAGAACGTGGATTGTGGAGAGTTCATTTCCACCTCACATAATTGGTCCTTACATTCACCTCAAAATGTTGTCATGCATGGGCTGTAAGGTGGGTGTGAGGACCAATTTTGTATTTTTAGGCTGCGTTGCGTTTGTTTGCGGTGTGAAGCCCTATTGATAGAATTTTACACTGAATAGATTGAATCATTGAGTTTCGAAAAATGTGATTATCGATATAATATTACATCAAATCAAATTCAAATTGACGGTAGACTTTTACAGGCAATCGCACACCAACCATACCATTCATACAGGAAGCATCAAAGTTTATTTTGATTTGTTCAGTTAACCGATATGCATTGCTTAAAATTTGTCTCAGAACTCAAACGAAATCGTCTCAAGTAAAGTATGCCTTACTCTATCTATTATTATGGGGGGAGGAGTACCCTTATTGTTTCGATTTTTCCTATATGTTTGTATAATTCAGATCTTTCCAATAATCAATAATGGAATTAAAATTTTCCATAGGGGATGGAATAGTAATCATCCAAATTTGGTTGATGAAATGACAGCCTCTGAAAATGTGATAACTGTCAATATCAAAACACGGATGAGGTAGCAGCCTTAAGAATTATTTTCTTTTATCTTCAGCTTTCTAACCTTTGAATTGGTGGTAGAAAGAAAGTAAGAAACACAAACAGACGAGCGTTGAGGGTTGACATTTGGGATAGGCTTTAAAAACCTGAACCATCCAAAACAAGTTATATCCAACTGTGCTAGAAACTGGCAATTGAAATAGGCTTTAATAACCCAACCCCAGCTAGACCTCCACCTGAGTAAGCTTTCCAATCTCAGCAGCGTTGACTGTTGATGAGGAATGAGTGGACATTCCAGATTGCCCATCATTGAAGGAAAGCTGAAGCTCTTTATTGACCACTTGCTATATCACCAGCTGCCCTATTTTGAAAGCTTTTCCTCATAAAAGCCAGACATCGAAGCTTTACAATTTTAATGAGAAAGTGACCCAAAAATCAGGGCTTACAAATTTAGCCACTGGATGGTGAATTAGCTTAATATTTACATTTTCGTTCGGTCAGTTACAAACTTACAATAGCTATTCATCAACTATGTTCACATATATAGATGAAATTGACTTTGATGAAAGTAATATTTAAAATTAGAATTCCCTTCTTGAAATGAAAAATCCATTCAACAACACACAGAGGACTTGACATTGAATGCATATATCTTCATTGAATTGGGTCTCTGAAAGATTACTTGAGCCAAAATCAGTATGAACATGAGAACCAACGATTTTTGTTTTTCAGTCTACGTTTGGAAGGTAAAAAAATGTGATATTGAAGTTCAACAAGGTCTGGAGAAGGTTTAAGTGGTGAAGAATTTTTCTGTTTGATCTCCTTATATGGGACCCATTTGATGGTGATTGGAATTCTTGGCTTACATCTCTCTCCACCCTTATTAATTGGTGGCTTTTTCGGGATCCTTTTGACCTTATCCTTCGTACTCTTATTGTGTATCACTTGTACGCTTACTTGCAAGCCACAACTCTTAACAAGGAAAGTGGACCATCAGATTTCTTCCATGTGGCACAAGATCAGTGGTCATCAAAGAGAGCCAAAGAAACATCATTTTGGATTGAAAGGGAATTCCTGTAAATGCACCATACCTTATTATGTAGTTAAGGTTCAAAATATCGATATACCTGATACGTCAGTAGGGGTGTATTGGGCAATATCGATACTTTTTTTCTTTTTTACTTTTTTCCAAAACCGGTTCAAGGGGGTTGGTTTAGGGTTCCTCCACCCCCTGAACTGGTCAGACTCCAATACACCCACTGTAGGGACAATATCGAAGAGATCCTAGAACGATACATATCAATATTGGCTAATACATATCGATACTTTGAATCTTGCATATAACAATAGAAAATAAAAATTGGTTAAGTCTTGCTTTTGCTTCTTTGGGCTGTCTTGGCCTCCTTCCAATCTTTCAATGCTTATGTGATAGGAGGAGTTGGATTTGTGGTTTTGCCGATTCATAGCAGCTAATTCCGTCAACACAAGATATCCTTGTAAAGGTTGAATTTTGAATTAAAACATGTAATTGGTGAAGGGTCCTGTAATTAATCCAAATAATGGGCTGTTTAGCTGTAGAAGTGGCTGAACCGAATGGTTTATTATTTTGTCTTTTATTGAATTAGTAAGGGTTTCATTATGATACGGAAAAGACATGATACGGGAAAAATTTATAGCCAACATCATAGTGGTAATTAATCAGGTGAATTTTCATCAAAATTCATGAGTTTTGATTGGTAAGAGCCTTTACCATATCATGTCTTTATAGCATTATAGATATTTCCAATAAGTTAAGTTGATTACTATATCTTGAATATTTTATTGAATAAAAAGCAAAACAATAAGTCATTCAGTTCACCCTACTTCAGCCATTAAGGAATTGCTAGTAATTTAAATTTTAGAGATAGGAAAGTTAACAAATCAATAGAAGTATATATGGCAAAAGAACTGGTTGTTAATAGCTCATATCAAATCAAAATTAGGGGGCGTTTTTTTTTCATATTTTGAGAGAGGGGAAATTGGTAAGTGGAATTTTGATTTTCATTAATCAAGAAACCCATGTTATTTTATCAGATTTATGTGGGGTTTATTTTCCTAGGTGGGTAAGTGTTAACCATCTCCTAGGTGGGTAAATAACATTCCCATATGGGGGGAAGTTGCCAATACTTGAATGGGACAAAAATGCCCCTTTAATATTGGACTTTTATGACTAAAATGTTCATTGCCTTATTTACATGGGGGGCCTATTCTTTTTTCAGTAAGTTATTTATCCGGGCAAATGCACTTATCCGCGTAATTTCAGGTAAATAATATAATGGCCATTTTAGCTATAAAAATTCCATTATCAAAAGGGGCATTTTTGTCCCATCCAAGTATTGGCAACTTTCCCAAGATGGAAAAGTTAATTTACCCACATGGGAGATGGGTATCACTTATTTAATACCCAGGAAAATAAACTTTCTCTGATTCCTACATAAATCTGAAAAAAAAAAAAAAAGCACAACCCCATTGACCAATTTTCCCCTCTCAAAATCCTAAAACAGATAAATAACAGGGCCTAAAAAAAGAAAAGGTTTTAGATTTAAAACCAAGAAACCAAATTGAAATTTGTGCACCAGGCTCCGAAGGTCCAATAGCTCAAGCTGCCGACACGCTTTTTTGGACCATTCATGATTCAAGTTTTCATCAAAACTTTTGTCACCAAACCCACATACAAGACAATATGCCTCCAGTAATATCTGTATTCATTCCCCCAGGTACCAAATCCACGAAAAGATCCAAAAAATCCCCTCTAAAACTGTCTTTGGTTTGATTGATTCATACGAGAGAAACAGAAAGTCGAGGGAAAGTTCGTAAGGAATTTTACATCTAAAGGGAATCAAGTACTCGTAGTAAAATAGGCCAGTGCCTGTTCTCGATCACCGGCGGCAAAAACCTCAACCAGAAAAGTCTTGTAGTGACACCAACAAGTGATTTCACTAACCGTGGGCCAGAGCAATAGAGCATGAGGCATGAGCTCTTTGGCCACTGCTTCTAAGTCAGCGAGAGGGACAAGCCCAGGAGGGAGTCCAAACTCTTCACGAAGAGAATTGGTCATTTTCATTCCCTCTCCATGACCCTTCTTCACAAATCACAATGCCTCCTTGCTTCTCTGCCATGCTTATAGAAGTAAACTTGGGCTTTTGGTTTTAATTTGTTAATTGGTGAATGGGGTAGCCTCATAGTAAGAAACCAAACACGGGCTGGGCTTGGGCTTCAAAAAACTAAGACCTGACTAACCTGTTTAGTAAATAGCCCATATTGTGAATTTAGTACTATGCGAGATTTATGCTAAGACCTAACAAATATGTCTAGGGCTCAATCCGTATAACTAACAGGCTTTAATATTAAAAAGCATGAGCAACCTAGTGACAGACTAGTTAAAAGATGCAGCTCAGCTGCCGACATCCAGCCAAAATGGGCCGTGCCATCTGGCCAGCCTGTTCCATGTGTACTATTAGAGACCATTACCTGTTTTAGATTCTTGGACAAATGACTAGAACAGAGAAAACAGAGAGAGAGAGAGAGAGAGCACTCAGAACAGAATGGTTACAAGATGGCCTGCTTGAAGCTATACCAGGAAAAGACCAAGCACAGATATCTTGACAAAGCCAATTGATGGCATGTTAGGTATAGTGGAAAGAAAGACTAGATCTCAAAGCTTTGTAGGATAGAATAACATGTCACATCATTTCGAGACTTGAGAGTCTTGCATCCAGACAAATAGAAAGTGAAGCATGGTTTAGATGAGTAGTCTGTTTTTGAGTAAACAACCATGGTGAGAAACTTCCATCTCTTCTCATGGGTGGTCTCCATTCTCTTTCAACAGTCGAGTATCTTGGAGCCATCAATGGTGGGTCACAGAACTCTAGATCTCTTGATACCATCCACCAGGTTGATTGATCAACAAGTGAATGTAATTTGGATTCCCTTCATCTCCACGGTTTTAATCCAACTTTCCTTAGGCTATGGAGTCTGTGTTTTGTCACTTTTACCGGAGGAAGAGAGAGAAGAGAGAGATGGCAGTAGGTCTGCTTATTGAGTAACAAAGAAGGCTGTACAAGTGGATCCATAAGTTCTTCTTTGTAATGCAATTTCATTGTGCCGTTGCAAAAGTATGGGAGTGCAAATGATTTAAATGTAAATTCTAATTTATTTTTGTCCAATTTTCTGCTTATTTTATTTGTTTACATTGCAAATGGAATAAAAAATAAAACCTGAACAGTAAAATCCTCACCTGACTGGGAAGAAACTGCAACAATATGACATTTCATGATTCTTTGTATTTAAGTCTGAAGAAAAATAAAAGTAAAACCCAAAACAGAAGTGAACCAGAATTTGCCATTCTTCTTATTTGTACTTGTTAAATGAAATAACGCTGCAAACAAATGGAGCTTAAGCTCCTTTTCTTCTATTAATGGAGAAAATTTTGGCATGAAAACCCTTACCACGTGGCCAAAATAAACCTTGCTTTTTGAACAATTTTAATGTTAGAATTTTCAATAGCCAATATTATTTGACAAAACACTAACAAAAGGTGGAGCACATATGGATGCAAGGATTGAAAGGTGGTTAGCCTAAAGAAACTGGATTTGTTCCTCAAACCAATCTCACCTACTATCGCAGTTCAAGGTTCAAACTATCGGAAACACCAAGTGTATCAGGAAAGCAATTTTAAGAGATGTATCGAGATACACCTTGGATACGCATGCGTATCAGAGAAAAACTAAGATACGCATAGATACACTTGGAAACACTATAAATACTTTAATAAATTATAAAAATACATCAACAACACTAAATATAAGACCTCAATGAGGTGTATATACATTAAATTAATATATTCTAATAGTTTTCTGAAGAAATATATTGTAGTTAATTATAATTTCATTAAAAATCATATGCTTAACTATAATTTATAAATTATAATTCTTAAATTTTAATGTTTTATGTGATGGGAAATACCCAACTCTCCTATCCAACCATAAAATATGCATTGGCACAACTTCTAAATGAAAATATAATTAATAATAATTTATTATTTAAAAAATAATAATTTACTATTTAAATAATAATTATTTATTATTTATTTCCAAAAATATAAATAAATAAATAAACATTATATAATATATTAAAAAAATAGTTACTAAACAAGAAATTTCATATTCTTTGTGGATATGATAGATCATCCATAGAATTATAATATATTCAATCATTGTGATCAAATGAAATAATATAATTAATTAATTATTTATTTATTCTATAAATATAAAAATAAAAAAATTATTAAAGAAGAAATTTCAATTGGTGTTTGGATATGATCATCCATAGAATTATAATATATTCAATTGTTGTGATCAAATGATAAAATATAATTAATTATTATTTACTTTTTTTTAATTCTAAAAATATAAAAAATAAAAAATATTAAAGAAGAAATTTCAATCGCTCTATGGATATGATAGATAAATCCATAGATATAAAACATATTTAGTCTTTATAGGCAGAGAAAAAATTACATTGTCAAATTTTTTGTTAATTTATATTTTCCCCAAATATCTTCATGAAATTTCCATAAATCTACAGATAACACAAAAAAAATTATGATTTGGAATGTAAGAAATGTAGATTAACATAAATTTATAAATTCAAGAAAAAAAGAAATTATAAGATATTATAAAACCTATTTTTACCATATTTTTTTCAAAATTTGAAAAATCTTTAAAAAATATTAACGATTCACACTTGTTTCTTGCAAATTTTTTCAAATCTGGGACTCTATGAATGGGATTTGGAGTTTTAGAGTCATTTAGGGGGGTGAAAGAAAGCTTATTTCAGGGAAAAGAAGCTTACTTTTCCCCTTTATATTTTTTCAGTTTTTGACTGTCAATATGCTATTGATACACCTCCGATACGCTCTGATACGCCTCCAATACGGGTCCAATACACATGAAAAAAGACGATATGCACGATTTTTATGCGTATCCTGTATCTATTTTTAAAAGATATGATACGATACGCCCCATATCGGGTGTATCGTATTGAGATTTTAAACCTTGTCGCAGCCATGCATCTCCATGAATGACAACATACACTGATACAAGTACAAGAGATGTTGCAAATGCACAGCTGAATGCAGTGTGAGGGTGCGCTGCACATCTCAGCAGCATGCATTGGAAACATCTCCCTAAGTTGTTAGTGGGAGATGTTCCCAATACAGGATATGTTGTGGGGTGTTTGTGGGGCATAAATGTGAATTCTCTCCTTAGGAAAGCTCCTTATTTGTGAGTAAGGTTCTAACTATTGATACGCCCGAGGGTGTATCAGGCAGTATCGGTATTGTTTTTTTTTTTATTTTTTTAAACTTTTTTTTAAATCCTGTTCAGAGGGACCAGTTTAAGATTTCCCCACCCCTGAACCGGTCAAAACCCCGATACACCTTTGTAGGAATGTATCAGGGTGCTCCCGATACGATACGCATGGACTAATACTTAACGAATTTTTGAACCTTGCTTGTGACCCGATCAAAAAATCTTCCATTTCTGCAAATTTGGAGAGATCTTGTGGCCAATTCAGACCTGCCATATCGGTCATCTGCCCCTCGTATTTCTCAGCTCAGCCTACTTAATCCCAATTGTTTGCTGTCCTGCGAGCTGCCATTGTGCGTCATGTTTGCTATCAAAATGTAAGCCATTAGATCCTTTCTTATTACTTAATGAATATTCGCGCTTTATAATTACATTCAACTGCTGATGCTGATGTGTGTTACATCTAGAAAATGCCCCTCGTTAGACTGATCATTTTCAGCCTGGTCCAGATCGGCCCAAAAATCTCAGGCCCAGCCTGGGCTATAATCATCAAAGGTGCTAAGCCCAGCCCAATTCCCTAGGGAATATAAGTAAACCATTCAAAAATCCTATGAAAGTGCTAGGAAATGGGTTTCTTGGGATTGAATTGAATAACAGCCATTGAATTGGGTCATGGTCAGGATTTATAGCTCTGAGACCAGGGATTTCCTTTTTCCCATTCAGTGGGATTCGTTGTGGGATGTCCAAATGTTGCGTCTCCCTTTCAAATGGTCAAAGCCCAAACCCATGACCTCTTTAGGGCCCAAGGCAGGCGACTTTTTAATTTCTCGTTGATCAGAAGTTGAGATTTTGTACCGTTTCATCAAATAGTTTTTTTTTTTTTTTTTGGGGGGGGGGGGGAATTCTGTTTATATATTATCTTAAAGTATCCTTTAAGTTTTGAATAGTTGTCTAAAATTTCTCTTACTATTAATTGGGTTGGGATGTAGTAGGCACGTTTGGTAAACACAAAGTATCTAATAACTATGTGACACCTGTCCCAACTAATGCACCTTTCTTCTAAACGTTTTTATTCTGTTAGGAATTATCTATTATTTTATTATTTGTGTTAAAATAATTAAAAATAAAAAAACAATAAAAAAGGAAAACCTATCCCAATTAATATGCCTTTCTCTCCAACCTTCCGCTGTTTTGGATTCTCCCACCTCTTGACCTTTAGCCGGCGGCAACTGGTTGGTTGGGGCAGGCACTCAACTTGGCTAGGGCAGGAGTTCTTGAAGCTCTCACCTGCCATTTGTCTCAAGAAACCCATTCATCTAATATTAGGTGATTATAATCTAATCATCCCTATATATGCTTTACGGTTTCAATTTATTAGTTAAAACTTATTAACTAGGAGTGAGACAAGGTTGTTCATTTGTATTTGTCATAAACATAGTCGACCTGCACCCTGCCAACCCCTGCCTCTTGGAGCATTCCAATGGCCGAGCAGCAAGGAATTCTGTTGCCTTTCTTGTCACTCCCTTTTCTTCTCCTCTTCTCTTTTGTCTTCCTGTTCAGACTCCGGAGATGTTCGGTCAAGTTGCCACCGTCTCCACCGAGGATTCCAATCATCGGCAATTTTCACCAACTTGGCACGCTTCCCCACCGCTCTCTCAGGGCCCTATCTCAAAAGTATGGGCCGCTCATGCTATTGCATTTGGGCAGTGTCCCTCTGCTCGTCGTTTCCTCCTCAGAGATGTCTATGGAGATCACTAAGATCCAAGATACATACTTTGCAACTAGGCCTGCTACAACTGCTGCAAAGAAGCTTCTCTATGGCTGCAATGACTAGGGGTTTGCACCCTACGGCGACTACTGGAGACAGATGAAGAAGATTTCTGTTCTCCGCCACTTGAGCGTCAAGAGAGTGCAGTCATTCAGATTTATAAGGGAAGAAGAGGTTGCTCTTTTGATCGAGAAGATATCTCACGCATGTCAGTTGCGCAACTCAATTAATGTAAGCGAGTTACTTCCCATTCTATCTGATAACTTGGTTTCTAGAGCTGCTTTCAGTAGCAAGTTTGAAGAAGAAGATGACAATAGCAGACGGATCGGACCTTTGACAAGGGAGGTAACGTCACTTTTGGGAATGTTTAGTGCTCGAGATTTCTTCCCTTAGGTAAGAAATCCAAGTTTGAAGAAGATGGCATTCCTCATATGGCTTATTTAAAAGCTGTTATCAAAGAGACTCTAAGATTACATCCTCCTGCTCTCTTTTTGATTCCAAGAGAGTCCATTAGAGCTACCAATTTAATGGCTACCATATCCCAGTTAAAACCAGAGTCTTCATCAATGTTTGGGCAATTCAAAGAGCAACTGAAGGTCAAGAGGTGGGAGAACCCAAAACGGCATTAGGTTGGAGAGAAATGCGCATTAACTCGAACAGGTTTTCCTTTTTTATTGTTTTTTTTTATTTTTAATTCTTTTGATACAAATAATAAAATAATAGATAATTCCTAACTGAATAAAAACGTCTAGAAGAAAGGCACATTAGCTGGGACATGTGTCACACAACTATTAGCTGCTCACTCATTGTGCTTACTAACGTGCCTACTACATCCGAACCCTCTATTCATTTTCCATCACATTCGGTTCACATGTGACATCACGTGACTGATATTTTTTTTTAAATTTCTAAAATACCCTTTATCTATTCCATCTGAGTCTTCGTCTCCATCTCCATCTCCATCTTTGACTCTGATTCCATCTCCAGTTCCATCTCTATTTCCATCTCTAATTTCCTTTTTGCCCGAAAACAAAATATTTTGTTTTCTGATAATCCATCTATAGGCATCGAAATCAATGAAAGAAATGGTTTTGACTACCCTAGAAACATGAATATCAATGGCAAGAAGAAGAATGCGAAGTGTTGAAGACAAACAAAATGGGTTTTACTCGAATTTTGGAATTGGCATATAGTGGAAAACGTTAAACATTCTACATATTGGATTCTAATGAGGTTCAACCATCTTTCTGACCTACCCATACACTAATTTCACCTTCCCTACATACACTAACTGCTAGGAAAATGGGGTCACTATAACTTTGGAGGAGAAGCTCTGAGGCGCGTTTGAAGACACTATCTTTAGAACGTTATTTACCCCCACTCAGTTTCACTGAGTTTGCTGTTGGGTTACAGGAAAATCCGTTCACAGGATACAACAGAGCCTTGGGTGAGAATCTGCAACTAGCAAAGTTGAAGAATCTCTGAAGAAATCTTCTGTGAGACTGTAGTAGACCGGACAGAGAGAGAGAGAGAGAGTGGATTTCGAAAATGTGTGTTTTTGAAGTCTATCATGCACCTTAAATAGTTTATGAAGAGGTATGAAGAAAATGTAGGTGCTGGTTTAGAGAAGGCACCTTGAACAGGTGCCTGTTAACAATTGTTAACGACTGTTTACTTTGAATTGTGCCTCTTGATCACACCCGATCGAATCGTGACCGTTGATCTCATCAATGGTGATCAACGATCAGCATCGCACCAAAACCAAAGCCGCCCTTCGCGAGCCACGCGGGTGCGTGCGAAGTGAGTAAAGTGTGCCTCAAAAGCGCCTCTTACAAGGTTTTGTAAGAGAAAAAAGATAATTTTTCAATCAAGTGTGCAGGTGCAATTTCTCATGTAATTGACCAATCAAACCCATTGGATTTAATCTCTTATGAGATTAAAATCCAACACTAACTTCAATCACCACATTCTCTCTCTTTATCAAAGGCACAAGCCTGCAACAATTTCTACTTGGAGACTGAGCATCACATTGAAAATATTAAACGACATTAGATTGAATGAAAGTGCGCACAACACTCTCTTCTAAACCACCACTCAATATCTTCAGCATCTGTAATCTTCTACTTGCACATCAGATGTAGAACTCGATTGGCGATGGTACTCACTCACTGTCTGCTTTGTGGTGGAATCGTATTTTGCCATAGACAAGTAAAACGTGAAGGCTTTTGGCATGGATTCTAGGTGACAGGGGGAGTGTTGAAGGCATATGCAGTGTAGTCAACCTCATGCAAAATCCCAACAATTAATCTGAATTCCAAATTCCAGTGAAGAAGTGTAGAGAAGGATGAACCTCTGAAAGGATCAGTTGGGTTTTTTATCATAGGAGAAACTCCATCTCAGACCAAAGTGTAGAGAAGTGTAGAGAAGGATGAACCTCTGAAACCAGAGCTTGCCTGAAACAGGGTTGGCTGCATGCATCTTGAACCAAAGCTCCTCTGAAATTAGAAGCCATGTTGGTATGCAATTCCGCAAGCAATGGTTCCTCCACAACGACGCAAATGGAGGCGGAGATGGAGACTGAAAACGGAAACGAAGACAGAGACAGAAATCTGTTGGGCAAGTTACACTATAGTAGCAGAAATGAATGTAAAACCAATCCCAGGACAACAAGAACCTTTCCCCCAAATTTGTGTGTCAAAATGGGTTTGCCAACAACAATAATAACAAGTAAACAATTCAGCCAAGTAACAGAAAAACAAATAACAATCACCACACAATAGCACACCAGAATTTTTACGTGGAAAACCCCAAAATCGGGGAAAAACCACGGGACTTATGGTCCATAAAAGTCTTCCACTAATTCAGAAATTAATGGGTATAAAAGTCTTCTTTAGTTGCAACTAGAGGCTTACAAACATCAAGGAAATAATCCTTGGCTCACAAGAACAACATTAACACCACCAAATGCAAGGTGGATACAACACAAATAGAGGTTTAGATCTCACCAAGTTGCTGTAAATCTTAACTGAGAAGTAGAAAAAGGAAGAAGAATCACCAAATCTGAATTGGAGTGGGATTCTTAACTCCAACACTTAATCTTGAACTGGAGTGGGCTTGAAAGGCACCTCCGAACTTGATCTTGAATGGAATAAGAGCCAGCTTTCTCTTCTTCTTCATTACAAAACTCAAAGAACCAGAAAAAACCTTTTTCGGTTTTGTGTTTTTTTCCTTCGTTTTTCTCTGTCAGGTGGTTACGAATTTGATGCAAAAAAAAAAAAACTGAAAGTGGAAGCATTTTTTCCACTATACGACTCCTTTTTTGGGAGCCAATAAAGGTGGGGTGGGCCCCTCCATATTGGTTGGACCCACACCCAACAATTCTCCCCCTCCAGCTCATATGGGGGGCTTCACCAAGCCTGCAACTTCTTTGCAGAATTCAAATTTGTCTCTAGGCAAGGACTTTGTTAACATGGCTGCACCATTCTCATAAGTATGAATCTTTTAAATGTTCAATAACTACATATCCAACACATCCCGAATCCAATTGTACCTTACATCAATGTGTTTGGATCTTGAGTGGAAAGTTGGATTTTTAGAGAGATGTATAACACTTTGACTGTCACAATAGAGAGCACATCTATCTTGCTTCATGCCTAATTCTTGTAAGAACTTCTTCAACCATAGGATCTCCTTACAAGCTTCTGTAATTACAATATATTCAACCCCCTTAGTAGACAATGCAACACACTTTTGAAGTTTGGATTGCCATGAAATTGCTCTCCCTGCAAAAGTCATTAAATATCTCGAAATGGACTTTCAAGAATCAACATCACCAGCCATGTCTGCATCAGTGTACCCATCCAACATGACTTTACCATTCCCGAAGCATAAGCATATCTGAGAATTACCTCTGAGATACCTGAATATCAATTTTACTGTTGTCCAATGTTCTTTGTCGGGGTTAAAGAGAAATCGACTAACTATACCAACAACATGAGCAATATCTGGCCTCGTGCACACCATAGCATACATTAAACTGCCAACTACCGAAGCATAAGGCACTTTCTTCATTTCAGCTTTGTCTTTCTCACTTGTAGGACATTGTTTAGTGTTGAGTTTGAAATGACATGCAAGTGGAGTAATCACTGGTTTTGCATTGCTCATGTTGAACCTCTCAAAAACATTCTCAATATATTTTTCTTGAGATAACCATAACTTCCCATTTAGTCTATCTCGAGAGATCTTCATACCAAGAATCTGTTTAGCTGGTCCCAAGTCTTTCATTGCAAAAGACTTGCTAAGCTCATTTTTCAACCTGTCAATCTTCTTAGAATCATGTCCAACTATCAACATATCATCAACATAAAGCAAGAGAATAATGAAATCACCATCAGAAAATTTCTTTGCAAATACACAATGATCTGAAGTGGTCCTAGTGTACCCATGATTAACCATGAAGGAGTCAAATTTGTTGTACCACTGTCTCTGTGCTTGTTTCAACCCATACAAGCGTTTCTTTAATCTGTACACCAAATGTTTTTTGCCTTTTTCCTTGAATCCCTCTGGTTGCTCCATATATATTTCTTCTTTCAAATCATCATGAAGGAAGACAGTCTTCACATCAAGCTATTCAACTTCCAAATTTATACTTGCAACTGGTCCAAGCACAACTCGAATAGAAGACATTTTCACCACAGGAGAGAATATTTCTTCAAAGTTGAGACCCTTTTTCTAACTGAAACCCTTCACAACCATCATTAACTTGTATTTTAGTTGTGAGCCACTCTCATCAGATTTCAATTTATAAACCCATTTGTTTTTGAGTGCCCTTTTCTCTTTTGGTAATTTCACCAAATCATTGGTGTGATTCTCATGCAAGGATTTTAATTCCTCTTGCATTGCTTTCAGCTACTCATCTTTCTTGTCATGTGACATAGCCTCTTGATAAGTCTCTGACTCTCCCCCATCTGTCAGCGTCACATACTCATGTGGAGGATACTTAGTGGAAGGTTTTCTCTCTCTAGTTGATCTTCTAAGCTGAACTTGTGGTGAAGGAACTGGAGATACCTGTTCATTCTGTACTTTCTCTGTATTTTCATTTACAGGAGTTTCATCACTAACTTTATCATCATGTTCATTTGGTACAACTCCCCCATGATCACCATCAACTGTAGGTGGGAAAATTTGAACCAAGTTAATTGGAACATCAACAGAGAATTTTGGCTTCTCAATTTTCTCTATATCTTTAATTGTTTGATCCTCAAGAAATACAACATCTTTGCTTCTGATCACTTTCTTGCCCATTGGATTTCATAACCTGTACCCAAACTCTTCGTGCCCATAGCCTAAGAAGATGCACTGTTTAGCATTGTCATCAAGCTTGGATCTTTCATCTCTAGGAATATGAACAAATGCCCTACAACCAAACACTTTCAATTGACTGTATGATATGGCTTTCCCTGTCCAAACTCTTTCAGGAGTATCTCAAATCAAAGGAACTGAAGGAGAAAGGTTGATGAGGTCAACTACAGTTCTCATAGCCTCACCCCAAAAGGATTTAGGTAACTTAGCATGTGAAAGCATGCATCTGATTCTGTCAGTAATTGTTCTATTCATTCTCTCTGCTACTCCATTGTGTTGAGTCTTAGGAACACTTTTCTCAAGCCTAATACCACAGATCCTACAATATTCTTCAAAAGGATCCCTATATTCACCACCATTATCAGCTCAGATGCACTTCAATTTATTCCCTGTTTCTCTCTCAACCTTGGCATGAAAATACTTGAAAACATCCAACTCATGATCCTTAGATTTCAAGGCAAATGTCCACACTTTTCTAGACTGGTCATCAATAAATGTCACAAAATATAATGCACCACCAAGAGATCTATCTTTCATTTAACAAACATCAGTGTGAACTAAATCTAAAACATGAGGCTTTCTAGATGGAGGAAATTTATGAAATGCATACCTTTCACATCAGGAAGAAGATTTTCTTTAGAAAGTATCTGAAGCCCTTTTTCACTCAAATGTCCAAGCCTCCGGTGCCAAAGCTCAATGGATGAATCATGAACTACATTCACCTCTCCTTTGCTCAACCTTTCTTGCATCACATAAATGGTATTGTGCTTATTTCCCTTTGCCACAATGAGTGAACCCTGACTGAGCTTCCATTTTCCATCACTGAAGGTGTTTGCATAACCTTCATCATCTAATCTGCTAGTGGAAATCAGATTTAGGCGGATATCAAGAACATGTCTAACATTCTTCAAAATTAATTTGCAACCAATATTGCTATTTAGACAAATGTCTCCCATGCCAACAATCTTGGATGCACCAGCATTCCCCATATGAACATGTCCAAAATCACTTGTAGTGTAAGTTGTGAAAAATTCACCATGGGGAGTAACATGAAAAGAAGCACCCGAATCTATGACCCAATCACTGTTTGGGCATGCAAAGTTGACATAATTATCATCACAAACAATAACAACATCACCCTCGGCTACAACAACTGTAGTATCTTTTTCTTCTTTCTTGCCTTCACCTTTCCCTTTGGCTTGTTCTCTTTTCCAAACTCTGCATTCATTTTTGTAATGTACCAGTTTATTATAGTGATGATAAATGATATTTTTCTTGGACTTGGACCTTCCTCTAGATTTATCATATTTGTTATGAGGACCTTTGCTCTTACTTCTTCCCTGTCTTTCTTTCTTTTTTGTAACAAGAGCTTGAGATTCTGAGTAAGTCCCTTGTTCTTTCCTCCTGGACTCTTCATTCAACAAAGCATCTTTGACTGTGTCAATGGTTACTACACCATTAGGGGCTGAATTATTGACTAAAACCACCAAGGTTTCCCAACTATCGGACAAGGAACTAAGTTATAACAAGGCCTGCACTTCATCATCCAGATTCAATTTCATAGTAGTTGATTGATTTATTAAAGCTTGAAAATCACTTAAATATTCAGACATATTAGTCCCATCTTTATATCTCAAATGTGCTAGTTTTCTAATCAAGGCAGCCATGTTTAAACCTGTTTTCCTTTCATACATAGACTAATTTTTTCCATAAAACATCAGCCCTTGTTTCTTGTGCAACATGGTGAAAAATACTGTGGTCGATCCACTGTCGGATTTGGCCTACAGTTTTCCTATGCATGGTTCCCCATTCATCACTTGACTTGTCACTTGGCTTTACTTCATCACCTCTTATGGGTAGGTACAAATCTTGGCAATAAAGAATGCTCTGGGTTCCCAAATGGCATAATTCGATGAAGTCAATTTTGTCATAACACCCGAGGATTCCTCCTTTTGTATAAACACAAACAATTAATTTCAACCAACTTAGCTCTGATACCATTGTTGGGCAAGTTTCACTATAGTAGCAGATAACAAGTAAACAATTCAGCCAAGTAACAGAAAAACAGATAACAATCACCACACAATAGCATACTAGAATTTTTACGTGGAAAACCCCAAAATCGGGGAAAAACCACGGGACCTATGGTCCATAAAATTCTTCCACTAATTCAGAAATTAATGGGTACAAAAGTCTTCTCTACTTGCAATTAGAGGCTTACAAACATCAAGGAAATAATCCTTGGCTCACACGAACAACATTAACATCACCAAATGCAATGTGGATACAACACAAACAGAGGTTTAGATTTCACCAAGTTGCTGTAAATCTAAACTGAGAAGTAGAGTAAGGAAGAAGAATCACCAAATCTGAACTGGAGTGGGATTCTTAACTCTAGCACTTAATATCATCAAGAACAGGCTTGAAAGGAACCTTTGAACTTGATCTTGAATGGAATAAGAGCCAACTTTTTCTTCTTCTTCACAAAACTCAAAGAACCAGAAAAAAACCTTTTTCGGTTTTGTGTTTTTTTCCTTCGTTTTTCTCTATTAGGTGGTTACGAATTTGATGCAAAAAAAAAAAACTGAAAGTGGAAGCATTTTTTCCACTATACGACTCCTTTTTTGGGAGCCAATAAAGGTGGGGTGGGTTCCTCCATATGGGCTGGACCCACACCCAACAAAATGGAGTAGTGGTCTTTTTCCTATCTTCCTGAAAATTTTCAATGATTGGGTTTTATTTTGAAAATTTGAAGATTAGTGGAGGGCAAATTTGACATTTTATTTTTTCTGTTAACACCTAATGGCGATGTCAATTGTCAAAAACAGTAGGGGTACTTTAAAACAATATGTAAACACTAAGAGTAGAGTTAGTCAATTAGTTAAACTATAAGGGTAGTTTAAGAAATTTGTCATTTTTTTTTAATTTAAACCAAATGATTAAGTCATAATCTAGTCCAAGAATAAAGACTTGGAACTTAGAAGTCATTTACTTGTATTACACCATGTCCTTGGAGTCAAGAAAGAGAGTAGAAACTAGTGACATGGCTTAGGAGAAAAAAAAGAGAGAAACAGAAAGTCCAGGGAAAGATTTTAAGGAAATTTACAAATTTTGTTAAGAATTTTTCCATAAATTTTTGTTTCTTATTTTCTTTCAAACCAAACATACCTTTAAGTAATTTCACAATTTTTTAAGAAGTTTGCCTCAACTTTCTATTTTTTAGGCTCTAGGAAGAGTATAAGCGTATAAATACAAATATGTAGAGTGCAAAACCTTTGTATATAATATTTCTAGACCATTTTTGCATTGCATTATATTATATTGCAGTGCAAATAAATTTGCAATCATGCAAAACTATGTAGTGCAAATGATTTGGGTGCAAATTCTGATTTATTTTGTTGATTGTAGTACAAATGAAATAAAATAACACATGAAGCAAATAAAATATAGGGTAAATTTTTTAAACTACCCCTATTATTTAGTTAATTGACAAATTATACCCTTACGGTTTCTCGTCGAACCTAGGAGACATGACCATTGGAGAGACAAAAGGTAAGATTTTCAAAGTCGTTGAGACGTGAAGGCTGAGATTTGAGGGTTTTGGGGTGAGTGGAAAAGAGATGGGTTATGCACATAGAAGAAATGAGAACATGTAAGAATAGGTTTGGGAAGATTGATCGCTGGATTTGTTCTCAAAAAATAAGGGCAAGGCAAGGGAGACAGGAAAAGGGAAGAGCTCTTTTGCCATCGTTCCAGAATAGCCAAAGCTTGGCGACCATGGTCTCGCTTTCACCATTTCCCCATGAAAGAGCTCAGTCATGCACTCCTACTCAACTCCAGCGACAATGGCAACTTCTCCAATCATGTCTTTGCTGTGTGTAATTCCACATGGTTCAAGACTTTGAATTCGGTGATATCAATGACAACCATGTTGGCATCGGCATAATCCATGCTCTTCATTTTCCAATGTTCAATGGAATTAACTTCCACTGGCCTCCTTTTTGTTTTCTTTTACGGGGTATTCTATTTTTGGATTTTGAGAGGGGAAAGTTGGTCAATGAGATTTTGATTCTCATTTTAATAATGGGACAAAAATACCCCTTTTAATAATTGATTTTTATGGTTAAAATGGTCATTGCCTTATTTATATGGAAAATAAAAGAACATAGGTAAATGCATTTACCCAGGTAAGAATTTCTTGAGAAACACTTACTTGGATAAGTACATTTACCCAGATAAATAATTTATTAAAAAGCGAACGGGCCTCAATGGAAATATCTTTACATTTGCCTTCTATTTCAGCTGGTATGAATTCCGTGGAAACTCAACAGTGAAGTCGGATTTCCTGCACTTGGTTATGTGTGTGCTGGGGTGCACTCCCAATTACATTGAAACACGTCAGACTTCGTGTGGTATCCTAGGTCACATGTGCGAGTCATTTAATGGGACCGTTTGCATTTTTTTAATATCTCAAATTTTCAAACTAAAAATTTAAAAGAAAGAATAAGAATATAGGTGTCAATGAACCAGGTTTAGATTGAAACCAATCTAAATCAAAACAAGTTTGAATATGTTGGATGGTCAAGACATTGAATTGGACTGGTCCAAAATGGTTCAAAATATTCATTGGACTGGATTGGACTTGATCCATTTATAATGGACTCACATTGGACTGGATCGGATTGGACCAAATCCAGTCCAATTCACACCCCTATTCTCTGCTAATGGAAGAAAAAGGGATTAGGATTTTATAGACAATATTAAAGTTTGTCATGGAATAGTCTTTCGGAAAGTGCATGGTCTTCCCCTAGGGCTTGCTTGAGGAAGGACCTTGCTCTCAATCCTCCAAAGGTTGTGTTGGATTGCAAACTATTGATGTTGATGCCAACATGGTCGTTCTCGTTGATATCACCAAATTCGAAGTCTTGAACCATATCGAATTCCACAGCCAATTAACCTATCACAAGAAGATGTGGGCCGGTTTACAACAGAAATTAGAACTGTTCAATATTTATGTTGGTTGTCTGAAAGAAGATTTGAATAAAGGTTTTACATGAAATACTAGGTAAACTATAAGAACCCGATTTCTTGCACTTGGTATGGTGTGGGATATGGAACACTTCCAATGAGATTCAGCCACGTCCCACTCCACATGCATTCCCAATTCACATGTGCAGATGTGGTCTAACGGTAAGGTTAGGGGTGTTAGTCTTCAATTTCCTTTTTTTTGATATGTTAAAAATAAAAAAAAAGGGGGAGATAAAATAGGAAAGTTGACTGCCTAGTCGAACCAAGAAAGAGGACAAAACTAACAAAGTCAAAAGAAGTTGATGAACCTCCTAGGTGTAGACAGGTATTGCTTTGATTAAATTATGAATGTGTTTTATTGTTTTGATATTAATAGGATTCGTGGTTCAAAGAGAATAGCTTGAATAAAAACAATGCGCTCCATCTGAACATGTTCAGGTATAAAGTTGGCAGACTTGGTCTTTATCACTTAGCTTATAAACTTTGATTCTTCTAACCAGATTTTAAGATTAATGAAAAGTATTCAAGTGAGCAGAACTTTTTGTCTCAACATTTTGGTCAAAGTCCAACCACAGAAATTATAACTGGTTTGCAAAATGTTGGTATCATTGCTTCAATATTTTATCTAGTATAATAAATGTACCTCTCTTATATATACATGTGTATTTTTTGTCACAACCATTATTATTGCATGCATGGAACAAATAAAGATTTCTTTGACAATTAAGAGCTTCGATGATTTGCAACATAGTTACCATGGACCAAGGTTTTTGAACCGTTGTTGACTCCGATGGTCGAATCGTTCGGCTCGGGAACCGTCCAGGTAATCGGTTCTGTTTTATCCCAAACTCAGTTTTTGATCAAAATCGTGGAAAAAATCAATAATCCATTGACTCAAGCAGTCGAACTGTCGATTCGTTCAATGGATTTTGACCATTTTTTATTTTTAACTATTTTTTATTTTGTTTGTCAGAACGGACCATTCGTTTGAACTAGACTGTTGAACTGTCGACCTAAAAATCAGTGGTCAGAACGGTTCCATTTCCAGATCGTTTTTTGAAACGTTGCTATTGACAACTCTCTATTCCTGGTTGAGTTTTTTTTTTTTTTTTTTTGTCAAAAGACTTCCAAGTGATAGTAGCCATAAAGTTGTAACTATTTAAAGCAGAGATGTAAACGGAGTGAGATGTCATAATTTTGGTGGGAAGTTACCTGTGATTCGCCACTATGTACTGTTCAAACAAGACTCTTGCAGATTTCTTGTTAATGCTGCCCAAAAATCCACTCTCCACAGTTTCTTAGCAAATCTCTTCTCTCAATGCCGCCCAAAGAAGAAACACTTTTCACTTTTCTAAAAATTGGTTGTTAATAGCGTCTGGATTTGAAAAGGCTGAAGTTTCCTTTTTTTCATTTAGCCTCTTTCCTAGTTCAACTGGGCAGTCAACTTTCCTATTTTATCTCCACCCTTTTTTTTTATTTTTAACATATCAAAAAAAGGAAATTGAAGACTAACACCCCTAACCTTACCGTTAGACCACATTTGCACATGTGAATTGGGAATGCATGTGGAGTGGGACGTGGCTGAATTTCATTGAAAGTGTACCACGTCCCACACCATACCAAGTTGTTGCAGCCATCTGTTTCACCTACTGATGAAGGGTGATTTGGCATGACCTAACAAGAAGGGGATACGTAGACGCGATCTGCTCGAAGGGTGACAACTCAGCCAAACGATCCCAGCCCGCAACATTCGGAGCTTGGATGTTCAGCCACCTCGGCCCAAAAAACCAACTCGGCATAGAGACACCTCGACACCCAATCCAGTTCGGGACTAAAGAACTAAAGTACCAGTTCGGATATAAAGAGCTGAAATGCCACGTAATTGACTCGAAAGGCCTCCCAAACGGACCCCGAATTTCTTGGATCACGACGAGACTCATCCTAGCTCCGCCTGAATTAGAGGTAGACGATAAACCTTATCAACACATTGCTCTCCTTCAAAAACGGAATAGATCTTATCCGCACAGCCTGGAGATCCCGGAGCTCTTTCGTAAGGCCCACGGCTAATCCATTATATAAGGACATAAAACCCCAAGGCAAAGGTATGTGTGATTATCTTACTCACTAGCATTCAAGCACTCAAATATTCAGCTCGCATCCACAGTATAGTACTGACTTAAGCATCAGAGTGACCTCGCTGGGTTAGCTACCCCGGGTTCTCTGATCTACTATTTTGTAGATTGGTCCAGTTCACCGTGCAACTGGAGTTCGGATCATCTTCCATCTAGGAGTATCTAGATCACGCATCATCAATTGGCGCCGTCTGTGGGAAATGATCGAAAGGTCATCCCAACATTAGTTGCAATTTTATTTATCCCAATGGAATCTTCCAGCAACACCGGAAAAAAGTATCGAGATGAACATTACCATGGGGCAAGATTAGCAATCAACCTTCCCCCGAGGTCCTACGGTATGCATTGGCCAGTTTACTATTTTTCTTACAATGTCAGGAGTCCCATCAATGTCCGTACCGTAGGGCACTATGCAAGTGAGCGCCCCGCTTCCCCCAGTGGGCGCGACTTTCTCCGAGCCATCTGTGGTCCCTCCTGGAATCGAGCACTCCCAATTCCATGACCTCGTTCAGTGCGTCTGGACAATACAGATCCAGATGCAGCAGGACCAACAATTGCAGTAGTATCAACATTACTATTTGTACCAGTAGTTCCCACCACTGTAGCCGAATCCACTCCGGCACCCAGGGTTGCGTCAGGGCTAGAGCCCAAATCGGCCTAGAACCAACCATAACATCAATCGATCCCCCCATCGGGGTGAGGGAATCTCGCAAGTATCAATTCCTCCCAGGGGTCAGGTTTTGCCCCATGGAAGGAGAGACGATTAGCACACTCCTCTAGTATCGCAAGGAAATTTTAGAAACAGGTTCGGGGATAGTCAACTCAACAGGGCCAATCCGCCTCGGCACTCCTAACAGGAAAATGATGGCTCGCGAGGAGATAATAACCAAACCGGAGTTCGAGGTGCAAAATCGAGGCAGGACCCCTCTGTCCCTCGTGATAGCTAGTGCGAACCCCACAACCAAGAGAACCTAACAAGGAGGAACCAGGATCTACTTCGCGATAATGCCCATGGTGATGCCGAAATACCAGACCAAACCGAAATCAGCAGTACCAACGCTGAGCCAGTGAAGAAGAAGCAGCGTTGACGTCGCAAGACACGCTGCTCCTCAACCAGAAACAATTCGCCGGCGAAGCCATTCCAGCAAGCAAAGCAAGCCAAAGAAAAGGAAGAAGTGAGCTCGGTGGCTATGAAGACTACGCCTCCATTACTTTGCCGGTCATCTCCTCTAACTCCCGAGCTCTTGGCATCTCCGATGCCGAAAGATTTCAAGGTGCCCCCGTTAGGTAAGTATGACGGGTCGTTTGACCCCAATGATCATGTGGATTCCTTCCAGTCTCAGTTGCACCTAGCTGGGGCTGACGAGTCCTGCATGTGTGTGGCCTTCTCCACTACGCTTAGGGGGGTAGTCCAAACTTGGTATTGGAACCTCGCGCCGGGCTTCCATAAAAAACTGGTCCCAATTTGCCGACCCGTTTACTGCACACTTCATTATCAGCAAGAAGTGCCCAAAGTTACAAGAAAGCCTTTTGAACGTGGTTCAGTGGGAAGGAGAATCAATCAGAAGCTATATAAAGCGCTTCAACGATACTTGCTTGCAGATACCAGACCTCGATCCAACAATGCAACTCACTACGGCAAAGAAAGGAATCACCCATAAAGAGTTCAAGTGGCACATGGTAGCTAACAAACCGAAAGATATCACTGAATTCCTCAAGTTGGCAGATCAGTTCATCGGTACAGAAGAGGAGATCAACCAAAAGATTGATAATCCACCGCTGGAAAAGAGGAAAAGAGAGAATGAAGGAACGAGCAATGGTGGGTAGAAAAGAAAGAAAAGCAAGTCCCCGAGCAGGGGAAGAAGCTAGTCAAGAAGCCGTCTCCCTCGCGCACCCACAAGCCAGGTCGGCGCTCTAGGACCCCACCTGTGGAGAGAACGAGCTATACGCCTTTGAATGCTAAGCGAGGAGAGATATTAATGGCTATTAAGCATTCCTCCTTCGTCAAATGGCCTCCTAGTTTGAGGGGAGACCCGACAACAAGAAACCCAAATGTCTATTGCCATTTCCACCGAGATCATGGACATAGCATGGAGAATTGCAGGAATCTCCACAACAAGATCGAGGAACTTATCTGCCACGGGTACTTGAAGAATTACATATTGCGAGAGGAGAGGGAGCAAGCAGACCGACAAGCAGATCGACAAGGGGACTAGAGGAGGAATGGCCCCGAGGTCAGCAGGTAGAATGAGCAACCACCGCGATAGTTGCCAAAGGAAAGACCAGTCCGTGGGGTGATTAACATGATCACCGGCAGGTCCATCATCGCTGGATGTACATCGGCAGCTGGGAGGACTTCGGTCCGTGAATTGGAGAACAAAGGTGAAAACCTGCCAAAGCAACCTCGGTTCGAAGAACCGATCTACTTCACTGAGGATGATGCGCGCGGGATCTAGTACCCTCACGATGATGCTTTAGTGGTGAAGCTAAGGATTAACGACTTCAAGGTAAAACGTATGTTGGTAGACTCAGGCAGCTCAACAGACATACTCTTCACGGAGACCTTTGACAAATTACAGTTACAACAGAGTGACCTAAAACAGGTAGATACGCCTTTGATAGGGTTCAACGGCGAGGAGGTCAAACCTCTTGGTCGAATCAAAGTACCCGTGGAAGCTGACACATGGCCAAACATTGTGCAATTTGAGCACACGTTCCTGGTAGTCACGACTCCCTCCCCCTATAACGCAATAGTAGGTCGGCTATCACGCATGTTTTATGTGCGATAGTATCAATTTACTACTTAGTGATGAAATTCCCAACTGATTACGGAGTGGGAGTCGTGCGAGGTGACCAGCTCGAATCCCGCAAGTGCTACGTGGCTGCCTTAAAAGGAAAAGCAAAGTTGGCAAAGGATGTCGAGCTTGAGCGACCAGTGGAGTATACCGACGAACGAGATGCCCCGAAAGAAGAGACGGTCCACATACCAGTCTCTGCCGTCGAACCAGCCAAAACTCTTCAGATCGGTGCCTCAATCAACGAACCACTTCAAACCCAGCTAGTAAGTTTCTTACTTGAAAATTTAGATATTTTTGCTTGGTCCGTGGCAGAGATGCCCGGGATTGATCCAAAAATTATAACTCACAAACTTAATACCGACCCTTTAGTCAGGCCAGTAAGGCAAAAGAAACGCAACCTTGCCCCAGAACGTTGGAGGGTAGTCGATGAACAGGTTGGGAAGCTCCTCGTGGCAGACATCATCAGGGAAGTCCATTACTCTAGCTGGGTGGCTAACCCGGTTCTGGTGAAAAAAGAACCAATGCAAATGGCGCATGTGCGTTGACTACACCGACCTGAAAAGAGCCTGCCCGAAAGATTGCTTCTCGCTGCCGAAAATCGACCACCTAGTGGACATGACCTCAGGGCATGAGTTGCTGAACTTCCTGGATGCCTATTCCGGTTACAACCAAATTAGGATGGATCCTACTGACGAAGACAAGACCGCTTTCATAACTGAACTCGGGTTATATTGTTACACGGTCATGCCCTTCGGATTGAAAAATGATGGGGCAACATTCCAGTGCCTTGTAAATAAAATTTTCGAGTCGTTAATCGGCAATAAAGTAGAATGTTATGTTGATGACATGGTCGTGAAGACCCAGTTTTCAAATTCTTTGTTAAATGATTTAAAAGATGTTTTTCAAATTTTACGAAGATATAACATGAAGTTAAATCCGAATAAATGCATCTTTGGAGTCACTTCGGATAAATTTCTAGGCTATATAGTCAACCGACGCGGCATCGAAGCCAACCCATACAAAATAAAAGCGATTCTAGATAGGAGACCACCCTGGAAAATAAAAGAGGTCCAGAGGCTAACTGGTCGGATAGCTGCCCTGAGCCGCTTCATCTCTAAATCTGCAGACTGGTGCCTACCCTTTCTTAAAGCTATAAAAAAGAGCAAGGACTTTGAGTGGACTGAAGAATGCCAGCTCACTTTTGACGAGTTGAAAAGGTACTTAGGTACCACCCCAGTTTTAACTCGACCCAAAGAAGGGGACGTGTTAAAACTATACCTCTCTACGAGCGATGAAGTGGTTAGTTCGGTACTGATCAAAGAAGTAGATCGGGTTCAATGACCCATCTACTATGTAGCAAAATTTTGCAGGATGCAGAAACTAGATATCCGGAGATCGAGAAACTAGCATACGCACTAATCATAGCAGCCCAAAAACTTCACCCGTGCTTCCAGGCCCATACTGTCGTTGTTCTCACCAACAAACCCCTAAGGCAGATTCTGCTCAAGCCCGAGGTGTCTGGGAGATTAACGAAGTGGTCCGTCGAGCTAAGTGAATATGATATCCGGTATGAGCCTCGACCAGCAGTCAAAGCTCAGGTCTTGACAGATTTTGTAGCAGAGTGCACGTTCGGCACAACGAGCCCCGAGTTGACCGATCTCACTCACAAGACGAGAGCATCAACCGGTGCGGCGCCAGCCCCAGTCATAGTGGAACTGACCTGGGACGAGGAGCCTTGAATCCTCCACATCTATGGCTCGTTCAACCATCATGAAAGCAATGCAGGACTAATACTATATGGCCCAAGCGAGGTGAAGCTGGAGTATGCTCTTCGGTTCGGATTCGAGGCATCGAACAACAAGGTAGAATATGATGCGCTGATCGTCGGGCTAACCTTAGCAAGGGAAATGAAAGCAAAGCACCTCATCGTATGCAGTGACTCACAACTAGTGGTTAACCAAGTCACTGGTGAGTACAAAGCCCGTGACCCCACTATGGCAGCTTACTTGGCCAAAGTCAGAGAGATCCTGCGCAGCTTCATCTCCTGCTTTATCAGTCAAATTCCAAGGTCCGAGAATGCTGAGGCTGATGCCTTGTCACATCTATCTACCATGAGTAGCAACACTATGTGAATAGTGTACATAGAGGATTTACCTTGGTCTAGCATTCTCGGGGGAGAAGAAGAGGTCGCTCCCGTGTCACAAGTGGAACTGAGCTGGATCGACCCACTTGCGAGTTATCTGCACCACGGGATCCTACCTGTAGAACACAATGTAGCTCGGAGGGAAGAGCTCCAGTCAGCCAAGTACGTCCTCATAGATAGACAGCTATATAGAAGATCCTTCACACTTCCTTACCTGTGCTGCTTGCGACCCTTAGAAGCTGAGCATGTACTTCGCGACACTCATGAAGCCTTGTGTGATGGACACTTGGGGGGCAGAGCCCTCGCACAGAAAGTGTTAAGGTAAGGCTATTATTGGCCCACAATGAAGGCAGATGCATTCAAGCTTGTCAAAAAGTGTGACAAGTGTTAGAGGCATGCCAACATCCACCACCAATTTGCTGCTGATTTGAAATACCTCACCAACCTGTGACCCTTTGCACAGTGGGAAATCGACATCCTTGGTCCTTTCTCGCCAGCAACAGGTCAAAGGAGGTTCTTGGTTGTAGTAGTAGATTATTTTACAAAGTGGGTGGAAGCTAAACCCTTGATAACGATCACAGCCCGTAACATACAGAATTTCTTCTGCAAAAGCATAGTATGCCACTTCGGATTACCCTGGGTGCTGATATCCGATAATGGGAAGCAGTTCAAAGATGTTAAGTTTCAAAACTGGTATGTCAAGATGGGAATTCAACAAAACTTTACCTCGGTGGCACACCCCCAAGCGAATGGATAAGCAGAAGTAACTAACAGGGCAATACTTCGTGGACTGAAAGCTCGCTTAACTCGAGCCAAGGGATTGTGGGTAGACGAACTGCCCAGTGTCCTTGGGGCCTACCGAACTACTATCAAGACTGCGATGGGTGAGACCCCCTTCAACCTCACGTATGGCACATTGGCGGTGATCCCTGCAGAGATCGAGGTACCCATGTTACGGTTGGAGGCTTATGATGAGGAAACAAACGATGACGAGCTTCGTACCAACCTGGACCTGGTAGAGGAGGTACGAGACCTGGCCTACATTCGGACCATAGCCTACCAGCAGAGAGTAGCTCTGTACTATAACGCCCGGGTCAGAAAGCGACAGTTCCGTGTCCGCAACCTGGTTCTTTAGAAAATTATGGTACCTGAGCCTGGCGTAGGTAGGCTCGGACCAAATTGGGAAAGTCCATACCGTTTAAAGCGGGTATTCGGGGAGGGTACATACGAGCTCGAGACTTTGGAAGGGAAGTAGGTACCTCGAGCATGGAATATCGATAACCTAAGAAAGTACTACTTATGAGCCTGTGACTCCAAGGCAAAATTTCTCTAAGTCTATGCAACCACCGAACTGATCAAAAAAGACGACTGACTGGAGAGAGGACTATGAGTCACTCCCAGAAGCCTAAGGGCTATGGCGCCGAGCTGACAACTACAATAAGTCCTAGTCGCCTCTTCGGCATAGGCAGACAAGCCCTAGTCGCCTGTTCGGCATAGGCAGACAAGTCCTAGTCGCCTCTTGGGCATAGGTGCAACGATTCCCAATCACCTCTTCGGCTTGGGCAAGTAAGTGGCCCATGCATAGACAGGTCGGGTATATACCCTACAGTGTCTATCCACCTCGGTGTGCAACAAACACAAGGTTATTCCTACCTGGAGTCCAGCTCGCTAGTCTGGCACTTCGGGATAACCAATCGCCTCTAAGTAGCTCGTGCATAGACAGGTTGGGTATATACCCTATAGTATCTATCCACCTCGGCGTACAACAACACAAGTTTAATCCCATCTAGAGTCCAGCTCGCTAGTTTGGCACTTCGGGGTAACCAACACTTAGAAAAGTTTTTACTTAGAAAGATTTTTGCATAAGATTTTTGCACACATAAGACATTTTGAATCATTATATTTCATTAACAAAAAAGTTTTGAGTACATGGTTACTATAACCGGGCTTGGAGGCCCGAAACATACACTATATGGGGGGTCCAAGAAAAGAGGCATGTTTAAACATCAGATTTGCCAAAATCTCCTCCAGCATGTAGGTCGGTCTCCATGTGGTCCTCCTCCACGTCATCTCGGCCTGCCTCCCCTGACGGTCTCGCCTCGAGAAGTTCATCATCACTTTCTCCCTCGAAGGAGTCAGGTTCCTCATCAGCCTCCTTCGCCATCTCAGGAGTAACGGTGGACATGGAGATAGATCCGAACTCGTGCTTGGGAAACTTCTACCGCATCAACCACTTGCAGAGCTTGAAGCCCAACCGGTACGAGCCAGAGCCATACTTGACCTGGAGGTCGTGAAACTCAGGGGACTCCTTGAAATCTTTGATGGCGCGATCTCTTTCTTGAATCCTCGCCTCTTGAATGGTGATGTCGAAGATCTCTGTGCCCTCCTTGATCATCACCTTAAGGTTTTCATTCTCCCGGAGGAGAGCTTCCTTCTCCCCCTTGAGCTTCTTCATCTCCTCCGTCAGCATTAGGATCAGCTCCTCCTGGCTTCGAGCTCCATTCTTGGCTCTAAGAACTTCACCCCGAGCTAAATCCAACTCACAGTAAAGCTTTCAATCGTTCTCTTCGACCTCCCGAGCTCGCTTCAAGCGAATCTCAGATTGGTAGACGAGTGAGTGGATAGCGGAGTTCACCTAAAAAAATAGAAAGCAAGCGTAAGAGTCATTGGTAGAAGAATAAGAAAGTAAATGAAGGGGTAGGTTACTTACCACCATAGAGTAGGAGGCTGCCCTCCCTCTGAGTTGACTTGTTGGCATGTCAGCCCACTCCGCGACCTTCGCAGGAAACACGGCATCCTTTCTCTTAAGGAGCCCGAGCCTCGGAGTCATTATGCTCTCCTTTGCTGAAGGGGGTTGATGCTCGGGCATCGAAGTACTTACGGGCTCGCGAGGTGGGGTTCCCTCATCCTGATCCTCGTCCAAGTCAACAACCGGGGGCTGGGAACAGACCTCCTCCCCTGGGAGTTCAGTAGAGGGTGGCTCTGGTGCTACGACCTCAGGATCGGCAGGAACCAAAGAGGTGGCCTCCTCTCGATGGGACCTCTTCGAAGCCTTTCTCTTCTTTCCCCTTTGAACACTCCTCAAAAGGTTAGCGGCGTCAACACCTGTCTAGTTTCTGCAAGAGAGAAGAAAAAGAGTTAGCTGCGAACTGAAGTAAGTGCGGAAAGGAAAAATGAGAGGTAATGTGTGTGCCGAGGTGGAGGCCTACCAGGAGGACTCAGCCCAGTTCATACAAGCTTCTCCTCGGCCAGGAAATCTTCCATCTCAAGGTCGAGGTCCCTTCAAGAGTGGATGACCGCCCTAGTCTCTGCATCCAGCCTCACCCCGGGGTCCTTAATGGCCACTCGCTAGTGAGTCGGGAATGGCCATCCTTCAGGGTTCCGAACAAAGTACCTCCTCTTCCAGGCCGATATCTTGTTCGGGTTACCGAACAAGACCTTGAACCTGGGGCGAGGTGAGATATAGTAGCTCTGCCGGGTGTCCCCATGCAGGCAAGAAGAGTTCTTTTTAATGGAACAAATCGAGCTAAAGATGTCTAAAGTAAGAGGTTGGTTATATTCGTGGAAAAGTGAGATCATACCAACAATGGTACAGATGGAGTTCGGGTGTAGCTGGTCAATGGTGACGTTAAAGAACTTAATGATTTCTATAATGAAGGGGTGGAGCAGGAAGCACAGCCCAGCTATGAGCTGCTCCTCAAAAACCGTGAGTTCGTAATAATCGTGAACCCAAGGGTACTGACCCAAAGGAATGCTAAAAACAAGAGTGTCAGGGAGACGGTAACGAGCTATCAAGGACAACAACTTGTCCGAGGTCATTGTGGAAGGGTCGAAGTTGTCCGGATCCCAACCTCGAGTAGAAGACGAGACCCCCTCTCTGGAGGTCGGCCGCTCTACTTGAGGTTCGTGTTCCTCAAGCCAAGATGGCCCGACGTCAGGTAAAAGCATTTCTCCTAAAAGGTTTAAAGAGGAGCACTCTAGGGAAGAGTTGGACTCATCGGCGGGAGCTGAGGACCGCACCCCTGAGCTCGCTACAGCCACTAAGTAACCTATCTATGCTAACACTAGACATATTGAATAGGAAAAGGAAAAGGGAACAACTAGTGAAAGAAGACGAACTCACCAAAGAAGACAATAACGACCTCGGGCACAAGGGAAAGAATGGCGAGCTGAAGACACGATCTTAGGAGAGCTCAGTTACATGACTTATGGTGAAGGTAATGGGCCCTTCGACCCCCTATTTATAGTCCACCACATTTGGCAATCAACAGTTGAGATTTGTACGATCCGACGACTCCCATGGAAACTGGTTGTACACTACCCTAGGACGAAATCGGTTGAGTGTGCCCTTCGGTGTCCGCGGAATTTATAAACTGTGTGACATCCATGCGTGATCGAGACGCGATCTGGGTCATTTTGTGGTTGAGCCAGATGATTGAATAGGTCCGACTAGCGACTCGCCCTTCCAGCCGCCTAGACTTCGTGCCAAACCCACCTGGACTTGTCATGGACTTGTCATGAACTCCCTAGCACGAGCAGTGGGGGGCAATTGATGAAGGGTGATTTGGCACGACCTAGTAAGAAGGGGACACGTAGACGCGATCTGCTCGAGGGGTGACAACTCAGCCAAACGAACTCGGCCCGCAACATTCGGAGCTTGGATGTTCAGCTACCTCGGCTCAAAAAACCACCTCGGTGTTGAGACACCTCGACACCCAATCCAGTTCGGGACTAAAGAACCGAAGTACCAGTTTGGAGCTAAAGAGCCGAAATGCCACATAATTGACTCGAAAGGCCTCCCCAACGGACCCCGAATTTCTCGGATCACGACGAGACTCATCCTAGCTCCGCCTGAATCGGAGGTAGACGATAAACCTTATCAACACATTGCTCTCCTTCAAAAACGGAACAGATCTTATCCGCACAGCCCAGAAATCCCAGAGCTCTTTCATAAGGCCCACGACTACTCCATTATATAAGGACATAAAACCCCAAGGCAAAGGTATGCATGATTATCTTACTCACTAGCATTCAAGCATTCAAATATTCAGTTCGCATCCACAGTATAGTACTGGCTTTAGCATCGAAGCGACCTCACTGAATTAGCTACCCCAGATTCTCTGATCTACTATTTTGCAGATTGGTTCAGCTTGCCGCGCATTGAAATTTGGATTGTCTTCTAACTAGGAGTATATAGATCGCACACGATCACCTACCAACGGAGGTGATGCTAGTTCCCGAGTAGCTCCTACAACTGATGGATAGCTCCTACCAACGGAGGTGGTGCTCGTTCCCTAATATAACCCCTCTCCCCTTTCTTTCTCTCTCTCTCCCTGCCCCGCCTCCACTCTCCTTTGTTCCACCATCCATCAGCGACGGTTTAAACGACGATTTCTCCCCTTTCTCTCTCTCTCTATCCATGCCTCCAACAGTTTGGTTGGAGTGTACTATTTGTGTGTGAAGGAGATTTCAAATTTCTAATCTCCATCTTCAACAGCAGTATTGACGGAGGCAACAACTGAGCTCAGGTCTGATGGAGTATCGCTGTGCTCCAAGTTCATTGTTTGTGAATTTCATGCGGTGGCGTTGAAAAGAGTAACGAAGGGTTATATTAGGTTGGGTTTCTTGTAGATGAGGGCAACTTTTTGCCCTGAATATCAATAAAAATAATATTTTTATAAAATAATAAAAATAAGGTAATTTTTTTTGAAAAATATCAACGAAGGGTAATAATACTGTTCATCGTCTTCCTCTGCCCTTCCTTTGGTGATGGAGGCCAGAATTTCCTCTGCAACTTTGGTGATTCATCTTCAGCTTTCAGTGACTGCAAACAAGTAGGGAACGGATTAAAAAAATTCAATCGGAAGTAAACACGTCATCGATTCGTACTGTTTTCAGATTACAGCAATTAACGTGTTTACTCGTAATTGGGTTTCAGATCTGGAATCCTCATGGTTCATGCATACTGGATTAACCAAAAAAACAAGTGTTCAAAGCATTTCGAAACATCTTAAACGTATATCAATATAATGGTGTGTGACATCTGGATAACGATGCTTAGCAGTCAGCACCGAGATTAAACCGACTCGGACAACTCGTTCATTAGTCACCCCGATACGATCCACCACAACTCACTCAGTCAATCCTGGAAAAGAGTAGGGTAAAACTAAGTTCTTTCATTGCCTTTGATCAATCATATCCAAATGTATTTTAGAAAAAAAAGGAGGAAAACGAATAAAGAAACCCTCGTAGGTATTGATGAAACATTTAACAGGATTTCAAGTCTTAAACCGCTGGGATCCTGAACAGATCAGATGGAATGCTTGTTAATGGCGAAGAAAATGAAAGAAAGATGGAAAAATCAAACCTGCGTGATTAGGAAATGATCTCTAGCTTCCTTGACCGTTCTTCTTAATATACTCAACGAGAATCTCATCATCAGAGCTGCAGAGGGAATTCCGGCCTCTATCACCAGAGGAAGGGTAGAGGAGGACAATGAACAGTGTCATTGCCCTTTGTTGATACTTTTCCAAAAGAAGCTACCTTGTTTTTGTTATTTTATCTTTGAAGAGTTATGTGTTGATGACCTGTTGTGTTGTGTCTATAAAAGCAAAAAAAACAATTACAACCTCTATGGGGGTTCAGGCATACTATTCAATACCAAAAAAAAAAAAAAATGTTAGTTTAAATGAATATATTATTAATTAGCAAGTCTTGGTAAATAAATTAAGGTTCTCCTTTTATATTTGTATAAAATTTATAAATACAACAGGTTATAAGGAGCAAAGCAAGAGCTCAGATTTCCTCTTCACAAAATCCTACATTGTAGTTGTACATTGGGAATATCTTCCATACTAATATGCTTTTTATTATAGGGAGACGTCCCCAATGCATGGCTACAAGTGTTGTGAGGAAGAAATGTGGATTTACAAAGCCAAAGTTACCTAATATTTTGTTTTGTGTTGTGTTAATGGTCCAACTAAGGAGGAGGTGCCAGGTTTCCAACCTGACAGGCAATGATAGAACCCTTCCACCACATCCCATGCCAAACCTAGAGGACCGACACTAGTTGGAACTCACCAAGAATTTTATAGCATTTTAGGCCATGTTTGATTTGTTGCTTTGAGCTTCATTCTTTCAAAATATTTGGTTAAAAATATTTGTGCCCATGTTGCTCATTTCATTCTTCACAGCTCCATGCCAGTGGTCATAAATTGCCCGTATAGATGTTTACTAGTGAATTGTCATGAAAACTTATGCAGAGGGACATTGATCACATTGATCATGGACCATCCACCAGTAAACATATATATTGGTGGTTTAGATTTGTAGCTAAAGGTGATGCAAGATTTCCTCTAAAAACCTTTGGAGTAAACACCTCAGCATAACAATCTCTCTTTTTCTTCTCCTTTTTATTTGGAAAACTGATAAAACTAATATAGTTAACACCTATTTTTTAGGAAACATATAATAGTCCTTTGTAAAGCCAATCCTTACTTCAATCCCCCACTAGAAGCATGACACCACTATTCCCCTCTTTCTCCTAAATTATCTCTATTATTTCTAATTCCTAATTATCTCATAAATTATCACTAATTTAGGAAATAAACTCTCTCATAAATTATCTTAATTCATATTTATCCTCTTCCCCACATTTCATCTATATTTGTCTAAAGAAAGTATAAATTAAAAGATTAAGCAATTATTTAAATTATGTAATAACAATATTACATATTACTAAATTACAATTATTTAAATTATAACCTTAATAAATTAAATAATTATAATATATTTAATAATATTCATATTATTAATAACTTTACATTTTTATGAAATTTATAATGAAATTATGTAATGACAATATAAAATATAAATTTATGAATTATTCAATATAATTACTAAATAGTGTTTTAAAAACTAAATAACAATATTATTTAAATGTAAACCAAATAATAAAAATTTAAAATTAAACAAATAAATATTATTTAAGTATTTCAATAACTAAATATTTTATATAAAATATTAAAAATAGATAAATAATTATATAAGGAAATATTTAATATTACATAATAACTTTCAAATAAATAAATTTCAAGAACAAAAATTTTAAAATATTTTACGTATAATTTAAGTATTTCCATAATATAACAAATATTTAATATTACATAATAACTTTAAAATAAATAAAACTTAAATATTTTACATATTATTTAAATATTTAAATAACCAAATATTTTAAATAATGAAATATTTAATAAATAGTTAATATTTTAAAATTTTAAATAATGGTATTATTTAAATAAATAAAAAATATTGTAAATAACTAACTTTTAAGTACTTTAAATATCAAAAACTTTATAACTAAATCATAATTTTAAATATTTTTTGAAAAACAAAAAATAGATTAAATAACAAATTATGTACTTACTTTAAAAAATTAATAAAAAACACAAAACTAGTTATAATAGATTTAATATTATTAAATAATGAGAATATAAAATACAAAGAATTTTAAAAAATTTAAACATTATTGCAATAATGAAAAATAAATTAAATAACTTAGAGGTATTGAAGCTTCCAAATAGAAAATTTATGAAATAACTGTCAAAAAAAATATTTTTAATAGATATTAAAAATAGAATAATAATTGCTATTATTAATGTATTGATAACAAAAACTTTATTTCGGTTATGTAAATTAGTAATTCTACAAAATAACTTTCAGAAAAATAAATATTTATCATAATAATTTTGAAATCCTTATCTATATTTATTATATATTTATAACTAAAATATATATATATATATATTGTATTTTCAATAATTAGTTATTTTATTTTTATAGATATATTTTCAATAATTATGTACAAGTCTATTTTTTGTTATTTAACAAAATGTTTTGAATAATTATTGGAGATTAAACTATTTTTATTTAACTTTTTTAACTTTAGTTTATTGAACTTATTGTATTTTTGTTATAAATTTATTTTTAGTAATTATGTATTTTTGTTATAATTTATTGATTAATATTTATTAGAGATTAAACTATTACTGGAGATTACACTATTTATTGTTTAATTTAAATATTTTTAGTATTTACTCTATTTTCAAAATTATTGCATTTACATTAGTTATTTTGTTGTATTTTCATTATAAATTTTGAAGAATCTAGAATTTGGGACTGTTGATTTTATTGTCAATATTTGTATGGTTGATAAAGAGAATTAGATGGCGTTCTTAGGGCATTTTTGACTTTTCAAATGTCACTTAATGGTTGATTAATAGACTGGTTAACGACAAGTACTGGGTTGTCACATTTTGAAAGTTTGGGTACTGGATTGTCACATTTTGAAAGTTCGGGTATTGAATTGTCGCATTTTAAAGTTCAAAGACCAAATTGTCACTCGAGCCAAAGCATAGGGTACTGATCAGGAATTTTCCCTTAATTAAATTTGTAATTGTAATGGTTAAAAGCATGAAAAGGGAAAGATTATAAGATTATAATATTTCATTTAGGTTATATAGATAGTCAAGTCCTTGAGTTAATATCATTCATTTTGTTTCTCGTTTAAGAGAGAAAAACTACCAAGAAAAAGACCTACACCTACAGAACCTAATCCAATTAAATAGTCAAGGGGGTTTAGTAACCTCATCTTCCTTTTCAGACCTGGAATCCGACACTTCTGCATTCACCAAAGGGAGTTAGGGTTGTTCATAAGAAGATCCTACCCGACCAAACTGACCAAGCTGGACCGACCCAACCCGAGTCGGTTGGGTTTTCTTTAGCATCGGTCGGTTTCGAGTTGTAAAAAATCATAAACCGATGGTTCGGGTCGGTTTTGGTTTTCATGTGTGAAAACCGAAAGCGATCCGAACCGAACCGACTTAGTAGTACTTAGTTCCTAGTTAATTAAGTTGTCTCTATCCTAGTTACAATCTAACTTAATTTCTAGTCTTCTAGTTAGGAATAACATTAATGACAAGTATTGTAAGACAAGTAGACAAGGAATTTTTTTGAAAAAGTTTAAAGAAAAGAATCAAAGGATCCTAGTTTCTATGGTCTTTTACACCAAATAGGCAACCAATTACAATTAGAATTACTGCCAAACCAAGTGGCTCTAGCATGATCACACATGAATAATGCATGCATTATGCTTTCAGGAGCTTTTCCACATTTTTGCACAGCTCATCCTCTCTAATATCTTTTGCACAACACTTGTTCACAACGACAATGTTGTTGTAACAGCATTTCCATATAAAATGTTTAATTAATTATTGGAGGGACTCTAATGGCCCAAGTGTTTTTTTTTCGGATTTTGCTAGACATGGAGGATGGAGCATTTCCTTGGGAAATTAATGAGTGACAACAAATTGATAAGTAGATTTGACAGAAAATCTGCATTTAAATACGGCATCCATATAAGTTTATATTCTCCCCCAAACCTTGGAATATCTATGTTGTATATATTTGGCCTGACTTCCATTTATAAAGTTTGTACTTGATTTGTCTTCAAAATCAGGAAAAAGTGATTAATAAATGTTTTATTAGTATTTATTAATAGTTAGACGCCATTAGGCACCACATAAGCGGAACAGTAAATAAACATCTTTATATTAGGGGAAATGTTAAAATGAAGTTTTTCCCAGCAATTAACTTACACGTAAACCAAAACAAACATTTATAAGAAAAATAGGCGTACCAAATAGCATAACGGGACAAATACCCACATCCTAGGATTTTGATTGGACATCAATCAAATCCTCAGCCAATCTACTAGTGATAGTCCTGGGTCTTGGTTCCATTGGTTTGAAGTGGGGAAGTCCTTTAATCCAAGGATCCCCCAAATATTCATCCCATTTCCATTAGCCACACTCCAACAAGCTCCTCCTTTTAGCACATCTCTGCCTGCCAATAAGCTTCTGAATCCCCATGAACAATTTGGGGGGACTTTCAAACTCCAGAGGTTTTTCCGAAAAAGGTACCACCTTCTTAAAATTTTTGCCCATAAACTTTCTTTATTTGTACAAAACCTCCAAGCTAACTTGGATAAAAAAGCTAGACTAAACAGATGAGGGTCTTTAAAACCTAGTCCTCTCATAAATTTACTCTTTTAGATACTGGCCCAACTAACCTAATTCACCTTTTATCGGTCTTTAGTTTCCCCTCACATAAATTTCCTTTGGATCTTTGCTATTTGCTTACAAATACCTACAGGAATCAGGAAACACAACATAGCACATGATGGAATTGCCGGTAAGATAAGTTTGATCATGACCCCCCTTCCTTGTAGAAGACAAAAAAGTTGTTTTCCACCCATTTGATTTATTTTCCATTCTTTCACACAGATAATTGAATGGGGAATTTACTCTTTTGATGCCCATTCCATATTGTTACAGAAAATTTCGATTAAAGAAAATTTTCCATCCTTCCTTGGGTGCAAGCTAGGATTAAAGAAAATTTCGATTCACCTTTTCACCCGAAGCCTGATCATATTGTTACAGGATTAATAAGAGCTTGGGCAATTAATGGAGATAAATATAATGTTGTACCGACTTAGAAAACTTCACAATTTCTATGCCAATATGTATGATTTTGTTAAAAAACAATTGCAACATCCGCAAATAATATATTGATTTTTTTTCTGATCAATGTAATAATTATATTTGCTTTCAAAAAATAAATTCATATGTATTAGCATGGAATACCCCAATACACACGGAAAGGGGTGTATCAGTAATTTGGACCACACACTTGTTTACTTGAATTTGTTTGTAGCTGAAACAGACATAGAAATGCATGCATATGGATGGCATATTATTATTGAATCGGAGACCCAGAAAACCTTTATTCTTTCTAATCAATGTCCTTTTGCCCCATCCAACCCAGCTGAAACTTTTAATGTCTTTGGCCCAAGCTGAATTTAAACGTAGCAGCTCAATGAAGAGAACATGTTTAATATTGTTGAATGGTTGATATCCAATCACACAGTGGACACAAGGAAGAGATCCAAACCGAGTCCTAACTTGGTCATCCACAGGGCAAATAGTCGCTTTATTTTCTCACAAAATAATTGCTTCAATATTGCAGCAGAATGAGAATTGTACCTGGCAATTAACCTCTCCAGAAGAAGAGACTAAAGATGCTCGGTGCTTGGCAAATGGCAAGAATGAGCAAAAAAATGGGTTGGCAGGATGTGAACCAAACGGACCCTAAGTGGATTAATGTTGAAAACATCTCAAACCTAGGGCCTGGCCCAGTGGCCCCCCACACAAGGTGGTGGTCCCTTTGAAGAAATTAGTCTTTTCTGGTGGTCTCTCATCATTTTGGTCGACTCTAAACATTTTAGGTAAAAATTAATAGAAATGTAACAAAAAAGTTAATATATAATGAGTTTATCTATTCAGTGTTTGTTGAGCAAGAATTCTGCTTGTAAATCCTTAACTTTGCCTGTTATGTCAACCCAGCATATAGCTAGATTCTAAACCAATGGATTTTGCAAAGGATATAATGTCTGATCAATAGTCATCAAAAAGTATGTCTGTCCATGTGGTATGCTCTTGCCTTTTTTTGAAATTGTCACATCAACATAAGAAAAAAAAACTGTATTTTTTTGTTTTGAAAATTAAAAACATGATTAGTTTTGTTTCAAAAGGCTATTCATTTTTTGAAACAATCAAAATAATATTTTCTAAAATAAAAACAATTTTTGCATATAAACAGATATTACCATATGAAAAACAAATTTTCCAATTTGATCACCATCAGGTGGTGAGCTTATGTTTTAAAGAAGGCAAGTCACCAGATGCAGATGATGAAAACATGTTCTTTAAATCAAGTATTCAATAACATATTTTTGGTTCCAGTTTTGGAAGAAGAAACATATAGATAACCAAAAACATGTTTTGGTTTTGTTAATTTTGTCTTTGGAACTATCAAGAAAAACAATTAATGTTGAAGAACACCTCCTACATGTCATCGCCATTTTATCTCATAATTTTTCTGCCCTTGTAAATGTGTAAAACATCCAGATGGTGTTAGAACAATTTATATTATCATCATCATCATCACTAGGGGCGGAGCCATGTATAAAGCTCCCACCCCCCCCCCCCCCCCCACAAAAAAAAAAAAAAAAAAAAAAAAAAACTTTTTTCTAAAATCGTTATTATTAGTGGGTGCAGGTAGGGGCATTCAGATAATAAAGTGGGTTCTTGCTATATTTTATAATCTAAACCTTGTCCCGACCATATGGCATTTGCTACATGAATATATTTATCATTCCGATTATTCCCATACCTATTTGTCAACTTATTAGCATTTAAATCATTTCTTACTTCAACTCATGTTTTCATCTACCCTAGCTCTTGTTGCCCCTCCAACTTTATCAAAACACTTCCACCTATGGTTGCTATAGACGGTCATTTATGCATGTGACCAATCCATCACATCAACATCAAAAAATGTAATTTGAATGCTGCTATTTAATCCATTCAATTCTCTCTCATTGAGTTTCATATTTAAGATATTAACTCCCTCTCTCTCTCTCTCTATCTATCTATCCGTGTATATATATCGCACACATTGTATTCTATATTTAAAGTATTTTTGTTTCTCATCATTAAATTCCTTTAATTAAATCCATAACAATATTTTTAATGTAAAATCCATATTTTGAAAAATAACCGAAAACAATTTTTTTTTGTCTAGGTGGTGGTGAAGCAATTCAACCATTTGAGTCAATCCGGTCAACCCATTATGCTATAATTAAATAATAAAAACTTAAAAATATATAAAAATCAAAATTTACACAGATATAAACAATTTACAGAAAATGTCGGGTGCACCTATAATATTATATATTTGTCATATTAAACAAAAACGACTATGATAAATAAGAAGTATTTTCATTAATGACAGAAGTGGAATAAAAAATTTAAATACATATGAGGTCCAAGGTCTTTGGATTTTTTTACTAAGATGCCCCTTTTAAAATTTTGTCCCTCTCTACTTTAAGGGTAGGGAATATAATTTGAAAACTCTTATTCAATTCATTTAATTAATTTTCTCTATTTAAGTTCTATATTTGAGGTATTAACTACCATTTTCTCTCTCTCTCTCATTGAAAACTATATTAGAGTATTTTTATTTATCATCATTAAATTCATAACAATAACTTTAATAATAATATAAAACCTATATTTCAAAAACCAACAGAACACAAAATTGCTATTTCACCTAGGCAATGGGGAAGAAGATTAACCATTTGGGTCAAATTAGCCAACCAATGATTCCATAGTTAAATAATAAAAACTTAAAATAGATTAAAATATGAAAATTATACATAGTAAAATTTGTAGAAATATTGGGCATATCTCTAATATTATGTATTTGTCATATTAAACAAAAATGAATATGATAAATAAGCAATATTTTCATTAATGATGGAAGTGGAATGTAACTTTAAATCCAATCAAAGATGAACCATTTTCCTATCTAGGTGCATGTCAGTTTTGTAGTTCAACCATTGGAATCAAATGCATATGTTATAATAAAAAATATATTTTTTTTAAATAGAAAAAGACGTGAAAAAACTACAAAAAAAAATTATAGAACAATTTTGAGGATATCTCTAATATTATGTATTAATGTTATTAAACAAAAATTAGTGTGATAATAAGAATTATTTTTATTAACGATGTTAATGAAATGCAAATTTTAAAACCAGTTGACAAACAAAACCATTCACATAACTAGGTGGCGGGTCAACAATCTATTTTTTTTGGGTCAAATGTGTCAAGCAATGATGTCAAATGGGTCTAATATTTTGGATACATCTCTAATGTCATATATTCATTATATTAAATAAAAATAAATATAAAAATGAAATTTACTTCTACTAATGATATAAATGATATAAAAAATATGAAATCAAAAACAATTTTTTGCATCAAGGTGGTAGATTAGCAATTTAACGACTAAGTCAAATGGATCAGCCTATGGTGTGATAATTAAATGATAGCAATATGTAAAATTCTAGAAAATATAGAAATTTGTAGAAAAGTTTTGAAAAATATCTAATATTATATATTCAACATATTGAAAAATATGTGATAAGTAATAATTACTTTTATTAGTAATTGAGATAATATACAAAAATTAGGAAAAAATGAGAATTAATGCCTATAACTCGGTTAAATAGTTTAATGGTTCAATTAATTAGATCACCATCTTGTTAACCAAACCAGTGACTTTTTTGGAGGCAAGTAGTATTGGAGTAAATGGACCAAAAATCCTGGTCAAGTGATGGGTCGACCAATTAACTAATTGATTTGATCATAGAATAAAGAATAAAGGTTATCTAAAAATTGATTCGAATTGCATTTCCTTCCCAATCAAACAAGTTAACTTCATAATGTTATAAACTAAATAAAAAATAAAATTATAAAACATCTTGTAAAATTTATAGAAAAAAATTGAACAAGTTTTAATATTATACATTCTTAAAAATAGAAATTTGTGAAAATATAAAAAATAGATGAAGAAAGTTAATGTAGCCCATTATGATCAAATAGGCCAATTGTTAAACCAGTAAAGTCATATGGTTATTGAACAAACCTTTTTTACAATAAAATGCTTGGGTTTAATAGAAAAAAGTTCACCAAAACACGATGCCTTAATTACTTTTGTTACATAGGTTACGATAAGCACTTGAAATTTGTTGTAGTAGTTATTACTGTTATAGTTGTCATGATCGTAGTATGCAATATATATGTACATTTAATAATAATAATAATAATAATAATAATAATAATAATAATAATGATGATGATGATGATGATGATGATGATGATGATGATGATGATGATGATGATGATGATGATGATGATGATGATGATGATGATGATTGATTGATTGATTAATTGATTGTGCGCAATCTGGTCGTTCCTAGCTAGATGGTAGCTCAAACGTTGGTGGTTTGGCTAGCGAATTGAGCTACAAGAAAAAGAAAGCACAGAGAACCCGAGGTGGCTAACCCGGCATGGTCACTCCGATGCTTATGTCAGTAGTCGGTTGTGTTGTGAGCTGAAAACTTGCAAATGTGAGAGCTAGTTAGCAAAAACTCACACGTCTTTTTTTCTCTTACCTTGTCAAGTTGGAGGTGAGGCCTTTATATAGGCGTTACTTGGCGTGGGTTTCACGCATCATGTTCAAGATCTCAAGGAGGTCGTGCCCAACCGGTCCAAAGTCTATGGAGGTAGTCGTACACGTAGACCAGTCTTCATGCCTTGCTTGGTCTCCTCCGGAACATTCAGTATGGGGGCCAACTTTCGAGATACCCGGTAGTGACGGGTTGTGTATGTAGAATTGGTCAGCAAGCACGTCTCGCAGGTCGCCACCTGGACCTCAATCAGGCCGGCAAGCCCTCAAGGGAGGTCGCTCCTCGCGTCTAGGTCACTTCGGCTGGTGATGAGGTGCTACAGGTTGGTCCTGGATGAAGTGCTACTAGCCGGCCTAAGTTGTCGTCAAGGTCGCTAGGTCGACGGAGGAGACAGGTCACCAAGTCAGTGGCGAAGTCGGATTGCAATCTGAAATTCCATAACTTTGGCTAGGGCAAGTCATCGCCTAGGTGGTGTTTGGGTGTCGTCCAGTTGTTTCGAGATGCCATCTGTCATGATGTCATTGGAGGACCAAATCTGCCCTCATCAATTGCCCCCCACTCCCAAGTTGAGGGCAACTCGGCAAAGGGAGTAGATTGTTCCTTTGGCCCGAAATGACTGTCTGATGAGCTCATAGTCATTGGCGTCAATCCAATTTGCTCCTCAAGTCGGAAGAGTCCAAGTGTTTGAATGCAGCCTTACGTAAGACATCGTCGTCTTGATTATCAAGAAACGAGAGCGAATTCATCCGCTCGAGGAGAGGTGGAGCAGGTACCCCAAGGACATCTACCTTATTAGAGATGCAGCCATCAAGAGGTTCTACAATCTGACTAAGTACCTCAAGAGCGAAGCTCATCATGCCATCCTCAAGAGGGGGTTCTAATTGTATGACTGCCTCGTTAGGTTGCTCCACTCAGGTAGACTTTGATGCAATGTCCCTCAAGCCAATTCTCAAAGGAGTAGTCGACAAGGTCGATGCGGAGCCTAAAACCAAGGTAGAGGTGGCTGTGAAGAGATTGGCGATGCTAAAAGCAAACTAGTCTTCCCTTCATTTTTTTTTTTGGTGGCTGGCATCCTTTGAGATTGACTCAAGTGTGCTTCCGAGCTATATAAACGGGTAGGCTGACCTTTTGATCTCGATCTTTCTATTGTCACCGAGATGGATAGTCATTCTATTGTAGCTTTAAAGGTGGTTGTTTCTATGTCGTCACTTGGGACTGGGTTCTACGGGTAGATGCTTGTGAGGTCATGGCGTACATGTACTACACCTGCTCCTGGAACCGTTGGTGGCCTATTCCTACCGGAGTCATGGGAGGGTCACCTAGAGGGGGTGGCTCTACTGTCTGCAAGTCGCCTACTCTTACGGGAACCATACAGAGCTCAATCAATAGTGAGGCTTCATAGTTCGGGCAAGGAGACAATTTGGGCCAGATCGTTGAAACTCGCCCGAGCTAGTTGTTCATGTTCTGCTCCCCTTGTAATGGCTGCTAATACGTATGTTGTTGTCAGCATTGGCCGGTAGTTCAGTGCCACGACTACACTGCATCAGCCCGTTGGTCATCTACTCATACTAGAGCCATAGGGAGCTCGACTTGCGGGGGAAACTCTACTAACTATAGGTCGCAAGCTCGCACAGGAGCCTTGGAAGGCTCGACCTACAAGGGCGTTCGTGCAATCCGTTGGCCACCAACTCCTGCGGGAGCCACGAAGGGCTCAACCTGTAGAGGCAACCTCACGAAACAGAGATGATGAGGCTTCATTTTGGGCTGACTGTTGTTGAGAACAAATATAGAATGAGTTGAGGTTGGCAGGGCTGCTCCACGATCTGTTGGTCATCAACTCCTACGGGAACCACGAAGGGCTCGACTTGTGGGGGCGGCCTCACTCCGAGGTGCCTGTCATCGGACTGCTGGTTGTTGAGGTCGTTCTGCAACTGATTATTCTGCAATGGCATGAATGCACCGAACTTCTTCTCCCATGCCCACATCTGGAGATTCATGCTTCAGCTCATAAAACTGTCACGCTTCAATCCCGACGGGAACCGCTGGTGGCTCTACCACGGGGAGAGGGGCGTTCACATGAGGTAAGAGTGTATTTATCTGGGGTAATGGGAGTGTTGGGTTCGGCACGGTTGCTACTCCAAGAAGTGCTAGGGGCACTAAACTTGTTTGATTGTCATAGAGGGGTTCTCAGGTTCATCACGGATGCCCTTGCCCCTAGTAATTAATACTTCGTTGTTGATGTTGGTGCTGTTCAAAAATTTCATTGAGTTGATAAAGGTGAAAATTAGAAGGTGAGAACTTAGCTTTTTGTTGCGTTTCCCATAGACGACTCCAATTAATTGTGCACGATCGGACCTCGGTGGCTTGGCTAGTGAGTCGAGCTAAAAGAAGAGGAAAGCTCAGAGAACCCAAGGTGGCTAACCCGGCGTGGTCGCTTCAATACTTAAGTCAGTAGCTGGTTATGTTGCGAGCTGAAAGCTTGCAAATGTGAGAGCTAGTAAGCAAAAAATTGCACGTCTTTTTTCCTCTTACCTTGTCAAGTTGGAGGTGAGGCCTTTATATAGGCGTTGCTTGGTGTGGGCTTCATGCATCGTGTTCAAGATCTCAGGGAGGTCGTGCCCAACCGGTCTGAAGTCCATGGAGGTAGCCGTACATGTAGACTAGGCTCTGCGCCTTGCTCGGTCTCCTCTAGAACATTCGGTACGGGGGCCAACTTCCAAGAGACCCGGTAGTGACAGGTTCTGAATGCAGAATTGGTTGGCGAGCACGTCTTGCAGGTTGCCACCTAGACCTCAATCAGGCCAGCAAGCCCTTGAGGGAGGTCACTCCTCGTGGCGATGTCACTTCGACTGGTGACAAGGTGCTATAGGTCAGTCTTGGACAAGGTGCTGCTAGCTGGCCTAAGTTGTGGTCGAGGTCGCTAGGTCGGCGGAGGAGGCAGGTCGCTTGGTCGATGGCGAAGTCGAATCGCGATCGGGAATTCCATCACTTTGGCTAGGGCAATTCATCGTCTAGGTGGTGTTTGGGTGTCGTCCAGCTGTTTCGAGATGCCATTTGTCATGATGTTGGAAGACGAAATCCGCCCTCATCAATGATGATGATGATGATGATGATGATAAATTAGTGAAACCTCACTTGATGTTTGGCAATTGCAATCACCTCTCCTAACTTTCTGACATAGTTGTAAGTAGGCACTCTTTGGTACAATCTTTTAAAAAGAGACATGAAAATGTTGAAAATATTCATGCATTAATTTTGACAAAAAAAATATTCTCAAAATTTTCTATTCATATGAATCACTGCCCCAAACTCTTCCAATCTCTTTTCTTAAATTGAAATTTTCTTTATTTTTGTTATTTATAAAGTTTGTATTAATTTTTTCTGTAAAAACTAACCTTAATGGTAATTTCATACGTATTTTCTACATTTTTATACCTTTTTTAGAAGATTTTATCCAAGGGAATTTATTTGCAACTGAATCAAAAAATTTAGTACAGGTGATTACAATTATTAAACTTCCGGAGAATTTCAACATTGTGAAAGTTGAGAGAAGGTTTCAACAATTTGCCCTAATAATAATAATAATGATGATAAAAGATAAAAGAAAATCACGTGGGAATTGGGCAGGATGTATGAGAATGAGATGTCCAAAACCAATAATTAATGTTGGTAGTGAGAGGCTGTGGGCCAAATCTTCAACGTGTCGGATCCAACTCCCACGTTAGACACGTGGGTTTGAAACTCCCCTTGTATCCTCCTCATTTTGATTTTTGAAAGCCGCAACTGTAACCAAACAAACTTTGATTATGAGCTCAGTACGTACTACACTGGTCTCGCTTTGATCACTGATGGCCCCACACCCCATGTTTCATGAACGAATTAGGACCCACTCACCCTATCAAATTTTAATTGAATGAATGGGTCTTGGGTCTCAAGACTCTCAACTCCCAACTCAATTAGTTTCATTTTTTTTTCTTTACTACAAATAAATTTGTTATCTCCTTCTTACCTCAACTCTTTCTCTCTCTCTCCCCACCGTCATAAAAATCTCCCGCGTCTCCAAACACATATTGAGTGATTTAAAGTGAAAACGCCATTTTCACCCCACCCCTTCACTAGTTCCCTTCCCCTCCCAACTCCCACGTGAATGAGACACATGGGTTCACCTCAAAATATCGTACTCTATTCTGATTCCTCACCGTAAAAAAAACTATACACATTCAGAACGTCCAAATATCATACTCTATGCATTTATACTTGCCTGTGAATTGGCATCGATTCTAAACAGACACCTATCTCAAATCAATAATTCTGACCTTGAGTTATCGGTCATTCTCCCCTTCTCAACCCTATTTAATTATTGGGGATGGGATGTCACCGGGTGGGGTTCACTCACATATGTTGTCTCAACTTTCTAAGTCTCTATTTGATCATATCCGGCCCAACCCTCTCCCAACTCCCAAATAGAGATGGGATACCGAATCTACCCCTATCCCCTCAACAAATTCAGGTGAAACCGACTGTCCATTAAGAGCTCGTTTGTGAGGGCTTTCTTGTGTTGATTCTTCACCTGCGTTGATTGAATTACTTCAATATTTTCACTTGAAATCCATTTTTGCAGCTTCTACAAATCTATTTTTTATGTCAATTGAGTGGTGGCTCAGTTGATTTGTTCTAAATAGAAAAGCAGATTCAATTCTTGCAACCAATATCCGGGGGTTGACTCGGTTTTCCCAATGGGTCATGGGTCCCCGGTTCGACCGAGTGGGTCAAATGGTTCAGTCTGGTGATGTCATAATTAACATAGTAAAAAATTATATTATACATGACACACATACAGGTTATATATATAACCTGTATAAATATCTAGAAAATGATATAAAATTATAAATAGCTAAATAAACGTCTGAAATATCTTAAAACTTATAAAAAATGCCTAATATTTACAAAAATAATATATCCAGAAATGCAAAAAAATGTGAGAAAAACTGAAAAAATGTAAAAAGAGAAGGGGGGGTCGAGTTGGGACTTTTGGGGAATTTTTTGATTTTTTAAACTTAAAAAATGGACTAAAAAGTATAGGTTGACAGTTGAACCATTGCCTGCTTACCGGTTTGGCGATTCAACCATTCAGGTTGTTCAATTCGCTGACTTGTCAACGGTTTTTTAACAAATCCCGAGTTTTATGAAAATCAAATCCAAAAATTAAATTGATCAGGTGACAGTTCAAATGGTTCGACCATTTGGGTCAACGACAGGTTAAAAACCTTGTGTGCAACCATGAGTTTGGGGAGAGGGGTCATTGCCAACTTATTGGTGGGTGTTGTGCTTGTTCAAAAAGGCCCATGTGAAGGATTCAAGTGTATCACCAAAATGTCAAAAAAAAAACTATTTTTAACTTTCCAGATTTTTACTAGATCGGCTTTGATGTAACCATTTTCGGTCTTGTACCAATTTTTTTGTGATGTGTCAATTTTTTGGCTAAGTACTTCTTCATTTGACCTGCTCCCGGGTGACCTGTGACTCAGAGGATGGTGGAGCTCTCTGATGGCGAATTGCCTAGTGGTGAGCTACTTGGTAGCGAGCTCCCTGGTGGTGAGCTACCTTGATGAGTTGTTGGGTGCAATGCCTTGGTGGCAAGCTCCCTGGTGGAGTGCAACCCGACTGCCCTCTGCATGAGATAATCTGCTCCTCTTTGTAGACGGCGGGAGCCGAGGAACCCGTGAGAACTGAATTAGAGGACCCGAGGGTGTTTACCCAGCGAGGCCACTCTGATGCTTAAGTTAGCACTCTGATAGTAGAGAGCTTGAAGATGATATTAGAGAAATGAGAGAGCTAGAGAGCAGGGGTTACCTCCCTTTTTCATCCCCCCTCCCCTCTGGGGGGTCAGAACTCTTATATAGCGGTGTTCTGACAGATCTGGTGTAACCGCCTCTGATTCTCTACCACAGTCATTACTTGCCAGGGCTGAGCTGGTGGACATAGGTAACCGTTGTAGAGTACGACCCTGCCAGACAAGGGACACCCCTCTCAAGGCTGGCAGGCACGATGAGAGACGTGGGCGCAGGTCTCTAGATTTGGCAGGTACGGTTGTCAGGTAGGAAATCTTCATGCGATATGCCGAGCTGCTCTGCAACGAGCTACCTTGCACCAAGCTACTTTTCACCAAGCTGCTTTTCACCGAGCTGTCGGTAATGTGCCGAGGTGCTTCTACCCGAGGCAGGTCTTCGTGGCCTAATAGGAGGCGAGCTGTCTATAAGTGGCAAGCTGTCTGTGGCGAGCTGCCTATAAGTGGCAAGCTACCTGTGGCGAGCTGCCTATGTCGAGATGCCTGTAAGTGGCGAGCTACCTGTACGTGACGAGCTGCTTGTAGCTAGCTCGAGCTGTCTAGTTGTTAGAGGCTGCACTTAGTTGGCATGAGGTGCCAGGTGTCATAATTTCACTGGAGGGCCAGATCCGCCCTCATCATTTGCCCCCCACTCCTGAGCTGAGAGTAACTCGGCGAAGGGAGTAGATTTCTCCTTTTGGCCCGTAAGTCGACGAGCTAGTAAGCGCTGATCCAATTTCTTAGGCTCTGGGAGCTGCCTGTAAGGTGAGGAGGTCTCCACCAGTTCAGTACCGTAGCCCTTAGGCTCTGGGGGCAACTTATAGTCCATTTTTGTTGATTTTTCCCATGCTAAAGAAGCGATTGGGTCTTAAGCAGTAATGTGGCTCGTAAGCTTTGGGAGCGACTTGTAGTCCACTCTCCTTGACTTTGCCCATGCCGAAGAGGCGATTGGGTCTTAAGCAGTAGCGTGGC
>NW_010729207.1:885922-899103 GCF_000365185.1 Nelumbo nucifera
AAAAGTAGATGAAGAAAAAGTGAAAGCCATTAGGGAGTGGCCGACCCCATCCACTGTCACAGATGTCAGGCGTTTCCATGGGTTGGCAACCTTCTATAGGCGCTTTATTAAGAATTTTAGTAGTATCATGGCTCCCATCACTGAATGTTTGAAAAAGGGTAAATTTCAATGGGGAGAAAAACAAGAGCAAAGTTTTGCTCTCATAAAAGAAAAATTATGTACTGCTCCCGTTCTTGCCTTGCCAGATTTTAATATATTATTTAAAGTTGAATGTGACGCCAGTGGAGTTGGCATAGGGGTTGTATTGTCCCAAGAGAAGAGACCCATTGCTTTTTTCAGTGAAAAATTATGTGAAGCCAAGAGAAAGTGGTCTACTTATGACAAGGAGTTTTATGCTGTGGTTAGAGCCCTGAAAGCATGGAAACACTGTTTAATTGCAAAAGAACCATCAGGCCCTAAAATACCTTAGTGGGCAAAAGCAATTAAGAAGTGATTTGCATGCTAGATGGTCTGCCTTCCTAGACAAGTTCCCATATAAAATTGTGTATAAGACAGGACAACAAAATAATGTGGCTGATACACTTAGCAGACATGTAGCTCTCATCAAGACCCTCAGTGTTGAGATTGTGGGTTTTGAGTGCCTAAAAGATTTATATGCCCAGGATGAAGACTTCCAACAGGTATGGGAGAAATGTGTGACTAAGAAGCTAGCAGAGGACTTCTTTATTTATGATGGGTTCCTTATGAAAGGGGAACAACTGTGTATCCCTTGCACCTCCCTCCGGGAAAAGATCATCAGAGATTTGCATGGGGGTGGATTAACAGGACACTTGGCAAGGGATAAAACAGTAGAAGCAGTTAAGGGGCGATATTACTAGCTGAAATTAAGAAGGGACGTGTCTACCATTGTAAGCAGGTGCTATGTTTGTCAGACAGCTAAGGGACAAACCCAGAACACAAGTCTCTACATGCCCTTACCCGTTCCTACTGCTATATGGGAAGACCTGTCCATGGACTTTGTGCTAGGCTTTCCAAAGACCCAGAGGAAGATGGACTCCGTCTTCGTGGTGGTTGATAGATTCTCAAAAATGGCTCACTTCCTCCCATGCAAGAAAACAGCAGATGCATCCGCTACAGCCAAATTGTTTTTCAGGGAGATTGTCCGCTTGCATGGGGTACCCCAGACCATCACATCAGATCGTGACACACGGTTCCTCAGTCACTTTTGGATGACCCTGTGGAGGTTTTTTGGTTCATCACTTAATTTCAGCAGTACAGCCCATCCACAGACAGATGGACAGACAGAAGTGGTAAACCGGAGGGAATTTAATTCGTAGCATATGTCGGGAGAGGCCAAAACAGTGGGACTTCGCCATAGCCCAGGCCGAGTTCGCCTATAACAATGTAGTACACAGTTCTATAGGCAGATCCCCATTCTCCATCATGTACATGAAGGTCCCTAACCATGCACTGGATTTAGTGAAGCTACCCAGAGTACCCAGCGCCAGTATCTCAGCAGAACAGATGGCAGAACAAATCCAGTTCGTCCAAGAGGCCGTGAAGCAGAAACTAGAGCAGACTAATGCCAAGTACAAGATGGCCGCAGACAAGCATCGCCGACCTCAAGTGTTTGATGTAGGTGATGAGGTTATGGTCTTCTTAAGGAAGGAAAGAATTCCCGTAGGTACTTACAACAAGTTGAAGCCTCGAAAGTATGGTCCATACAAGATCGTGAAGAAGAATAATGACAATGCCTATGTAGTGGACTTACCAGATCATATGGGTATATCCAAGACCTTCAACGTTGCTGACTTTCACCGGTACCTGCCAGAGATAACACTTGCCTATCCTAGTCACGACTCGGGATCGAGTTCTCTCCAAGTGGGGGAGAATGATGGAGGCCCATCTCACCCCTAGGGGCGGCAGCTCCTAGGATAAGGTTAAGATAAGAAGAACTTCCAAGATTATCAAGATAAGGCAAGACTCTTCCAAGATTATCAAGATAAAGCAAGACTCTTCCAAGATTATCAAGAAATCAAGATCAACAAGACTCCAAGAAGCATCAAGATTAGCAAGACTACCCAGATTCATGCATAAGGAGGGCCAAGGAGATCGGACGGTGGAAGATCAAGCCCAAGAATTCCAAGGAGGTTCGACCTTATCAAGACAACCCAAGAGGATCAAGATCAAGATCAAGAAAGCCCAAGATTCATGTTCTTTCCTAGTTCCTTTACAATTTCCAAATGTATTATAAATACTACTATTTTCCCAGAATTATTTATCAATTCATACTTCATATTTCAGAATTTTCTTCAAGATTTCTTCTTTGAGTTTTCGCCACCTTTCTCTCTCCTAAAGAATTCGGTGTTCCTCGCTAGACGCTAGCGATCGCCCGGTGCTTGCGTAGTCAGCTCCGGTTTCCATTGCTTCCACGCTGCGTCAACTACACTCAAAGGATCAACCTGGGCTGGTGAGTTGGCCATGGAAGAAAGGTTTCAACAAGGCCATCTCCATTCACCATGAAGCACAAGAAAGTTCCTCTTTCAAATTCAATTTAGGGAGTTTTCATCTCAATCTTCCTTTGTGTTTTTTATTTATTTTCTCCTTGTTTCCTTTTTTCACTATTGCTTTTCTCTACTAAGTTCCCGTTTGTTGTATCTTTCCGTGCAGTCTCCGTTTGTTGTATCTTTCAAATGACGTTTTTCATGTCTTTCTTGTTTTGTTCTCACGTGAAAAGACATGGAAAGATGTGCAGTAGCCAAACTAACTTTGAACTACTCAGATCTTCATGCAAAAGCTCAATACGTCTTTTGACTGTTAAAACTACCAGATGATCTTCCCAAAAAGACTTTCCAAATGGCCCCTAAATTACCGAGGGTGCTTTATCCGTGGGCTTTGTTTATTCTAATTTCACAGGTAAGAGTTTACTTACTGATCTGCTAGTATGTTTTTTAGGTGATAGTCCATTCAGAGTTGAGTAATGTGTGTTCCTCCGCTGAGCCATTCTATGGCCTCATGGGTATTAAAGGTAACAGAAAGAAAAGAAAGAAGCATGGCTTCTCTGAGGCCCTACTTCGATGGAAAGGAAAGAAACCGCATAGTTATCTATAAAAAAAAATATCCACAAAGTATACTAGGCGGAGGTAGGAAAATAGCTTGCTCTTACGAGAACAAATTTACCAACCCCTACAGTTTGGGCTGCGAAGATTCATATCCAAAGAAAAACAGGAAAAACCCCAAAAGGGGGAAATCCTTAGAAAGCAGGATCTCCGACACAGAATAGAGCAAAAACAAAAGAAAAAACAAGTTGAAAAAGTTTGTGTTGACAAGGACAAATTAGAGTGAAGGAAAGATGAATGCCTAGAATGAAGCAAATTCTCTCTTAAATTCATAGTTAATTTCCAGTCTCGGTGTCTTGAGCTCTGATTCCTAAAACTTTTCATCAGTTGGGTTTTATTTTAAAATTTGAGAAATAGTGAAGGGTAAATTCGACATTTCAATTTTTTCTGTTTGTGCTTAATGATGATGTCAATTGTCAAAAACAGTAGGAGTACTTTAAAACAATATGTAAACAGTAAGGGTATAATTTGTCAATTATCTAAGCAATAGGAGTAGTTTAAAAAATTTTCCCTATTTTTTATTAGTGGGACCTGTGCGACGTAAGGGCTTTGTCAAATTGAAGTTAAACAATAGAAACACATAAGATTAGACAATTGTTTTTACATTTTAAAATTTTAAATAATTAATAATTATTTATATTTTATATACTACTTTTAATAACTTTTTTGTAATACAAAAATAATAATAATTAATTTCAGTTAGTGTTGTTCATCAAATTGATGAAACTAACCAACTTGACCTGAGTTGGTTGGTTTTCTACTATTTTCAATCAGATTTGGTTCAATAATTTCTCAGTCCATCCAAGTTGGGTGAATTTCAGTTTGGCTATTTGTAAACCAACCAAAATTGAACCGATCCAATCATAGATATATATATTAACTTTTTGTTTTAAATATACTTTTTATCTAATACAAAAAAAGAGGGAAAATTATCATATTTCTTAGTCTAAATGGTTTTATATTATAAATTTAAAATTTTTTAATTTATTTTTTCAATAATACTGCTACAATTTTTTAAATTTAAATTTAGTTTAATTTAATTCTTTTGAACCGACCAACCAAACTAAAAACCAACCCAAACTAATACAACCTAAGTTGGTCGGTTTTTACTAGTGGTCGATCAGTTTTGGGTGACCAACTCCCCAGCCTTACCAAGTTGGTTTGGTTAGCCAAGCAATCTACAACCAAATCGACCCAACCCATGAATACTCCTAATTTCAACTAAATTAATAGTTAAGTCTCTAATAAATAACAATAGTTTAATCTCCAATAATTATTGATAATTTATAGCAAAAATATATAATTATTAAAAATAAATTTATAACGAATTACATAATTTTTAATTTGCAAAATTATAATTTATATTGTTATTACATAATTTCATAAAAATATAAAATTATTAATAATCTAAACATTATTAAATATATTATAATTATTTTTTGTTTTTAATAAGGCTCAGTTTGGAAGGAGTACAAATACAAATATGTATAATGCAAATACATACAAAATAATACAAAATACAAGCTTTTGTACTCTACATATTTGTATTTGTATTATTCCAGTCTAAGCCTAAATATTTTAACGTTGTTACATAACTTTGTTATAATATTTAAATAATTGTTAAAATTTTTAATTCAAATTTTCTTTAGATAGATATAGATGAAAAGTGGGGGAGAGGATAAAAAGGAATTAGAGATAATTTAGGAGATAAATAGGAATTAGAGATAACTAGCGAGGAAGCCCCTACTTGGCAGGGGTAAAATAGAAAACTGACATTTAGAGATACAATAATAAAGTAGATTACTTTTTTGTTAAATAAAATGACTATAACTATATTACTACGAATAATAAATAACTATAGTGGGCCCTAGTTTGGTTTAAGGTTGTCAATGGGTCAAGTCTAGGAAAAACTAGTCTTGAACCAATTATTTAATTAAGATAAAATCATTGACCTAATTATATTCAAATAATAACTCAAAATAATACTAAATTATTTTATGTTAATAAGTTAAACATTTTTAAATATTATTATCTTATTTATTTTCTATTAAATTTACTATTTCAAACATAGAACTTAATAAAAATTAGAAAAAAGTTAAAAACTGACCCAATTATTAATCAAGACAAAATTATGGAACCATAATCATTATAATTATGTTCAATCAATTTAGCTCCATTGGTTGGACCCAACCCATTGGTTCAGCCCTAATTATTCTTAAACAAATTAATGTTTATATAATAATTTATTAAATTGAATAAAATAAATAAATGAATAAATAAAAGTTTATTGGGATGGGTCTGATATAGGCTATCTCCAAGCATACCCAACCTATTGAGAGCCCTAAATATTGGGCTCAATTGGAGAGAATAATTTTATCTAAATAGATAAATAATTTAGTAAAAGAAATAAGTAAATGTTTATTAAAATCTTTCTCTTAATGTCAAATCTCCTTTATTTTACTGATTTTATTAAATAATAATAATAATAATAATAATAAACAAAAGTTGAGATAGAGAATAGGAGGAGAGAGAAAATTAGGCAAGAGAGAAGAGGGGTGACATTTTATTTTATAGGATGTTATAATCATAAATAATTATATGTGGCACTCCTATAATTTTTGAATGCCATAGAGTTAATTACATTGGAAGTTTTGTCTTATATGTGGCATTTCTCCAATTTTTGAATATTATTAGTAAACGGGTATTTTCACCTAAGTTAAGTGTTAAGATTCTTATCAAACGGGAAAGGGAATGCCAAAGACAATCACCTAACATTTAGTAGCTGGGTCTCTTCACCTAAGGCAAGTGTCGAGATTCGCGTCAAACGGTGGAAAGTAGCAATAAAAATAAGTGTGCATATCAAGTTCAGGGGTAGAAATCAACTGTCAGAAATGATAAGAAGAATACCCACCTAATTTTAAAAAATCAATCTCATCTTATCGAGACAGTCTACAAATGGAAGGGTATATAAGATTTTTAAGCCAAGTTTTTGTATTGTTCAAAGCAAGACAGTTTTACCCCTTAAGCCCAATACCAATCTATACAAAGTTTGGGAATTCTAAAATCAAGATACTTGGCTAATTTTGTCAAGGATGATCTTGCAATGGGAATGATTTTTTTACTCAACGTAATTTTAAGGTTGCATTGCTAAGGGACTGGCAATGGTTAAGTTGGGGGTGTGATAATTCTATAGTTTGATGCCTTAAGGGCATCATTTCAGGGGTATTTTAGGCCTTAGAATAGTCAAAATGTCTCATTTTCTCAATTAAATTCAAGATTGTGACCTTTGAGGGTCTCTGTACAAATCTTGGAAAAACTAGGGAAGTTTCAAGGCTGAAATGTAGTTTTTGGGAAGATGGTGTGAATTCCAACTGAGAAAGGGGGTGTTTTTGTGAAAAACTGAGCACAGGAGGGTGCCTCCTAACAAACCCTAGCCTCCCTAGCTGCTAAATCCTCACCTTCCATCCCTTCCTAACATTTAATCTCCACCGTCCATTCTAGGGCACCCTCTTTTGAGTGCATTCTAACCCTAGGGCGCCACCTAACTTCTAATCCTCACCATTCAACCTTTAGCTACTAGATCTCAACCCTCTATTTCACTCTCTATCTCAGCCATTCACCCTAGGGCGCCACTCACTCCTTTTAATCTCCACCTTTCAACCCTAGGCGCCTAAATCTCAACCACCCAATTCTGGGCGCCCAAATCTCAGCCCTACATAATATTGGGCACTCTCTCCTTCCCTTCTCAGCCTTAGGATCACCTTAGAATGATCCTAACCCTCCATTCTAAACCTTAGGACGCTCATATTTCTGCTAAAACCCAGCTACTGCCCCCCTCTTTCTCTCTAATCCCAATTTTATCCACCCTTCTCTATAAAAAGGACCCAAGGGGTCCTAAGAAGGGATTGGATTCAGCCCCCAAGTAAGACAGAAGGCTGTTCTTGAGAAGTTCAAGGGTAGAGGAAGAGGAGAACGCCCAGGGAAGATGAAGGGTTCCTGCTTGCAGTTCGCCTAGCCACTACTACCACCTCCAGATTCAAATCTCAACCAATTTTCCATTAGTTTCAGATTTACTTTATGTTCTTTAATTTCCAATCCTTATTTTTATTTCTTCAATTTACTTTTATCTAATTTAATTTTTGTCTTCCTTTCTACAGATATGAAATTCGGCTAGGTAAAACGGAAGGCCTAGCTCAAGGAGTTCGAAGGTCAAAGGATAGATCCGGAGACTACTACCTCTGACCGAGTTGTAGACTTTTTATTTAGTTTTTCTTTTTATTTATTTATTTATTTMTGTCATTTATTTATCTTTTTTCAAGTTTCACTTTTAGTATTGTTAGAATTTTATTTTAATGGATTCCAGTTTAATTAATTAAATTTTGTGTTTCTGTAATCTCCAATCGTGTTATTTTGTCCGGATTGAAGTACGTAATGATTTTTCCCTCACTTCCGTGTGGATACGACCCCTTTCTCACCACTAACTGTGTTTTGTAGTTGTTTTGTGAATTAGTAAATTTATAAATGTTGAAATTGGTGTTTCGAAGTGGTTAACGACACGCTTTCGGACACACCAGTTGCCAACTTCGAGATACGGCAGATTCTGGTTGATACGGGCAGCTCTGCCAATGTGCTCTTCGAGGACGCATTTGAGAAGCTTGGCATCAACAAAAAGCGCCTCACCCCGGTCAACACTCTCCTGATGAGCTTCTCTGGGCAGTCCCTCCTACCCATTGGGAGAATAACCCTTCCCCTACTGATCGTAGACGGTGACATTATTGCGACGACCATGGTGGACTTCATTGTGGTTCGTTGCCTCTCTTCGTACAACGCCATCCTCAGTAGGCCGACCCTTAATGCTCTGCAAGCTACGGTCTCCACATTCCATCTTGCCATGAAGTTCCCCACCAAATATGGCATAGGGGTAGCACGTGGGGACCAAAGAACTGTGCAGTAGTGCTACTTGCTCTCCTGTTGAGGACCATGCTTGGCCACGGAAACATTAATGGCAGAAGCTTATGATCTAAGGGATGAGGTGAGAGCACAACATGGCCAACCTGTCAAAGACCTCATCCAAGTGTCGCTCAATGAAGAAGACCCCGAGAGGATGGTTCAGGTTGGCGTTCTCCTAGATGACCGCCTCTGGGAAGAGCTTGTGCAGCTGTTGAGGGACCACGTCAACGTATTCGCCTAGCCGGCGGCAGAAGTCATCATGCACCATTTGAACGCCAACCCCCACTACCAACCTATCAAGAAGAAGAAGAGGAGCTTCGTGACATAGCGGTGGCAAGTGATTGCAGACAAAGTGCAAAAGTTGTTCGATGTCGATTTCATTTGGGAAGTCAAATACCCCGACTGGCTGGCCAACATGGTAATGGTGAAAAAAGCCAATGGGAAGTAGAGGACATTGACTTCACCGACCTAAACAAAGCATTCCCCGAAGACAGCTTTCCTTTACCAAGGATCGACCAACTCGTTGATGCAACGGTAGGCCATGAACTCCTGAGCTTTATGGATGCCTTCTCAGGGTACAATTAGATCCGAATGCACCCTGATGATTAGGAGAAAACAGCTTTCATCACTGACCGTGGCTTATATTGCTACAAGGTAATGCCCTTTGGGCTCAAGAACCCCAGGGCCACTTACCAACAGTTGGTGAATGAGGTGTTCAAGGATCATCTCGGCCGAAACGTGGAAGCATACGTTGACGACATGCTAGTGAAGAGTAGAAAGGCCAAGCATCACCTTGCCAACCTAAAAGAAGTCTTCGGTACTCCTAGGAAGTATAAGCTGAAGCTGAACCCAACTAAATACGGGCCATCCTCGACATGCAATCGCCCCGAACTCACAAAGATGTGCAATGACTCACCGGTAGAGTATCCGCCCTTTGCAGGTTCATGTCCAAATCCACAGACCAATGTCTGCCCTTCTTCAAAGCTCTTAAGTGACCGAAGGACTTCCAATGGACCGAGGAATGCGAACGGTCCTTTCAAGAACTGAAGCAGTACCTAAGCTCGCCGCCTCTCCTCACCAAGCCGAGCCTAGGGGATGAGCTATTGCTCTACCTCTCAACCGGGGATGAGGTTGTCAGTTCAATATTGATCAAGGAGGAAGACCAGGTATAGAGGCCGATATACTATACCAGCAAAGTCCTCAGTGGCGTGGAATCCGGTACTCCAACTTGGAGAAAATGGCTCTAGCTCTGGTCACCTCAGCCAGAAAGCTTAGGCCATACTTTTAGGCCCACAGTATTCGAGTTCTGATCGACCAGCTGCTCAAACAAGTTCTCCAAAGGCCGGAAGCATCTGGCCGCTTGATCAAATGGAGTGTAGAGCTAAGTGAGTTTGACATCGAATACGCGCCCCGACCTGTGATCAAAGCTCAGTCCCTATCCGACTTCATTGTCGAATGCACATTCACCACCGAGGATCCTGCCCCACCGCCACAAGTATGGACTTTGCACGTGGATGGCTCATCAAATTAGCAAGGTAGTGGGGCCGACCTCATTCTTCTCGGCCCAGATGGCACAGTGTTAGAGTATGCTCTCAAGTTCAAGTTTAAAACATCCAACAACGAGGCTGAGTATGAGGCCTTAATCGTCGGACTACGCCTCGCCCTAAACCTGGGAGCTCGAAGAATAGAAGCCTTCAATGATTCTCAACTGGTAGTCAACCAGATCCACAGACAGTTTGAGACACGAATTCCCACAATGACAAGTTATCTATAGAAGGTGCAAGAGCTCATCCACCGACTTGTGCACTTTAACATCCAGCAGATTCCTCGAGCCGAGAATATATGAGCCAATGTTCTATCCAAGTTAGCTAGCTCTCCAAAAACCGACCTTGGCAAAACAGCATGGGTTGACACACTGGCCCAGCCGAGCATCGCACCGATAGCTCTCCTCATCCTCCCGATATAGCATGACCCATCTTGGATGGACCCCATTGCACAGTACCTCCGAGAAGGTATACTTCTAGAAGATCGAACAGAAGCGAAGAGACTCCAGCATAGATGAGCTTGGTACTGCCTTATCCAAGATCAGCTCTACCGCTGCTCATACACTCTCCCCATCCAAGGCAGACTACATCCTCAAGGAGATCCATGAAGGTATTTGTGGAGACCATCTCGGTGCACGCACCCTGGTACACAAGGCACTCCGGCAAGGTTAGTTCGGAAATGCAATAGTTGTCAGCAACACTCCAATCTCCATCACTAGCCTGTAGTCCCCCTGAAGCCAATCACTAGCCCATGGCCATTCGTATAGTGGGGGATGGACATCCTCGGCCCCTTCCCCACTGTGGTTTCTTAGAAAAAGTTCCTCTTGGTGGCGGTAAACTACTTCACCAAATAGGTGGAAGTCGAAGCTCTAGCACTTATTACTATGCACAATGCTCTGAACTTTTTTTGGCAAATTATTGTCTACCGATTTGGTATTACGCGCGTCCTCATCACAGACAACGAGATATAGTTCACCGACCAAACGTTTGAGGCCCTCTGCTCCGATCTGAAGATCGATCGTCGGACCACCTCTATACACCAACCCAAGAGCAATGGGCAGACCGAGGTAACCAACCGATCCTTATTGCACAACCTGAAGACTCGACTAGACCATGCCAAGGGGAGGTGGGCCGAGGACCTATCAGGTATACTCTGGGCATACAGGCCTACTCGGCGGACAGCCACTAGAGAGACACCCTTCAGCCTGACCTACGGAGCCGAAGCTATGGTACCTATAGAGATTGGCTCTCCAACCCTCCAGACCGAGCTCTTTGATGAATACCAAAATGACGAGAACCTCCGCGTGGAGTTAGACCTGATCGAGGAAGCCCGAGACCGAGCACATGTCAAGATGGTAGCACAATAGCAGAGGATGGCAAAATACTACGACACCAAAGTCAGAAGACGCGAGTTCAAGACAGGCAACCTCGCCCTCCGGAAAGTCATAGTGCCCATGCTTGGGAAGGCAAGCTTGGAACAAACTGGGAAGGGTCATACAGAGACACCAAGGTTCTTCGTCCAGGAATCTACAGGCTCAAAGACCTTAATGGCCGACCAATATTGAGGAGTTGGAACACAGGAAACCTTCGGATGTACTATCAATGATTCAATGATAATAAAGAGCACCTTGTTCAAGCAAAGTGTTGATTGCCCGACACATCACACGCACGCACACCACACATCACACACACACACCACTGCACGAGCATCGCGCTGCCCGATCAAGCTACATGACCGAGCTACAAAATGGAACTACACGACCGCGCTATGCAACTACACAACACATGTGTAGCTCGGTAAAACTCATTGACTCGGCTGACCCTTGAATGGCCCGAGCCCACAATGCATAGCTCAGTAGCGTATAGCCAACCAACCAAACTCGGCTGACCTTTGAATGGCCCGAGCCCACAACGTATAGCTCAACAACATATTTCCAACCAACCTGACTTGGCTGACCTCCGAACGGCCCAAGGCCACAACACATAGCTCGACAGTGTTTTGCTGACCAACTTGACTCAGCTGCCCATGGCCTGAGCCTAAAGTCGAGCAACGACTAGCCCTCGAAGGGCCCCAAAGGCTCTCAAGACTGAAAACTGAGCATCCCAAAGATGAGAGCTCGGAATACACTCTCGCTTCACCAGTCGAAGGCTGAAGATCCCGGCCAACTCGAACCCTGGACAAGACAAGGCCGAGGAACCCAAGAAATAAAAAGAGAGAGAGAGAGAAAATGATTGCACACAAGTTTAGAACTAGAAAATTTCATTAAGTTAAATAGCCAGTACGGCAGGTGAAAGCTCGGCATACCGACCCATTACAAGAACAAAAAAAAAAGAGAGAGAGAGAAAGGAACCCGCAGCAATTCAATCTACGGAAGGGAGATTAGCAGCCTCATCACCACCATCTTCATCATCATCACCGCCTTTGCCCTCCTCATTAACAAGTTCATCCAAGGCCGAGAGCGTTTCATCATTGTAGTCCTCCCAAGTCTGCGCAACATCAGCTAGCTCGGGACAGTGGTGCAGTGCTCTCCGTCGGAAGACATGGAAACCAACCTCGAAGGAAGTTGAAGCATATTGATCCATGTCCTGCCGAAGCTCCATCGAGCCCTTTTACCGCACCACTACCTCCTCGGCGGCCTCTTGCTTCAGTCGTTCCCTCTCTTCCCTCAATCCAGTGATCTCGTGCTTCAAGCCACGGACCAACTCCACTTGCTCAACCACCTCCTTCCCCAATGTAGTAGTTCGCTCCCTAGCCGCCTGAAGCTCGGCCAGTTGTTCCTTCAGCTGCAGGTACTCGGAATGTTCCTTTTCGTACCATCGCCGCAACTCAGAAGGCGGTCAACGGCAGCAATGGCCGAGCATGCATTCTGCGGACACAAAAAGTATTGTTAGTACAAGGAAACATACTTCAAACAATGAAGGCACTCAAGTACAAACTTACTTGAGCCGCAACCCGAATGAGTGAGCACTCTAAGGCGCTGCTCCCAGTATTCCCAGCCCCTTCGGTGATATAGGTTGTCATCATCCCATCGAGCAGCTACTCAGGAATCCCGGGGGTTTCTTGCCCATCCCAGCTAAGGACCATCCAACGTGGCACATGAATATCGGAGCTACTGCTCCCCACCTCAACTCGTGAAGGAAAGGCAGCCTGGAAAGATTCCTTGGCATCAACAACCACAACGTCCTCGTCGTCATTCACCTACCACCGAGACCTTTTTTGGCAACGAGGTGCCCACTCGGAAGACCTCGGAGGAGGAACTACCTCGGGACAGACCTGCGATGTCGCACCAACCTAGTTCTACCTTTGGCGATTCTCCTTCATCCGATGTACGATTTCCTCTTCACTTGCCATTTCTACACCTACACCACAGAAGCACGACAGTAAGTACAAGATCATAGAAGCAAAGAAAGTACAGGCAAATAAAGCAACGAAAGGGACGGACCAGCCACCCTATGCATCAGCCCGCCGAGCATCTGTTAGACAGTTTTGTATGCCCTTAGCTTCAATCCGATTTGATGTACTTTTGTTATTTAGTGGAAATAAATAAAGTGCATGTTTGATTCATGT
>NW_010729207.1:907816-943502 GCF_000365185.1 Nelumbo nucifera
AGTTGGAGGAAGGTAGAAAATTTTTGAAATTCGCCCACCCATTCCACAACCTCTTTGGCGTCCATTAGATGGATCCTACCATTCCTTCAGCATCAACATCTCTGAGCATGTATACATAGCTACATCCATCTCGTGGATCATGCTTAGAGCCGACCTTTTCTCCCAAGTAAGTGCAGATCATTGAGGTTGGGGCACTCTCGTTCTCGGCTTTTGTAGAACGGCCGGGAAAGGGAGGTCCTCGGGATAGTGCACAAAGAAGAAGGTTTCCTTCCAGTGCTTCACATAAGAGGGGCCCCGACCAGTGTAGGGTGTGGTCCCCGACCAGCGCAGGGTGTGGTCCCCAACCAGCGACCAGCCCACAAGGGAAGCTCGGCTTCCACCCTAGAGGGACCAACCTCAGACTCATAATCAGACCCACTAGAACCAGAAGAGCTAGAAGCGGAAGAAGAATGGGAAGATGAGGAAGACATCTTACAGAGCTTGAAGCCGAGGAATAAAAACAAAATGCCGAGCAATGCTGACAACACCCTGCCGAGCTATCCAAGCAACTCCTATCACAAATGGCAAAGGGGAAATTACCGTCCACCCCTTCTTATAACCCACAGGAATGTGAATCGATGCCAGATCTACGGTGAGGATCAAGCACCGCCCTAACAAATCTCAGGAAGACCAATCGACACGACTGTTACCGCATGCGCAAGGCCTCGGGAACCGAAGCGACGACCTTGACAAGCAACAGCCAGGGCATTAATTGCTCTGGTCCACCCTGTAGTAGTGGTCCAACCAACGACGCAAATGCTCAATGTTCACCCAGTCCCACTGGGTTAACCAGTTCCTTTGGTTTCTTAGGGATGCCCAACAGTAAATACCGACTAAAGGAGGCCTCGCTGCGCCCCAGCTGAGCACCCCACTCTTCGACTTCGAAATAGGGGGAGTGATACTCAGATCTCAAAATTTCAAGTACAAGTTCCTCAGCCAAAGAGCAGAGACCCTGACTTCGTAGCTCGGCATACCTTAATCGAGCATAACAATAGCTCGGCACTTGCGAGGCCCCAAACTTTGAAGCTCGACATACCATAACCGAGCATCACAATAGCTCGGCACCTACGAGGCCCCCAACTTCGAAGCTCAGCATCATAATTGCCTCAACTCCGTAGATCGACACCTCTAAGGTCCCTAACTCCATAACTCAGTGCACCGTGGTCGAGCATCGCAACGACCTCAACTCCGAAGCTCGGCCTCCCACCGGCAACAAGAAGCCCTTCCTCGGCACCCAGCCGAGCTAAGCCCCGACTTCGGAGCTCGACACATCATGGCTAAGCATCACAATGACCTCAACACTAGAGCTCGACTTCCACTAAACGTTCCTCGGCCTCACCAGGAAGATGGACCTCAAAGCTTAGTTTGACACCTCGGCGCTCTGCCGAGCTATGCGACCGTGCAACACTTCGGACCGAGCATTCCCCCTCCTCGGCTCCAGAACTGGGGGAGTGGTGTTCGGATTCCAAAGTCAAAGTTCTTGGAGTTCTGCAGCCGACAATGGAAAGATTACAGCAGGCATCGAGGAACACCAAAGGGACCAGACATCAACTTGGAAGTTCCTCAACCGAGAAATGAATTGGGGCTACTTCATTCCTCGAACTCCGAAACGTGCCGATACATACCCGAATATGCATTATGTATCAATCGAATTTAATTTCCGTCTCCTTTTTAAATTTAAATTTAATTTATATCTTCTCTCTCATTAATATCAATTTTAATTAAGCCTTAAAGTCTGACACGTCACTAAATGCTTATATAATTTAATTAAATGCTCATTTAAGTTACCTTTAATTAGAGCATTTAATATGTCATTAAATGTTATTTAAGTCAAATAACTTGTTAAAAATCACAAACCAAAGGTAAGAAGTTTTGAACCCGTCATTTATTTGCAACACTAATTAATTAACTATTATGCCAACCTCAATTACTTATTAGAACAACATGTTTTTTTATACTTAAAGTAATCTTTCTTGCCTTGGTGGATGTTTCCCAACAAATGCTATAAATTTTATTATAAATATTTATATAATAATAAGATGGATACAAGTTAAATTTATTTATTAAAAATTAAGGAATATATTAACTTGTATACATAATAAATATCTTCTAAATCTATATATAATAAATATTAACTAATAAATGACTTTAAAAAATATTAACTAATAAATATTAGTATGTATACACATACATTTTAGTTCTTCTATTATTTTTCAATGGTTACTAATTATATCCCAATACATATAAATCATTAAAGAATAAGTTTTTATGTTTAAATAAATTAGTTATAATCACATAAAACTCATTTTTATTATTGTTCATATTTTGTAAAGATTTTTTGAATTTTCTAATGTATCCATGTGTATCTTGATTTTTCGTCCATATCTATACGTTTCCAAAGCGTATCTTGATACGTCTCTTAAAATTACCTTTCCTATACATCATGTGTTTCCGATACTTTGAACCTTGGTTCAAACCAAACAGGCAAACCACTAACCCAGAAAGCGGTAGCCAAAGCAATTCTGATTCCATGTCAATTTTTTAAACATTGGTTTGATTAATTTACCTTTCATTTAAGGGAAAAATCAAGTTATTGGGTGGGAGGTCCTCTCCTCCTCCCCACCGCACCCTACCCCACCCCACCCACACACACATCAAACTTGTGCAAAAACTACTATTACTGTTTTGTTAGTGAGGCCCTAAGGGCAGAGCCACATTATCTTAAAACTGCAAATTCAACTGCCCATGCTCTTTCTCAACAAGGTTGTCTTGTTCACTCTTGTTTCACTTGCTCCTCATATCCTGGTTTCTACTATCAATAAGGATCAATGACTTGTACTCATTTTCATGGTTGAGAATTTGCCTTTTTGGCTTTTAAAAAATAAAGTAATTTAGTGAAAGTACAGGATATAATTTAGTTAATTAACTCTTAGGCATGGTTCAAAGTATCGATACGATACGCCCGATACGAGGCATATCGTTAGGGGTGTCAATGGTATTCGAAAATCTGATTTCAAATTCAATATTCGACATAATCGAATCGAATTCGGATAATTTGAATATTCAACCGGTCGAATTTGGATATCCTATTCTTACCAAATAGTTAATCGGATTCGAATTCGGATATAACCTGATTCGATTCGATAAATATCCGAATTTGACTGATTATTTAATTCTTATATATAATATATAAAATATTTTATATAATATATATAATAATTAAGTTATATAAATAATTTATATATTTATATACTTTATATTAATAAAATATTTATTTTATATATTTATTAATTATCTAAAATAATTAATTAATCGAATTCAAATCAAATATTCGAATATTTAATCGGATTCAAATTCGGATATTAATTTTCAATATCCATCGGATATCAGATTTTCTAATCGGATTCGAATTCGGATATTGCTTGATCCAATTCGAATTCAATCCGTTTACACCCCTAAGTATCGTATCGTATCGTATCTTTTAAAAAAGATATGGTCCGAAACGCCTGTTTCCAGGTGTTTCGGACCCCCAATTTTTTTTAATAATAAAAAATATCTTATAAGCTTCCCAAAAAACTAAACTTTGAAATAAAAAACTAAAAAAAAAGTATGTATCGGTCGTTCCTAAGTATCGATATGATACGACCGAAACTCGTATCGTATTGATACTTTGAACCTTGCTCTTAGGCCCCATTCGTTTACCGTAAATAAAAGGGGGAAAGTTGATTAATGGGTATCTCTTTTTTATTGACCAACTTTACAGTGTTCTTTTTGCAATAAGTACTAGCCCTCGGCCCTAGTAAAATCAAGGAAAATTTTATAAAACATAACAAGACAAGTTTGCTCATTTTAACTTTAGCTTTTTATGTGTGAAAAAAAGTAATTTTATTACTTACTCATGAATCAAAAACAATAATGAAAAAATAATGCTTTGGTGTTAGGGGAAATATAAAAAAAGGTTCATCTAACTGACAGTTCTCACACAAACTGAGACAAATGTTTATTAAATAAACAATTTAATCAAACATTTCAAATTCTATTGGGGAAAATGCCTATGCAGCATTGAACTGACACCATTTTTCAGATAAACAACAAAACCAAACACCATCTATGTTCATGTGGCCAGGCCAACAATGTGTTGCAGTCAGCAAATCCAAACTCATATGATCAGTGTTTAATGTTGATAAAGTGTCGATGCTTTGAATCATTCAATACGTGATTTCCATTTCTCAGTACTAAACGTATGGATACTTTGAACTAAGGTTTAAAATATCGATACACCCGATATGCCGGTAAGAGCATATCAGGCAAATCGATATTGCATTTTATTGCTTTTTTTTTTTTTTTACAACTGTTTCAAGAGGCCGATTTAGGACTCCACCCCTTGAACTGGTGAGACCCCCAATACACCCACTGTAGGGGTGTCCGAAGAGATCCCGGAATGATATGTATCGATACTTGAACCTTGCTTTGAAGTAGTTCATTTAGTTGTTGATGGTGATTGGTGAGCAACAGAGCATTCTCTCATTAAACTTGTAACATCTTATCATCTTGACAAGGGATGCCTCAATTAATATACCCAAAAAAAATCAAATAAACCATCGTCTTTATCAAATCCTTTGAAAGGCGTACGATGTAACATTTAGTTATTTCATTAATTATCATACTAAAACAACAAATCCATCCATAAGAGCTTCTACAAAGGATTCCAACTTGGAATTCTGTCACCACTTAGAAATTGAGGAGTCTTTGTAATTGGGTTAAGTCAATGCACGAGCAAGTGGAGTTTTGTACTAAATCATATTAAAGATCATGAGAAAGATGGAGATATTAGAGTAAACATCTATTCATACAAATTTGACTGAGACGCCTTCCATCAAACGAGTAACAGCAGGTACTGGAGCTTGAAGGGATTAATCTCTGATACTTCAGTCATGAATTCTTCCATTTCCATTTCCACTTGAAACCCACGACGCCCACTTAGCTTACATCTCAGAAATGTTATTTACTAGGCGGCAGGTTTTATAGCAATATTAGGCACCACTTGCATATAGACGAGTCCACTCCTTTGCTGCAAGGTTCCAAGCATCTTATAAGGCATAAATGGTAGGTAAATCAAAAAGAGCAAATCAATCAAAAATTTACAACTCTTAACTAGTTATTAAATTTAGCATTTTCTACAAAACATCTATTTCTCTCGGCCAGATCGTTGAGAAGAAACAATTCTAAGCCAATCTTGACATCTGGTTAGCATATAGACACTGGCCAAAGAGAAACTGCATTGAGGCCAAGGGCTGGGAACAACTACAACTGATCGAGAGATATGCTAGCGTGGCAAAAGTGGACCAGTTGTGACGAAGATAACTGTCTCAATAGCAAAATCATGGACCTCTCAGGACAAGCTTACCAAAGCTCCGAGGTGTGCCTTACCTGGTCTAATGGTCCACCAATACTTTCATAAATCAGAAGTATAAATCTTACAAGAAATCATTGTGGTTACCTGTCTCAACAGCTTCAGCTTCATTTGTCTTCCAATGCTTAGCAATATTTTCTGAAAGAGGATCATCCGGATTCGGAGCACTCAGGAGTGCTTGAATGCTGATACAAGGAGACAGTAACAAATGGCAGCATCAATTTATTTGTCTTGTAATAAGAAGCCATTCTGGAAACCATTCAGTGTTGCACTTCATCAACTCTGTAATCCATGGATATTTTCCACATACAGAACAGATTCCACAATAGCATACTAAATTCCTTCTAATTATCATGGGAAAACAACCCCTATTACCTCAATAATACAGTTCGGATCTGCAGAGCTGGGCTCCATTTGTCTTTCAGGATATCAAGGCATATCCTACCAAGCTGCAAGATCATCCATTTTAGAAGAAACAAACATTATATTCTTGGAATGAGAGAGAGGGAGAGAGAGAGAGAGAGAACCGCTTGCCTTATCAATATTTGGATGGTATATCTTGGTGAGGAAACGAACCTGTAATAAGGATGGTTGATGGATGATAAGAATGTACAGAACACAATACAACAGAGAAACCAAAGCAGGACAAGAACTGTTGCAAGTTAGACGGTTCACAAGCATGAACTAACAGCATTTAAAGAGAAGTAAAAGCAAATACATGGATGTCCATAAGAATTCAGACATACTTTGTGTCCAAGTTTTGTATACCAAAAGACAATCTTCGGTACCATTACTTCATATTTGAATACAAAGAATGTCATAAGAAATTAGTCTCATATGCCATCCAACTCTTAACAAAAATGGATACACCCATGAATGTGGAAGGATGAAACAAGAAAAAAACAACAGTGTCAGTTGATTGGACATCCCTTCCAGGTCAACCATCCAAAGCATACAAGGGTGTGGAAAGTGGAAATAAGCAAGCACTAGGAATCCACGTATGTTATTTCTTCTATCTCCAAAATGGCCGAATTACAAATGGAGGACTTGCACTTGCAGCAATAATCCCCCATTAAACCCTCTATTTATATGGAACTTCAATGGGTTCTCCAATATATAAAATAAACCAAAGTAAACAAGGATGCAATTACACAAGGCAGACACTAGGCACACCATCCTTACATCTCAAACTTTCTTATCTTACATTCACCCGAACCAAAGTGGAAACCACAGTACGTGTTGATTCCCTTTCTCCCACTTCTGATCATGTCTTTTCCCCTTGTTGGAACACACCCCATTTAATAAAAAAAATGCTTCAAAATTTTAAAAACAGTTAAAGAGTACACAGATCCCCATCAATTCTGCACCAGCCACCCCTTCCCTTCCCTCCAATTTAAGTCCAAGCCTCAGATCTCATTCATCCCTATAACCTACTGCCAGAAAAATAACAAAAAAATAAAACATGTATTTGTGCATATCCCCACCCCTCCCCCCCCTCCCCAACACACACATGCATGCATGCCTACACAAGACCCCTAAAATAGAAAGAAGATCCAGAAGCCAACCATGTACTAGGGTATCACTGTGCATTCCAAGATTTTTTGATGGATACTGTGCATTCCAAGATTGAACCTTGCCTTTAGCATATACAGCAACTTGAACCTGACAATGATAGTTTCAATCAAGACCTAACAAGTTATGGACATTGGTTTATAAGGCATACTCTTACAACTAAACCTGAAGGTAGGAAAGCCATTAGTTCAATGTATAAACATCAACTTTACCAAATCTGAAGAGTCAATCAGTCATATGCAATTTTGACAAAATAACAAAATCCTGTTGCCCTGAACAAAGCTCCTCAATACTTTAGATATTCTATAAGGGAGCATTTAAAGAACTATAGAGGACCCCTTGAAAGAAAATTTTTAATGAAAACCATGCCAGTGACAACTAACCCAAGCTGTTGCTCAGAACAACAAAATAAGTAGAAAACCCATATTCCATTAATAGCTTAAACCAAATTGGTAGAAGGAAATGCATATGATGTATTCTCCCTTGTTCATTGGTACTTACCAAAATAAGACCCAACAAGTGGAAACATAATGATAATGGCTTATGGAACAGAATCCAATTTTATGCCACTAAATACTTAATCCATAGAATCACAGTTGAGAGAAGACATGTTCACCAACACAAAGACTACTCTTTGATGCAGAGAGACAATTTCTAAGCCTACATTTAGTAGTAGTATATTAAAAACTACTAACAGAACCGGAAATAGCATTCGTCAGGCATAATAGAAACAGCTTGCAAGTCTAAACAGTAGGGGCATTGAAAAGCAAGAAATATGTCATCCACCTAAAACTACAGCACTTGCAGAAAATTCTGTTGAAATCAGTGTTTTATAAGCGCAAGGCGCAAAAAAGGCGCAGGGGCCAATTTGCGCCCAAGGCGAGGCACGTGTCTTTTTGATGAAAGGCACAAAATTACAAAAAAAATGCTAAAAAATAAAAAAAAGTCTGAAAATTCAAAAAAAAAATATTAAAAACATCCAAAGAAAATTTAAAAATAAAATCAAACATATAAAACATTTTCAAGTATGTAAAACCCACAATCCCTTTTTTCCTCAATTGCATTACTTAAAGTAGTTAATGTGATGTAAAACATTTTAAATTCCTGATTCTACGAGCCACCTTTGTGCCACGCGGCCCACACCCCTCGAGGCAACCCAAACAAGTCCATGTTAGGGTCTTAAATTCTTAGTTCTCACACAAAAATAATGATTTTATAATTTTAAGGCCCCAACATGGATTTATTTGGGCTTGCCTCGAGGGGTGTGGTACAGGGGTCCAGGGACGGAGGCCCCAGCCCAGCCGCTAGGTTCAAAAAAAGCAAAAAAGCGTGGAATTTTCAAAAGGCGCACGCCTGGGCTGAGGCGCAAAGCGCATCAGGCGCACACCTAGGCACACCAGGCATGTGCCTTTTGAAAGGGCTGCGCCTATGCCTCGCTTGTGTGGCTGTGCCCCTAGGCATGCCTTTTAAATCACTGGTTGAAATAAAATGCACATGTCCAAATAATGGTCAATGTAGTTACCACAAGTGAAAAAGTATCAAAATCCATGCAAACAGGAGAAAAAAATGAAAAACCTAGTATCCCCAATGAGTAAATGTTATTTTCTTCAAGGGAGCCAGCAGATAACATAAGATGGACAATATCTTTCAGCAGCTGCATCCACAGTACCAGCTGAAGTCATGAAAATAGCACATCCAAAACACTGTAGGGACAATTCTTTCCAGAAGATATGTTATCCAGAAAAATAATAACAATGCATGGATGATAAGAGCCTAAAATGTCCAGATGCGGATGCTCGCATGAACCAGATACAGGAAACAGCGATACAACTCTCCATTCCCTAAAATCCCAGGCATGCTTATATCATGCTTTTGTATCTAGTTTTTTTTTTCTTTTTTTATAGGTACTTTTATATCTAGTTTTTAAAGTTAAATATCATTTTCAAGACTTATATCCTGCCCAATTTAATTAAGTTTATACATGTACAGAACTTTAATAGTTTAATTTTTTATAATTTGTTATATTACATATTCTAAAAGCAATAATACCATAGAGTACATCTTTTTTCTTTATTAATAATGCTATAGAGTACATCTAGAAGTGTCTACCCAGTGTCATGTCAGATAAGTATCATGTCTGACACCAGTATATCTGGGTATCGTAGATAAAGCTATGGCTATACAACAAATATGTCAACTCAATAGAGAAACTGATTTCTCTTTAGATTTCCTGTATTAACAAAAATTGAACATTAAACATCCAAAGAATTTAGTAAGTAGATAACATGCAAATCCTTTGCCCCATTGTAAAGTTTTAGAAATTAAATGATGAGGAAACACTGATGTTAGGAGGCAGCTCCCAATGTTAATAATACATGAATAAGAAAATAGCAAAAAACAAGCCAAAATGACAAATATCAGAAGTTATAATAAAAAGGAAAGTGCATACAGAATGCATCAATGCAATGCGATTAATAAGATAATGTAGTTTGACCAAAAGATAAGAGAATGTCATACCTTGGGTGCCGCCATTGGATATTCTTCAGGCAAAAACAATTCCAACTTAAAAACCCCTCCTATGCAGAGATCAAAACCAATAAAAGATTCATTAGCTCCAAGGAAATGAAGATGAGAATAAAAGGGATGAGGAAGGAAAAAAAAGAACTACATGCTATAGAAACTAAAGTGTGGTGCTCAAAAGAGTCGGAAGTTCCATGCACAACAATATTTTCTCTCAAAGGGGAAAAAACAAAGAACAAATACAAAAGAAAAAATGTTTTGTGCTCTCCACAATCAAAAAGGATTAGAATTTTCTCCAGCAGGAAGCAGCTACTTCTGAGATGCATCAGATCATGATCTTAAGACTCATCCAGGCAGTCAGAAAGGTATGAACTTAATGAAGATGAACCAAACTTGCAATGATCACAAGTCCAAAGGAAGATAAATAAGAGAATAGGAAGTGAAGAAGACAACCTCCAATTTTTTTGATAAGTGAAGACAACCTCCAATTTTCTCTCCTTGAAGAAGGAAATTTGTAAGACACAAATCACATAGCTACAGATTTTCTTTTTTCATTTTTGCCCACCACCCAGTGCACGTGCAACCATAATCTATAATGCCCAGACACAAACACAAAGGAAATGTGGCATGTCTCTGCATTTATTGAAAAAAAAAATAGAATGAAATAAAAGGGCACATATACATAGTTGGGAACTTGGGAGCATTGGGAAAAATCAAATGAACCAAGTGCACGTTATAAAGCCCACTTATATAAATTGAGTCAATTGACCACGAAAAGGTTGCACTTTTTCCACACAAAGGGAGTGGTTTTTACTTGCAATTCAACCACTTCCATGTCTCTTCAAGCCACTGCTACTCGAAGCATCAAAAATATTGTACCTTTAATGACAAAAGTTTCTGAAAATCCAAATTTTAGCATCTTCAACAAACCTAAAGAGTTGCCTTTGAATGCCTACCCTTTAAGAAAATCCATCACTCATAAAAAAAACAGACTACAAATTTAGACGAGCATGTTTGTTATTTCTGAAGGGATCAATAGAACTTCTGTTTAGTATGATCATGTCTTAAATCTAGCTAATTCTTAATAAAGCAAGTTAATAGAAACTTGAAGAACAAAAGAGATCTCCAAGTGACCGGATACTAGTCTACTCAGTCAAAACCAGTTAATTCTTATTTACAAGCTAGCCAAACTCCAGGGCATCACAGTTTCTTCAAAATAAAATATAAAAGGAAATGAATATCTACTTTTCAAGCCAGACCCAAAATCATTAGCATCTATGAATTTAACCAACATTCACCTCAGAAAATGGATTCTAGGAAACCATCCATATCTTCAAATTAGCTGACCATTCTATTAAAGAAGAAATGTAATAACAATAGATGAAAGGGGCAATAACCCACACAACAGTATAGCCAGTCAGTGTACATAAAATATATAAAATAGTAAATTGTTCTCATAAATAATAAAATGTAGAAAGATTGAATTATTTCCTTTTACAACGGTTAACTTTCCGCTTTTCTCCAAAGGAATCTAGAATAACAAAATTGTATTATTTCATTTTTCATAGATGAATAGCAGGGGATTCATTTCAAGTACATTTACCCAAGCGTGCATTTAAGTGTTTGTATAAAAGAGAATAAGAGAAGATAAAGCATTCAAACCACAGGAGTTATACAATTATCAGACAGCAACATGCAACTGATTTAATCATTCATTTAAAATTTTTTCTTATATTAAGGCAACTTCTCCATATGATATGTGTATTCATGAAAGTAACAAGTAATGCAGGTAATTTTCACTTGCACTTTTAATGGTTCATTGAGTGTTCCCTGTCTTTTTTTTTTCATTTTGTTAATGAAGAGATACAAAAATATGCAACTCTGAATTCTCTCCATTTCTACGCTGCTACACCTATTGTATACAGCCCACAGACAACTTGGAAACAAGCAAAATATGACTAATAGTACATTTCCAAAGAGAATAATACTTGATACAGGAAATCAGTCCAGAAAGGCCGGGGTACAGTTAATTACCTTCATAAGGAGACTGTGTTGGGCCAAGAATCATGACATTGAAATATCGCATGTTTTCTTCTGAAGGAGAAGCACTAATTCCGGGAGCTGTTACGACATCAGCAATTACATGAAATGCTAACAAATCCCTTCAATTTGTTAAAAAAAAATCTTAAAGTGGCTACTCAAAGATCGCTATGATACGACTCTAACGATTTAAAGGATCTTCAAATCTCTACAGCTATTTAATAATTATTAGAAGAAATGAGAGTAATGGCAAGCAAAAATTTAGAACAATCCAGAAAACCTAAAAATGAAATAGTAGATTGAGTGAAAATTCATACTTTTAAAGAAAAAGCAACCCAATAAATTGAAGGCATGAACATACAGATGGAAGAGAGAGGAGGGGGACAGAGAGATCAGATACATGAAAACTAAAGACAAGTAACACAGAAGAACAATAGATACCTGGCTCGCTAAGAAGCCGCTGTGTTTCCTGTCCGATCACAGAATCAATAGTCAAAGATCAAAAGCAAAACCATAAACCCTAGAGACAAATAAAGAATAACAGAAGAAAACAACCAGCCAGAACCCCAGGTCTTCGGCAGGAATCAAGAATAGCAAAGCATCCGAAATCCGGGAAGTAATTCCAAATCAAGAGAGCACTAACGCAGACACTAAGAACGAAGAAATTGAAAGAGGGATCGAGAGAAGAAGGCCTACCGTACCTTGATAATCCTTCGGGGTAGATTGCTGTTTGCCATTGAAGCTGAGATTTTGGAAAAGCTAAGAGCAGCAAGCCAAGCAAGAAGAGAGACGGAAAAAAAAGAGTCGGAAGAGAAGAAGGTTTTGGTGTTTGTTGGGTCCAATTTTTTTAGGGGATTTTAAAGCAAATTAGGAAATACGTGCAATTATCTTTATGTTTTTATTTGCAAGTTGGGGCTTTATTTCTACGCAATTTACCTACCTTTACGAATCATTCAATCAAGTTGCGATGAAGTTCGCGGTTGGGGTGCAAGTAGGGCGGATTGGTACGGGTTTATGGTTAACCCGAGCACGATCCTAAAATTTGGATTTAATGCCCGAGTTCAAGGTTAAGCATGATGTTTTCAATACGAGCCTGCTTGCAGCACTCGGGTTGGGTTCAGCGGGTTGAGTCGGGATTGGTTAATGAATTCATTTTAAAATTATATTTATATATATAGAGAAATATATAGGTACAGATATATATATATACATGTATGTATTTATGTAAATATTTATACAAAATTATGTATATATGTATGAATTTATATGGTTGGGTTGGGCTCAAGTTGGGTATGAACTGCCTAAGAGCTAGGTCCGAGCCCAACCCAAAAAATTAAAAAGCTCAACTTTTTGGGCTCGAGCCTAGTCCGAGGACCAAAAATTCAAGCTTAGGTCGTCTAAAATTTTGGGTTGGGCCACCCAAGTTGCACCCCTTTTCACCAAATTACATGGCAACTCCCCCTCTACTCACTTTCCACTTTCCCAACTTTAGGCTGACCCGTTTTAGACCCGATTTAGGCCCATTTTAAGGACCACAAGCTTGGGCTGTATATTAGATTTGATTAGGGGTGCTCACGGTTCAGTTAACCGAACCGTGGGCTTATTTTTGGAACCAAAGCAATATCATCAATTTTTGGAAAAACCGATAACCGAAACCGATCAGTTAATCGATTTGGTTCATCAATTTTTTTGTTTATATATTTCTAATATATGTTATAAAAAATATATAAAGATATAATAAAAACTCAGAAATATATATGAAATATTATATTTTAAATAATATATTATATATTATATATTATAAATATATATATTTAAATATTTATATATAATGCATATTTATTAATTTATAATATATAGAAAATATATAATACATATAAAAAATATATAATACACATAAATATACCTAAAATACATAGAATTATATGTATATCGGTCGGTCAGTTACAAGGTCCGATACATTTGATTTTGGTTCATCATTAATTTCATTAATCAATATTTAATACCGAATCTCTCACTAATGTCGTTAATCCTATATTTAAGTCTAATTTCTCTTTCATTAATTAGTCATTAATTTCACTAATTCAAATTCTCTTATTAATTCCGTTAATTAATGATTCCTTCTCATTAATTTCGTTTTGTTAGTGTAAAAACTTTAAAATTTAGCTATAGCAAGATTTGAAGCCACTTAATTTTAATAATCACAAGTTCGCCAATAAGCCACACATATTTGTTTTATATGATCATATGTATTTTTAATTTTAAGTAAATTTTCACTTTTCTTAATGTGTGACAAGTGTTTATTAATAAATGCTAAAATTAATTATTAAAATTTATATACTAATAAACATTAAGATTAATTATATTGGTTTTTGAAAATTGACATTCACATTTTAGTTTCTTTTTTTCTTTTTTAATATTTTAGTTATTCCATCATTTTTCAACGGTTACTAATTGTGTCTCGATATGTCACACTTTATATAAACCATTAAAAATTATGATTTTTTTACATTTAAATGAATTATTACAATCATATAAATATGTAAATATTGTTAGTAATCTTTAGGATTTATTTGAATTTTCTACTATATTTATGCGTATCTTGATTTTTTGTCCGTATCCATACGTATTCAAAGCGTATCCCGATACGTCTCTTAAAATTGTTTTTCTAGTACACCTTGCATTTCCGATACTTTGAACCTTGGTTGGTTAACCACCGGTTTTCTATATCGGTTAACCAAAATCGAACCAGTACCTTTAGTTTTTTAAAAATACCGAACCAATCAGTTTGGTTAACTGGATTTTTGGTACAATTTTTCAGATTTTCTTGCTCACCCCTAGATTTGATTTGTTTTGGTGCCAGATTTGAACTTTGTATATATATCTAGTTTGAATTTGAGTTCGAGTTCAATAATATTATAAATAATAAGAAATATATTAGTACTATGTATTAAGTAATAACTTATATTATCATTTTGAGTTTTGTATTTTGTGTGTGATTTTTTTGAACTTCAATGTAATTGTATATTGGATTACAATATAATTAATGTGCAAAATGTGTGATCCGATAGGAATAAGTTAAGACATAGAATTAATTAGAAGATAGAACTAAGATATGGCATAACATATACTGGGCTCTTTGGCTCGAGCTTGGACATTTCTAAGTGGTAAAGCCTAATCGGAGCCCAAACCATGAATAAGTCTACTCTTAGGGATGTTAATGGATTGGTTTCAATATGGGATTAATTGGCCCAACCCGAATCCCACTCGGTGCAACTTCAATTTGAACAATCCAAATTTCATGTCCACAATAATCTTACCCACAAGACATTGCAGCTACACAATGGGAACATCCCCCTAGGGATGCAAGCAAATCGGACCAGGTTCAAATTAGGGTAAATCTGAATCCAATCCAACAATACAAACATCCGATCCAATCGGATCACACAAACATAGATTTGAATTCAAATCCGTTAATAATGTCGAATATTCAAATATGATCCAATCTGATTTAATTTATAAAAAATTTAATATATATATATATATATATATCAGTTTATATAAAGAAAAAACAAAAAATACAAGTATTTTCTTTAACTATTTTCATCACATATATACATGTGTTTTTATAATATGCAATCTAAACATATTTATAAATAAATAACATATATACATAAACACACACACACACACACACACACACACACACACACACACACACACACATATATATATATTATATACATATATAAGATCAGATCGGATCTTTTCCGGATTTGATAAGGGGCTGATTCAAATTCGATCCGATTTTCAATTGGATCCAAAAACCCGATAGGAGTATATTTGAACCTAACAAGATAGGATCGAATTCAGATCGGATCGGGTCATGATCCGATCTATTTGCACCCCTACATCTCCCTATGAATGGTAACATGTAAATATGTGAAATGTTATTAGTGTGCGACTGCAATAATGTGTGCGTAGGAGATCTAAACACCATTTGAACCAGACCCAGCCTACTAATAGAAAGGAGCATTGAATACGACCCAACTCATCCCATACATAGTGCACCTCTACTCAACTAAGGTGGTGTTTGATAAATTTGAAATCTAAAATCTAAAAAGTTAAAAATGATATTATCCAAGTCTGAAATCTGAAAAGAACTAGAAATGATTTTCTACTGTTTAAAGGTTCTGAAAAGATAAGATCATTTGAGTTGGAGCAATTCTCCTACATCTAAAATTATGAAGTTTACTATTTTATCCTTAGAAATGGACTCTTTGGTAATATTATAAATAATAAAAAGAATATAAAATAAAATAGATGACAATAATTAGGGTATTAATGCCATTTTATCACGTCTGAAATGTATTTGATTCTAGTAAGACATGAAACCAAGTCTTACCAATTCAAATCTGAATTTGTGCTTCAAATCCACTAATTAGACCTAAACCCAAATGCCAATGGCATCTGAAAAGCAAAGTTTTTAGACCTCAAACGTCTGAAAAGTGTTGTCAAATGCCACCTAAAGCTATATATGCAAAGATTTAATTCATTTTAATTCGAACCTAACCCAGAACCGATTAAAACCAACATAATCATAACTCGATAGGGGTCAGGCCAATGTGGGCCTCTCTCTCTCTCTCTCTCTCTCTCTCTCTCTCTCTCCCTCTCTCTCTCTCTCTCTCTCTCTCACACACACACACACACACATAATCACTTGTCTAGTTCCATTTCCCCCTTGGCCCATTGTTTTTTCAAAACTCATTGAATTGATCAACAAACTCTCTCTCTCTCTCTCACACACACACACATAATCACTTGTCTAGTTCCATTTCCCCCTTGGCCCATTTTTTTTTTCAAAACCCATTGAATTGATCAACAAACTATTGACTCGAACGGATTGCCCAATGAACCATTCAACCCAAAGAACAATATGTGGTTTAATAAAAAACATTTTTAACTTTTTTAAGAATCAAAATAAACAAGAAATAAAATGAAAACTATATTGGGATTGAAGAGGAGTGCAAGAGATTAAAGAGAGAAAGAGAGATCAAACATAAAGAAATGAGATCTCTTATCTCTTATCTTTGAGAGAGAGAGAGAGAGAAAGAGATGAGATCTTAAAGGGATTTAGGCCCGTTTGGCATCACTCCGGAGGATCGATTATTCTAATTCTCATGATCCTCTAGATGAGAAATTGAGAATGGTCTTTGATGGTTTCATTTATCAAAATCTCATTCAATTCTGGATAGAAAAATTGGGCCTAGAGCACACTAGGATTCTTGGAATCCCAATTCTCACTAATGTCCCCTTTAAAATAACGAACACGTTTTTAGTGTTTATGTGTTCCATGTGAAAAGAGGTGTATTATTGTAATTCCGTATGATATCAGAACATTAAAAGGAAAAAAAAGCCTAACCCCTATCATTTGAATGCCCCTCCTCTCCTATTCTCCCTCAATGACTCAAAACCATGTTTATTCTCTTCTCCGACGACCATTCAACTTGCCACCACCAAGCTCTAGACATCTGCACCCCTTTTTTTCCCAAGTTAATAGTAATAATAATATCATTTTTAGCTTCTCCTACACTCCCAACACCAAGCTTCCACCATTTGAGTTAGGTCTTATGAGATGGCTTTCTAGGATGACTAGCAATGTGGTGGCTTTTTTGCATCAATCTCTTCTAACTTGTCTAGTGCACAATGCACAAATCTGGTATTGGGTATGCAGAGCATTAGTTTTGATCTTTGTGTCTTTTTTTTTACAGTTTTATCGTGTTTTTTTCCATTTTATGGAACCCTAATTTTATTTAATAATTCTTTAATTATCAAAAAATTAGTTTAATACTTCTTTTCTTTGTTAAATTGATCATCAACTAAAGTGGAATTATAGCTTTGTTTTATACGTGATGAATATTTCTGAATGCTATGAATAAAGATTCTAGTGCTCTGTTTGCTACTACCCGGTTCTTCTCCAATCATAATTTCATCTTCAAATATTCATAACTCACTCAAATTTCAGCTCCATACCAACTCGTTGATAGGTTTACATGGAAGGGAGATGAAGAAGTTTGGAGCTCTAATCTAATGACAAATAGGTACTAGTTGCAATAGGATAAGAGCAAAACCCAAAGTTTACTCTTATAAAAAAAAAGTTTATTCATTGTCAGTTAGACAGTTAGAGAATTAATCCAAAGAAATAGGAGCATGACAAATGGCATTCTAATTCCAAACAATGAGAATTAGAGCTTTATACCAAACACCTATATAGTTTCTTAGAATAAAAAAAAAATCCAAAATCCGTTCTTTACGGCATGGATTTTGAGGATGGGAAATAGGAGAATTGATGCCAAATGAGAACTAAAGGACTGAGGAAAATCCAAAAAGAAAAAGCATTGTCATCATTGTGTGTTGTCATACTCTCACCATTGTTGGTCACCTAGCTACTCCCTTCATTTTCTTTCTTTCTTCCTTTCTTTATTTCTTTCTTTCCCAGCTGACACTCTCTTCTCTAAATCTTTAATATATTGTTCATGGTAAAACAAATAGAGTTAAGTTTGAAAACCTAAAGCCCTTTGAGATTTGGATTACATAGCCATTATGTAATCACAACTATTCACCGATGTATTGCCATTGATTATACATGGTATTTAGGTTTAACTTTTATGAACTGCATGGAACCCAAGTGTCAACATTCAATTTTTGCTTGGTCCCTTCACCCTACTTCGTACTCTCCTTTTAGACCCAAAAACTTGGAATCACAACTAGATCAAATTGAGACTTTACAAGGCAAAAAATTCCTCTTTTGACACAATCCACATGACAAATGAAAGCCTCGAGATCAACATCAACGTCCAATCAAATATGGCCTACAAACTTAGGAAACTATTTATTAGTCACACATCCACCATTCATCATGCCAACTTCTTTTCTAACAGCCTTGATCCAACACATCCATTGCCCCACAATCATTAGAATACAATCAACTAGCGAATCCCATTGCAAGTCTATAATGATCAACCTCAAAAGCGCCCAAATTTTATTCTGACAGCCCTATACAACTAGATTTAGAGAACCTAGATTAACCATTTCTTTCTTAGATCAGTACCATCCACTTGACTCCTCACCTTAATCCGTCCTTACCCACCAAATTTCATTACAAAATTTCCTCGTTTGACCCACCATCAAGCCTATATCCTATTTCAGCAAATCTCATCGAGTAGAGCATATCATCCATCATCCCAACCTTATTTGACTGATCAGACCTCACCACTGTATTTGGAATCCCAAAAAAAACTAAGCACATTAAATTTCACGACCAAACTCTTCCATTTGACCATTAAAAAAAGTGAGATTCCATTTCTGGTCGTCTCATTAACTAATAAACCATTGATCCAAATTAAATCTGTCAATCTACACCTCTAATCAAATATCCACCACTTTCACCAAATTCAGAACGTTCAAAAATGCCCACCCACCAAATTTTAGCCCAAAATTTCCCATTTTACCCATCATCAAATAAAGATTCTATTTTAGCAAATCTCATTAATCTGAACTTGTCATCGATAGATCTCCATCATCTCAACCCTTTTTGGCCAACCAGACCTCACCACTATGTTTAGAGACCCAAAAAACCCTATCACATCAAATTTCATGACCTAATTTTCTCATTTGACCGTTAAACTAGAAATATGCCATTTTGACACACCAGATCGAGTCGCCACCTAATCTGCCCCAATCTGAAACCCCAAAAGAGTGCTGGCTGATGTCAGACCCATTCTTGACTTATTCAAACACCTGAATCAATGAAATTAGGACTAATAGACGCAAAAAAACCTACAAACCCAATGATACCCACACCTAAAGCAAAGAAATGACAAAACTACATTTAAAAGTTTATCAAATTTATATTTTTTGCCACTATTAGCCCCAAATACGAGACTGTTATGACAGGAATGCCCCAAGATCCCATTAGACACAAAACCCATGAAAATCACTCCCAAATCAAAGAAAATGTTTCACCAAATAGGAAAGCTTGACTGAGTATTTGTTTCTTTAAAGAATCTGTGTCGATTTACGTGAAAAACTTATGTTGAATCCCAGGCACTATAGATGAACAAATTTAGACCTATCCCCCTCCCTTTCTCTATAAATACTGATCTAATTTGATCTCAAAGAAGGGGAGTGAAGAAAGAGAGAAAAAAAAAAGAAAATGAGAGATCCAAGAAGCATTCCAAACTCTCGTAAGTGCCCTTTTCATGAGAAAACCCCTAAGCATTTAAACCCAAAATTCCAAATTAGTTCTAGTATATTTTAGACTTGAAATTTGTATGAAACCTCTAAGCATTAAATAGTTTCAAACCTCTTTCGAGTTCATCCAACCACTCTTTTATTTAGTTCGACTGTTGGAAAACTCCTATCAAGGTTATAAGGTGAAGGTCTTAGGGATATCAGTACCTAGGACCTAATGACATTACCTCAAAGCAAGTAAATCAATTTAGATATTGAGCCTGAACAACTTCCGTATTGGGCTGCTATAACAACTTAGAGAGAGGGGTTCTTAACACCTTCTCACTCCCAATTATTTTGGATTTAGAATCTCTTGATTTAGTGTCATTCTCATGGAGAATGAAGTCATTATCAAAGCAAGTAAATCGATCTTTTAGATATGAAAACAAGGGCCAATTTCCTCTAAAAAATGGGTGAAGACTTCATTTTTTTTGAGTTGGTCATGAGCTTTCCATTTAGCCCACAACTGGCGACTCCACTAGAGAGTGAGTAATGACCTTTATTGGGTTTTGTTTGGGTTTAATTTCGTGCCTTTTCGTTATGCGCTATGAAGACTTAAGAGGTTTAAAAATTGTTGGGTTGTGATTTGAAATCGCGACTTAGGAAGGATAGGCATGGAAGACCTTCCTAGCACAATTCAAAATTGTGTTTTAGCGTTGCTTGGTGCAGAAAACCTCTCCCTCACACATTGGAATCACATCCTAAGCTTACTGATCTGAGGCAAACCTTTCCAATAGAACATGTTATCTCTATCACACCTGAAACTACACCCAAAACACATCTTCAAAATCGTACATTTTCTCAGTCTCATCGCATTTCCGATAGATAAATCGCATATTCTCTCAATCTTATCATAACCTAGAAGTTCAAAATCATAGATCCTTTCAATCCCATTGCAACCCAAAAGTCCAAAACTACACCTTCTCTCAGTCTCATTGCATATTAGATAGCCAAATCGCACCTCCTCTTAACCCCCATCACAACCTAGAATTGCAAAATCACACTTGAGTTCAGTCCCATTCTAGACCACAACATCAAAATCGCATAACCTTCAGAGCTTTGTCGCACTTCAGAATTTGTTCATCGCACCTTTCATCCTGCTTATCGCACTATAGAACCTGACCATCACACCTTCATTCCTACTCATCGCACTCTAGAACCTGCTCATTGCACCTTCCTTCCTGATCATTGCACTCAAGAATATGTTCATCACACCTCAAAACCTACCCATTGCACCGCACCTTATTTCAGTCTTATCGCACCCATCTACCCTTCCTGCATCCTGTTATCGCACCATATCCTCCATCGCAGCACACTGGATGTCTACCATGTCTATCCTTTAGTATCTTAGAAAAAATTTACAGTTCCCGTTTGACAAACCCGTTGTTTTTTTTTTTGTTTCTTCCCCCTCTTTTCCTTTGGTAATCTCTTAAAATTTGTAGTTTTCTCTTTCTTTGTAACTGAATGTGATTAGCCATGTTTCTGGGTAGGAGTAAATTGTATTTGTTTTTTGTTCTGCTCTTTCCTTTCCTTTGTTTTAATTAAAAAAAGCATCCCGAGTGTGGCCACCTAAAGACTTGTAGGATTGCTTGTAAACTTGGACATGTGGCTGCATTCTCCCCTTGTTCTTTGTTACTTTTCTATTCATCTCTCTTGCATGCTTGAACACTCACAATCACACACACTCTCATGTAAATAGAATTAGAATCTCATTTTACCTATTAGAGGAAGGATAGTAGGTGTGTGCCTCTGGACTTTGGTCCTCAAAGGCTCCACCAAAACTTTTAAACTAGCTAACAACCAAAGAATCCCACTTGTCCATGGGTGGAGGTTTGAAGGCTAGCAACTTGACTAGAAACTCTAAGTCTAGAACCTACCTAACAATTCCATGCATCGTACCTAGAATACCCATGCATAGAAGCTTTAGATGAAAGTGGATAGAGGAACTATAGTGTAATTAGGACTAGGACACCATGAGTGTTGCATTATGTGGTTGCCATCTTTAGAAGTAGGATAAAAAAAATGAAGCCCAAACTCTATCAACCTGTTAAAAAATAACTAAAAAAAAAGAAGATTTGATCTTTTGTTAAAAGACACTAAAACACCCTAAAAGTCATTGAAGGCAACACCCAGGCCCAAATTTCCAAATGTTATCCGCATCTAAGCTAAATTCCAAGTAAGCTTTGACATATCAAAATTTTGAATAAAAGTCAAGTAACAATAACAAAATAAGATAAAAAATCAAATCCAATTAAATAAAAAAACAATTCAAAATCAAATCTACAAATTTCATTTACAATTCAAACTACAATAATAAAAAAATAAGGATAAGAAAATTAGGAATTAAGATCAAAATCAAAACTACAATTATCAGAATCTAAAACTCTTATCTAAAATGCCCATCTTCGGACTCCAGGTTTTTGTTCCCTATCTTGGCTAAGTAGATGCATGACTCTATAAGCTCATCTCTTAAGAGGTAGCATCAAAAGGCCATTTTGACCCCTTTTATTATCTATCATGTGTTAATCTCTTGGCTAAGTAGATGCATAACTCTATGAATTCAACTCTTGGGAAGTAATATTAAAATGCCTCATTGACCCACTCCGAGAGTATCTAATAGAAATATATGGCAAAGGGTCTAACCCTCCCTTGACCAATATCAAAGGATACCTCATTCCCTCAACCAAAATTAGGCCGAGTAGATGTTTGGCTTTATGAGTTACTCTTGAGAAATAACATTGAAAGGCTACTTGGACCTTCATACCTTCAAAACTCTGGGATGTCAAGTAGGTACACATATGGTGTAGGGATTGATAATCTCTTAGTCAGTATTAAAAGGACATTCTCACATTCCTTCATAAACTTTTGAACTCAAATATCTTTCTTGCTCTTCTCCAAATTGAGTAGATGTTTGACCAAATGAGTTTGATCTTAGGGAGTAACATCAAAAAGGTTGTTGTTTCATAAACATTGTGTAAGGACTGATTACTATCGATATTTCCTTCTAGTCTTAACCTTTTCCAAAACCCAAAGTTTTTTTTTTTTTTAAATTAGAACTTGATCCTAATTATAGCACTATTTGCTCAAGTCCAAAATTAATAATAAAAGTGAAGGGAAAGAACAAATGTACCAAATAACATCAAATCCCAATACCTAACTCATAATAAAAATCTATTTCCAAAATATCCAATATAGAAACCTATCAAGTCAAAAAAAATACAATAAAGGAAAAGCTCATAAAATTAAGTGAAATAAAATTGTCAAACCATCAAGTTCTATTGTAAGGATTATCAAATAAAGTCTCTTTATCAAATCCCAACTCACATAAATTCAAATCATGTATAGTCAAATGCAAAAATCAATATTCCATAAACATGAAAAATATCAAAGTTTATGAATACTCTTTCAATCTTTTCAAAACCCACAAAGTTAATCAAGTTTGCTCAAACCCCAAAATATTTTTCAAAGTTTCTTTAAACATTGGATTTGTTTTCCAACTTCAAGCTCAACCTTGATTTTTTACTTTCTAAACGTTTTTTCAAATTCCAACAGAGCTCCACTAATTTAAGACATTCGCCTTGTATAACCTAATCTAGTTGCCCATAGATCCTTGCACATCATTGCTAGGTTCCCTTGACTCATTCTAAAGAGGCCATCTTATCTAATTACCTACATAGCTAGCCTTCTTAAGAGCTCTCCAATCAATAACTAGACGACCATAGAATATGATTAACCCCTCCCTTTTGACCAACACTTGTGTAGATGCTTCAACTCTAACACTTCACATCAAGTATATTATCTCAACCTCATTCATAGGACCCTACACCCTTGCTAAGTCAAGTTTAACCTCGACCCATTATTGTTTAGGATCCAAGATCTAGCCTAGTCCTAGTAGCCTCGATAGCTCTAGGCGCATACTAGGGGTAGGTTGGTTTTGTCGTGGTTTTCCGTTGTTTTTGCCCACACTTCATCATTTGCATGAGCATATCTTATGTCATCACATGTTGCATTACTAGAACTAGACCTTAGTCCCCACTAGTCTATTCCGACCTGTTAGATGCTTACAACTTAGATTGATACCCTCATAAAACCATCAACTACCATTGAAACAACTAAATTTTAGGCTAGCCTAACTCCAATAGAATAGAACAAAGTGGCACAACACCAATCAAACATATTTAATGTAATGATAGTTCAAAACTACTCTTCTAGGAATGTAATGGAACAAGTCTCTTATCAAGCTCCAACCGAGCAAGAATTGTCGATTGTGTTTTACCAAGAAAAGTTGGCTAAGATGAAGGTAGACATGACGGACATACGAGCATCCCAACCAAAAGAGATAATTGAGTTCAATGCTTTGTACCCTCACCCCCAACCTTGACATTCCTGAAAAGGTTAAAATCCCAAAATTCCACAAGTACGATGGATCTAGTTGTCCTAGAGCTCACATCCTTCTTTATTGTACGAACATGTTTCAGTTTAAATCTGATAAATCCACCTAGCATCCACAAATCCACTAAAAGAACCTACTGTAGTTGCCACCATACATCAACCTTCCTCTTCAAAGCAAAAACGTTGAACTTTAACCGATCCTTCCAAAAGAAGAGTCAAGAAATAATTCACTCCCCTCCCTCTGCAATCTCAATTGCTTCCTCAACTGATCGAGAATGGATATTAATTATAAATTATTTCACTGAAATGAAGAAAATTAAAGGAAAATGATTAAAGAATTCACACTTGTACCATTAATGGTTAACCCAATGGTTATCTATAACCCAACCCAACCCAACCCATTTAAATTGACTCAATGGGTGATCAACCCATTTCCAACCCACCAAGTAAATGGGTGGGGGGGTAGGGTCTATAATTTTAGACCTAGAACCGAACCAATTGGTTCTTAGGACAATTAGGTTTGACCCGATGGAACTGATTATAATAAACCTATTGAAAAATATTTTACATTTGGCTTGGGTCGGGTTTGAGTCAATTTGGGGCTAGGTAGAACTAGTTCCGAGTTGATAATAATTGGGGCAATATATTAGGAATCATAGTCAATCCATCAGTACCATATCCTGGAACCATAACTGACCCAATCAGTTTGGGTCCCTCGGGTTGGACCCAACTTATTGGCAACTTTAAATATTGATTTTAAGTATTAAAGCAATGAAAATAATTGTTGGTAAAACACACAAATCACAATCTCATAATATTAAAAAATAGGCAAGTTGTTTCTATATTTTGTTGAATACATTTAAAAAATAAAAAAGTCACCTAAAAAGTGACCTAATTGGACACCTGGCAAGATGTTTCAAACAAATGTGGTAGATGGTTTTGATATGAAGCTATGCAAAGCTTGGATATAATCCGGCCCAACAGCCATTGCAGGGAACACCCCCCTTGTCCTTCATGGTGAGATGTTCTCAATGTACAAGTGGAAGGGTTGTTGGGACCCTATAATGGGACTAGACCCGAACTCATATATACAGATCATTATAACATGCCACAGTATCTATTACATATTTTTCTATTCACGTTGACTCTTCCTCTCACATTTGTTATATTAAATGCAAGTGGACAATAAGTGGGTAAAAAAGAGAAGTACAATACATCTTCAATTCTGCACTCCACCCAAAGGCACTAACATGACAATTTGGATCTCTTAAACTTAATGTTTTGTGCCAGGTAGGGGTGCAATTTAGGTTGGTCTGAGTTAACATTTTGGGTTTGGGCCTTTAGGTTGGGCCCAATCAAATTTTGACAAAAAAATCAATGTGAATCTCCAAACTTGCACCCCTAGTGCTAAGTTGTATATTAACCTATAAGAAGTCATCAAAATCCATGGGTTAGGGAGGCTTTTATTGGTCAGACTCTTAATTGTGATATCTTCCAATGTCATGACCACCGACCCTCACTTTTGAGAGTCTAGCCATCAAAAGATTTGGGGGGCATTGGTTTTCTGGTAAGTGGGGACATGTAAGTTGATGGGTCCCATGGAAAAGAAAGAAATCCATGTTCGGTTTGCAGTTCACTTTCCTAGGTAATTAATGCCCTTATGAGACTTGGGTAAATAAATTTTGTGTGAATATTACTAATGCATGATGGGACACATGGCATGATCCATGCATTAGTAAACCGAACTAGACAATGAATTGTTTAGGGGTCCGGTTCCTGGGTCGAATGGTCCAATCGTTCGAATCAAATGGATGGCCCGTTCTGACAAAAAAATAAAAAAATAAAAACAGCCAAAAACTACTGGATGGTTCAAATGGTTTAACTGCCTGGGTCAGCGGTTTGCTGACCAAATCAACGGTTTTTGGCCAAAATGACAGTTATGGGGTAAAACGGAGACCGGTTCCCAATTTTTCCGATCCGACCATCCAGTCCGATCCGGTTTTGAAAACCATGTTCAAGGGTCCTATCTTACCCCAAATTCTTTTTCCTTTTTTGGGCCTAGTGACCCCAGGTTTATCCTCTTAACACTTCAAACTCTAAAGTCTCCTCTTGCCTTATTAAACATAGTCAAGGGAGGGAGAGACCTATTTTTAAAAAGCTTTTTGTTTTTTTCCTTTTTTTTTTCACATCTACTGGTCAAAAGTCATCAGCTTTCTCAAATTTCTTTCTCCTAGACCTCTATGATCTTGGAGTTTTATCCACCATTCTAGAATCAAGTTACCCATATTTGATGGGGCCAAATTTGAGTTTTCCAAAAATCTCCAAACCTCCCTAGCATAACCACACTTCCAATAATACCATCTCTCTCTCTCTCTCCCTCTCTTTCTCTCTTTCTCTCTTTCTCTCTCTCTCTCTCTCCTTCCAATAACATCTCACATTTCTATATTATCTATTCATCATAACTTTTTTGCATTTCTCTTAAATTCTCATTAACTTTTCAAAATCCCTAGAAAACCCCCTAGTATAAAACTCACCTTGCATTAAGATTTTCATTAGATCACCAGAATTTGTCCATGCAAGCATTTGAGCATTTGAGCATTTTACATGATCAAACTGCCCATCTAGGCTCAAGTTAGGGGTGATTTTGTCATGAAAAATATTTAATAAGCTTGATTGGACATTCAAGGGCAATTTGATCATGTAAAATACTCAAATGCTTACATAGACAATTTCTATTAATGATTCCTAATGGTGATCTAATGGAAATCTTAATGGAAGGTGACTTTTGGACAATAAAGCTCACTGATAGGGGCTCTCCGGGGGTTTTGAAAAGTCACAACGAGTTTAAGAGAAACATGAAAAACTATGGTGAGTTTTAGATAATATTCCCTTCTTTTAAAAACTATCTCTCATATTTTCAATAATTGGTTTGACTATGTTACCGAAAAGACATGATAAGGAAAAAAACTTATAACCAATCAACTGATGTCATAAAAGTGGAAACTATTCAAGTGGACTTTCAACAAAGTTCATAGGGGGTGGTTTGATTGGTCAAAGTCTTTCTGGTATCATGTTTCTTCAGCATCATAGATTTTTCCTTCTAATAACACCATCTAACATTTTCTTTATAATTTATTTTTTTATTAATTTAAAGTCCACTTAAATTCTTTTAAAAAAATTAAAATTAATAAAAAATAGTAACACTTGATAAAATTAATAATAAAGTTATTTTTTCTAATAAATATTATTAATTTTAAAATTAAATTTTATTAATTAAAATTCCATTTAAAATAACAAAAAATAATGCAAAATTTGGCCACTCTCATTAAGGTTCAACTAGGATATTGCAACTCGCATTATATTGATATATAATATATAAAATATTTTATATTATATATTTTTATATATATGAACATTATAAAGTGACAAATATTTTGTATTATATAAATTATAACACATATTTGATACATATATTATATGTTAATATAATATAAAATTATATATCTATACTACCTATAAAAGAGTGAATGCCCTTTCTTTTTGGAATTTTCATTGGATGTTTTTTACCCTTTTGTCTAAGCATACAATGGGTATAAAGAGGATGTCCTTTACTCTGACTTCAGAAACTACTCACTTATAACCGTTCAAAAACTGCCAGGGTGTTGGAACGATGAATTATAACTGTTCAGAAACTGTCCACTTAATGTCTTAATTAATTTTTGGATAAATGAATTATAAAAAGTGACTATAAATTATAGATAGTTTTTTCTTAGAGATACTACCACATGCAAATGCACGTACACGTTTACTAGTATATTGTATTTAAAGAAATAGGTCCAAAGTCTAGCCTGACTTGAATTTTGATTTAAATTGATTTAGATATTTAACTTAAACTTAAAAATAATGCAAAATTGTTAAAAACTATAAAAAAAATTATCTAACAATATTAAAAGTAATAAACATCAACAAAAAATAACAAAAATTAATACAAATTTATTAGACATACATAAACACAAAAATAATGAATGAGGTGGATTCAATTTAGCTTTGCCCAACTAGGATTGTCATAAGACTTTTTTTCTCTTAGGCTTAGTTTGGAAGGAGTAAAAATACAAATTTGTAGAGTGCAAAACCTTGTATTTTATATTATTTTGCATATATTTGTGGATATTTGTATTTGTACTCCTTCCAAACTGAGCATTAATTTTAATTAATAAAGTGTCAAATCCCATGCATTGGTCTTGACTAGTGTTATAAATAAAAGCAAGGTTTTAAAAATCGATATGGAATCAGAACCGTTTTGGCCACCAGTTTTTGGGTTAACGGTTTCACCATTCAGTTCGAATGGACAACCCATTCCAACCGAAAATTTTTTAAATTAAAAAAAAGATAATTAAAATAAAAAAACAGCCAAAAAACCATTGAATAGATTAACGGTTCGACCACCCGAGTCCGCGAATTACTGACCAAATCAATGGTTTTTGGCCAAGGACCGAGTTGAGAGTGAAACAGAACCAATTATTTAAACGGTTTCCAGGCTGAACGGTCCGACCATCTGGTCAGCGACAGTTGGAAAATACTGAATAAAAATATCCAACAGGAGGGTGATCTCTAGAGGTATAAGAAAGATCAGTATAACTATGGGATCTTTCGTTAACGCAAGTGTGTAAATCCCTGGTTACTTTACCAGTCACAACTGAACATGCCATTGTTTATAACACATGGAGAACGGAAAGAATATTAAAGAGTGAAGAGATGTTTGAGATAATAACCCTTTATCTTTTTTTGATGATTCCTTGTTTCTTTGGGGTATCAATGTGTTACGTTTTATTTTTTAGGGTATCATTGTGTCCCTTTCTCGTTATTATTATACACTTGAGAAAGGAATTTGACAGGTCTTCTTGCGTTTATCTAACGCTGCCAGGTCTTTCGGTTTCTTTGTCTTTCCGTTTTGTTAAGTTCACCAGTTAGATTAATATATTAGTGGGTTTTCTTCAAAAGTCAAAAAAAAAAAAGAGGTTGAGACTAAGATTGATTTCTTGTTTGTATCAGAATTAATGGCGTCATCAAAATCTTGAAGAGGAAGATAAGGAGCTACTGCATCATCTTCCGAATTCCTAATTCCAGTCTCCATAAAGAGAACTTCTCAGAGAAGAGTCTCCCTCTCCCACATTTTAGCCCGTTGTATGTTGGAGGTTTGTCAACTTCACTTGTCTTTTTATATACAAATTTCTTCATTCAAACTCTCAGTTTTTAAAATTAATAGAAATAGTTTTTTTTTTTTTTATCAATTATGCACAAAATTACAAATACGAAAAGGTGGGTTGTGGGCTAGCTCTTGATTGCCCATGTGTTTATTATTTGATAAATTCATAAATTGCATCTCATAAGATATTTAGGCTGCATTTGGTATTTCTTATTTTAAGGACTTGTCTCCTTTTGCAGTTATAATAATCTATGAATACTAAATTTTTAATCACAAAAAAGAAATAAATCCTTAAAATAAGGAATGCCAAATGCAATCTTAATATTATAAAACTATGTATTTTAAGTACAGTGAGAATCACAAGAAAATTAGAAGGTATTTATATGTTATTAACTATATAATCGGTTCAGAACAGAAAGAACCGGTCCCAACCCAATTATTGATCGGAACAAAAACACATAATCAGAACCGCCATAATCAGTTAGGTTAGATAGATCCGACCCATTGCCAGCCCCTGTGGACCCCCGATTGGGTGTCAAGGTTTTGGGAAATTGGGTTCAAGATTTATATTAGCCATTAAAATTTTATCCTGTATTTATTGAGTTGATCCAATCCAACCTGCCCTGATTATGAGAATCAGGTTACTTTAAAGGTCAGGTTGGGTTTGGGCTGACCTTAGGGTGTGTGTGGTTTGACAGAAAATAAGAAAGGAGCAGAAAGTTGAGCAAAGTTATTAATGACTTCTATAAATTTTGTTAAGCACCTTCCTTCTATTTTCTATTTCTCTCTTCTTTTCCTATCAAATCAAACATAGTCTTAACTTCCAGATATCAGCCCACTTAAGCTTGGAGGGATAGAACAGACACCACCTGCTTTCCATCAGTCTTTAAAGCTATAAAGCAGGCCTATTTGAAAAATCATATAGGGAATGAAGCCAACATACAACCCTTTTGAAATAAACTCCTCTGAAATAAGTAGAGCTATTGTTGATTTTATCATTTCTTTTATTGATGTTGAGATTTTAAAAGATCAGCAATAAAAGGTTTAGTAACAGAAGTACAAGCAGAAAAGAAATCAGCCAGATCATTAAAAGATCTTCTGACTAGGGGTGGTCACAAGCCGAGCTTTTCACGAGTTATTCGAGCTCGACTCAGCTCGATTTAAATCGATATTTGAGCTGAGCTCGAGTCTAATATATAGACTCATTTGCGATTGAGCTGAATACGAGCCCAGTTAAGCTCGACTCGTGAGGCTCGCAAGTTTGGTATAACAAATAAATAATTTTTTATTGTATATATACATACATACATATACATATACATATACATATAAATATATATAATAAATAATTTTTATTATATATAATATTTTTATTTTTATGTATAATAGTAAATAATTTTTATAATTCTTATTTTTTTGTATGTAAAATAAAAACATTTTTATATGTATATTTTTTATTTTTTATATGTATAATAATAAAAAAATATTTTTATATGTATAATTTTTATTTTTTAGAATAAAACTTGGCTTGCAGTCGAGCTCGAGCTAAGCCGAGCTTAAATTTGCAAGCTTTGAACCAAGCCGAGCTCGAGCTCAAGTCTCTACTTCGAATCAAGCTCAAGCCTAACACAGTTTCGGTGAGCTGAGCTCAAATAGCCAAGTATTCAACTCAGTTCAGCTTGAATCCACCCCTAATCCTGACCCAGCTGAATGATATGTTCCCCCTTGGCAGCCAGAGCACTTTTTCTGCTTTTTCTGACTTGCATATCTGTATGATTCCTTAGTTGTAATAAGAAATGATTTAAACGCCCATAATTTAAAGAGATATAGCCCTGAACAGTTGAAACAAGATAAAAACCCCATGTAATTGGGACAAAGCTTAGATGACGATATTGTATGAATACTATAAAGTGATATTGGATCTTAGAATTCATAGCCCACTCCACTACAAAAGAGCTATGACATCCTAAGTAGGACAGGTGAAGAAAGTTTAACTGGAAGTAACTTAAATAATTATGAAGTACTTCATTCTGTGCTTTCCATCTTAGGATGGATGACAAACTTTTGGACATCATTTTGGACATCCCACTTAGATGAAAATCATCAACCAATGAAGGAAATTCCCCAGTTGTATTCCAAAATAAAGTTGGCAGATAACAATTGGCATACAAAGGCACACCCAACAGACTTGTTTACAGTTAAAAGAACCATCAATTGGCATACCTTTTCTTTGAGTAGTATATAAAAAGTTTTATGTTATGTGAAACAATTAACAAAGAAATGTTGACAGTCCTCTGTTGGAGAAAAGAAAATATGAATCAGAGCACCATAATCAGTTTGGAATCCCAACCCTAAGGCTATGTTTTGTTTGATCACTAATGTAAAAAAAAAAAGGAAAAAGAAACAAAAAAGTTGAGGGAAAGCCCATTTTAGCTCTCATTGTCCTTGTAATTTTGCATGTCGATTTGTGTGGATGGGTTATGTAAATAAATAACTGGACAAAGTAAACAAGCTTTATTGATTTGTCACAATATACTCTAAGAATGATTCAAACTTTACCAGTTTTGGCAGACAACTTTTTTGAATATAAGATTAATGATTTTGAGGGTGTTGGGGGCAAGGAATTCACAGGCAGACCTTGCGAAATGTTTTCTTTGGAAATGGATTTCTTTTGATACCATCCACATACCTCTCAGCCAAATAGGACAGTGAAAAGTAGACACTATCATGTGATTGTGATTGAAGTTTGTTTGCCTATTATGGATCATCCAGATATGCACAAAGAGCTTAGAAATGATCATTCATCTACTGCTATTGTGTCTAAATAAATTAATCACTTACTCTAGGGTTAAACAAGATATAACTCTTTTAGGTGTTATTTTCCAAGCGGTAGGTCTGTATTTTCACAAGTATGTAACCAAGATAGATCAATCAATCTATCTTGCGAAGTTTTCTTTTCTTTTTCATAAGGCTACATGTTGGAGGGAGATTCAAATTTTCAAGAATCTCTCTCCTCCCTCTTGTTTTCTTTCTTTTCCTCTTCCCACCATTGAGTGCATGGGAAGACTCCTTGTTCCACATTGCTTGGGAAAGGAGTGGAAGTTGAGGATATTTGTAGCTTTGCTCTCTCTATGAGTAGGGACCCATAGAAGGAGAGCACTATAGATATTCCATGCATGTGATGGGGGGTTTGGGGTACTTTTCACATGCGTGTGTATGCGTACGTGTATGCGCATTGCACTGAATTGTTTTTTCTTTTTACCGGATTTGAATTTCGAACTTAATGTTTATTCGGATTTTCGAATTTATTTTTAAACCAGAAATGCTTTTCTCCTATTCATGTCTCTTCTTCCTCCTTGTAACTCTTCGAACAGGTGCACTGTTCTAAAGAGACTCCTATCTGAAAGGACACATCTGTATCCATTCAGGTCTGAGAGCACTCTATAAGAAGAGTGCTAGCCGACCCAATCAACACACAACATTTTCGACATTCTTCTCTATATTCTTTATGAAATCTGAGCATCAATCTTTTGTGGTTCGCAGAGGTCTGGTAAGCGAGTGCACACCTACCAGAAGCCTATGAGCTGTTTTATCTTGGCGACCGATTTGCGATCATCCGACTGCACCATAGGGGGCAAATGCGGTTTTAAGGAGAGTGACCAAGTAGGCCTGGCTGGGGCATGGGCATGGGTGTGGGCGCGGGCGTGAGTGCGTGTAGGTGTACGTGTACGCGCGTTGCACCAAATCATTTTTTCTTTTTACCGAATTTGAATTCTGAACTTAATGTTTGGTGTCTGCTCGAACAAGTGTTTTTTCGAATTTTCAAATTTATTTTTAAATCAAACATTTTTCTCCAGTTCATGTCTCTTCTTCCTCCTTGTGTCTCTTCGAACAGGTGCATTGTTCTGAAGCTCCTATCTGAAAGGACACATCTGTGTCCATTCGGGTCTGAGAGCACTCTATAAGAAGAGTGTTGGCCGACCCAGTCAACACACAACATTTTTGACATTCTTCTATGTCTTCTCTATGAAATCTGAGCATCAATCTTCTGTGGTTCGTGGAGGTTTGGTAAGCCAGTGCACGCCTACCAGAAGCCTATGGGATATTTTATCTTAGCGACCGATTTGCGATCACCCGGCTATGTCATAGGGGGCAAATGCGGTTTTAAGGAGATTGACCAAGTGGCACGACTCAGCCCTCCTTCTCCCTGCAATTCCCAGTTCCGAGTTTCTGCAACGACATCACAACACTGCAAGTTCGGTTTGGAAAGCGATTACCGATAAGTTCCATTCTTCTTCTTTACTACTTTTACAACAATCTTAAAATTGCATTTTTTGAACCTATCTTTGCTAACCCCTTCATGAGGAATCGGATACTGTCAACAGTTCCTGATTTCTCTAAGATTGTACCCTTCAATGGAACCAACTACAAGCGTTGGAGACAACGCCTATTGTTTGCCTTAGAGCAATTAGGGGTAGCTTTTGCCTTGACCGAACTGAACCCACTAAACATGGAGGAACCAGCCCATTCTGTTGTTGCAGAACATTAGACTATAGCAACCACCTCTGCACCAACCATATCCTAAACTACTTGTCCAATGAATTGTACAATGTTTATTCTTCCTACAATTATGCCTATGAAATCTGGAATGCATTGGACACTAAGTATGCTCTAGAAAATGTCGAAAACAAGAAATATGTCATTGCCAACTTCTTGCACTTCACCATGAAAGAAGACATGGACGTGTCTGCCCAAATAGATGAGTTCCAGGTTCTTGTAGGGAAACTAGCAAAGGAAGGTGTGGTATTGCCAGATGAATTCATTGTCAGTTCTCTCATAGAGAAACTACCACATACTTGGAATGATTTCAAGACCAGTATGAAGCATAAGAAGAATGACACTACTTTGGTCCAAGTAGTGGTCTGAATTAAGATAGAAAAAAGAACAGAAAGAAAGATGAGGACCAGTTTTCCAAAACCAATTTGGTGGAGGAAAAGACTGCAAAATTCAAAAAGAACTTAAATGTGAAAAATGATAAGAAATTCAAGAAGCAACAAAAGAAAGGAAATTGCTATGTATGTTGCAAACCCGGACATTACAAGAAGGATTATCGGTACCGAAAAAAGGACTCAGGGAAACCGAAAGTCAATTTGACTGAGGATGTTATCGCAACTATGGGGACCACAGTTCCTTCTATGAGTACACAATTAGACTAAAGGAGAGCAAGTCTTCATGGGAAACTCACAAACTTCAAAGGTCATCGACAAAGGAAAGGTGCTCCTGAAACTAACCTCAGAAAAAATTCTAATGCTGAATGATGTGCTACATGTGACGGAGATCCGACGGAACTTGGTATTGGGAGCACTCCTCAACAAAGTATGACTGAAACTCACATTTGAAGCAGACAAGGCCATGTTGACTAAAAATAATGTATTTATTGGAAAATGATACAATGCAGGAGGATTGTTTGTACTGAATATTTCTGATATTATTATGAATAAAACTGCTTCTTCTTCTGCTTATATTGTTGAATCTTTTGATATTTGGCATGCTAGACTAGGACATCGTAGTGCTCTTTATTTAAAATGATTATGTAAATTAGGAGTTTTGGATGTTCCTATTAATTTTACAAATGAAAAATGCCAAGTATGTGTAGAAGCAAAATTTACTAAGAAACCTCCTAAAAGTGTACAGAGAGAAACCGAATTGTTACAACTTATTCACAGTGATCTAGGAGACCTTAAATGTCATGAAGCTAAAGGAGGAAAAAGATATTATATAACCTTTACAGATGACTTCTCTAAATATGCAAAAGTAGTTTTACTTAAATCAAAAGATAAGGCTGATCAAGCTTTCATAAACTACAAAACTGAAGTAGAAAATTAGCTAGGAAAGAAAATAAAAAGACTTAGAACAGATAAAGGAATTGAGTATGATGGACAAACCATTAGAAAATTCTTTTAAGAAAATAGAATCATACATGAAACCACAACTCCCTATCAACCTGAATCTAATGGAGTTGTAGAAAGATTGAATGGAACATTAAAGGAAATGATAAATGCAATGCTAATTAGTTTAGGTGCACCTCTGAATTTGTGGAGGGAAGCAATCCTAACAGCTTGTCACCTATATAATAGAATACCACCCAAGAAGAAAGGACAAATACCCTTTGAAATTTGGCATAACAGAAAACCTAGTTTGAACTATCTAAA
>NW_010729207.1:943817-1035719 GCF_000365185.1 Nelumbo nucifera
CCTATATAATAGAATACCACCCAAGAAGAAAGGACAAATACCCTTTGAAATTTGGCATAACAGAAAACCTAGTTTGAACTATCTAAAAGTTTGGGACTGCTTATCAAAGGTTGAAATACCTGAACCTAAAAGAAAGAAGTTAGGATCGAAAACTTGTGACTGTGTGTTCATTGGATATGCACAAAACAGTGTAGCTTATCGGTTCCTTGTAATTCAGAGGTGCAGCTTATCATACACGAAACCACAACTCCCTATCAACTTGAATCTAATGGAGTTGTAGAAAGATTGAATAGAACATTAAAGGAAATGATAAATGCAATGCTAATTAATTCAGGTGCACCTCTGAATTTGTGGAGGAAAGCAATCATAACGGCTTGTCACCTATATAATAGAATACCACCCAAGAAGAAATGACAAATACCCTTTGAAATTTGGCATAACAGAAAACGTAGTTTGAACTATCTAAAAGTTTGGGGCTGCTTATCAAAGGTTGAAATACCTAAACCTAAAAGAAAGAAGTTAGGATCGAAAACTTGTGACTGTGTGTTCATTGGATATGCACAAAACAATGCAGCTTATCGGTTCCTTGTAATTAAAACAATTGATAATGTTGTCGAAAATAACACAATAATGGAGTCTTGAGATGCAAATTTCTTTGAACACATCTTTCCTTGGAGAAAAGAAACAATAAATAGGGAACCTTCCCAACACCAAATTAGAAATCAAGAACAAGTGAGTGCTCAAGGAGTTAGTTTTTCACCTAGGCAAGAACCATACTTAAAGAAAAGTAAAAGACAAAGAAGAGAAACAAACTTGGGTGACGGAATGTTCACATTTCTAGTAGACAAGGACCTAGTAACCTATCAAGAAGCTATAACTTCACCTGATGCAATATTTTGGAAAAAGCCATAAAAAGTGAAATAGACTCTTTAATAACTAATCACACCTGGGAACTTGTAGATCTCCCACCTGGAACTAAGGCACTAGACTATAAGTGAATTTTTAAGAAAAAAACTAAAACCAGATGGTACAATAGATAAATTCAAGGTCAGGTTAGTTGCTAAAGGGTTCAGACAAAAGAAAGATGTAGACTTTTTTGACACCTACTCCCCGGTTGCAAGATTAACAACAATTAGGATTTTGTTTTCTATAGCATCCATTTACAAACTGGTAGTTCATCAAATAGATGTGAAAACAACTTTCTTAAATGGGGAATTAGAGGAAGAAATTTACATTAGGCAACCTGAAGGCTTCATAATGCCAGGACAAGAAAATAAAGTATGTAAATTAATTAAGTCTTTGTATGGCTTAAAACAAGCTCCCAAACAATGGCATGAAAAATTTGATAATGTGTTAGTAACTAATGGATATAGCAAAAATGATTCTGATAGATGTGTCTATAGCAAATTTGAAAGGAGTCACGATCTGTCTATATGTTGATGATATGCTAATAATGAGAACTAGTCTAGATGTAGTAAAAGAAACAAAACAATTTCCAATGTCCAAATTTGATACTAAGGACTTGAGTGAGGCTGATATAATCTTGGGGATTAAAATCCATAAAGAACAAGGAAACTTTATTCTCTCTCAATCACATTATGTAGAAAGTATCCTTAGGAAATTTGGACACTATGATTGTAAAACGGTTAAAACACCTCTTGACTGTAGTATTCACTTAAGGAAACATGTAGGAGAACCTGTTTCACAAAAGGAGTATGCAAGTATAATTGGATCTGTATCTTACTTAATGAACTGTACAAGATCGGACATAGCTATAGATGTGGGAAAATTAGTCAGCATACTCATAATCCTGGAAATGAACATTGGGAAGCTCTAGTAAGATTATTATAATATTTAAAAGGAACCATAAATTTTGGTTTACACTACTTAGGTTTTCCTCCTGTTTTAGAGGGCTTTATTGATGCGAATTGGATTTTAGATTCAAAGGATAGTACTTCCACCAGTGGATATGTGTTTACTCTAAGTGGAGGAGCAGTATCGTAGAAATCAGTAAGGCAGTCATGCAATACAAGTTCAACAATGGAGGCCGAGTTCATTGCACTAGAATTGGCGGGATCCGAGGTAGAGTGGCTAAGGAACTTGCTGGCAGGTATACCACTTTGGTCACGATCGGTTTCGTCCATATCTCTCCATTGTGATAGCCAAACAGTAATAGCCAGAGCCAAGAACCAGACGTACAACGATAAAAGAAGGCACATCCGCTTAAGACATAACCTGGTAAGACAATACCTCAACGAATGTACAATCGCTCTGGATTTTGTAAGGTTTGAAAAGAACCTTACATATTCGTTAACCAAACCACAGACTTCTAAGGTGGTTTATGAGGCATCAATAGGAATGGGACTGAAGCCCGTTACAAAATCATTAGTGATGGACACCCAACCTATGTAAAAGGAAATCCCTGGAATTAAGTTGAATAGGTAAACACGAGTCGCTAGATGACTTGGAAAAGCACTATCAATTTGTGTCACATTTCAGATGCCGAGGTAAGATAGTGCTCACTGTAGTTTGAGGAGGTTGAGAATGAGGTTCTTAATCAGTTAAGAATGGTGTGTGCAGTGCACGCTAATAACTGACCTAAGTGAGTGTGAAGTGTGGCTGCTTCTAAAAGAGATCTAGAGTTGAATCTCTAAAACACTCATGATTCCAAGAGGGGAACAAGGCCGGAATGTTCCAAAACAAAAGAACCACTAAAGAACTGGTGAGTTGAGTTGGTTAGCCAGTTAGCTAGTTACGATAAGGAGGAAAGGTTGAAGGAGTCTAACTCCACCCGTACTCTGTAACATAGCCCGTCATACCTAAGTGTTGATTGAAGTCCAAAAAACATCACCATGAATACTTTTCTCACTGCGATGCTCAGATTGTTCGATCTTCTTGTAATTTTGAATCTTGTGGGGGATTGTTGGAGGGAGATTTAAATTTTCAAGAATCTATCTCCTCCCTCTTATTTTTTGTCTTTTCCTCTTCCCACCCTTGAGTGCATGGAAAGACTCCTTGTCCCACATTGCTTGGGAAAGGAGTGGAAGTTGAGGATATTTGTAGCTTTGCTCTCTCTATGGGTAGGGAACCATAGGAGGAGAGAACTATAAATATTCCATGCATGTGAAGGGGGGTTGGGTTGCTTTTCACACGCGCGCGTCAAGCTAAGCCGAGCCGGGCTGGGCGAGGGCGAGGGCGAGGGCGAGGGCGAGGGCATGGGCACGGGTGCGGGTGCGCCGACCCAGTCAACACACAACATTTCCGACATTCTTCTCTGTGAAATCTGAGCATCAATCTTCTGTGGTTCACGGATGTTTGGTAAGCGAGTGCACGCCTACTAGAAGCCTGTGGGCTGTTTTATCTTGGCGATCGATTTGCGATCACCCAGCTGCACCATAGGGGGCAAATGTAGTTTTAAGGAGAGTGACCAAGTGGCACAACTCAGCCCTCCTTCTCCATGCAATTCCCAGTTCCAAGTTTCTGCAATGACATCACAACACTGCAAGTTCCATTCTGCTTTCTTTATTACTTTTACAACACTACACAAACAGGGGTAACCTATTCTTGGCTTCTTGCCAAAGACTTTTCATATTTTAGGCTTAGTTTAAAAAGAGTATAAATACATATAAAATAATGCAAAATGCAAGGAATTAATATCAGTTTCATGGTTCCATTTGATTTAATGACAAATCCATTGTGAAATTATGAACACTTAAATCATTTTTCACTACCAGCGAATATCCTTTTCGTCTTCACCTAGCCATTATAGCCCCTTCAATTTGCAATAGAGCATCCTTACTTTTGATGTAAAAGGAAAAAGAGATGGCAATTTCTGGCCCATCCAACGGTAACCTACCCATTGGATTGAGTTTAAAGGAGTTAGTTGATGTTGAATTGGGTAATGGGTACCCAATGAGTTGCACTTCAACCCACACCCAATCCAACCCTTCCAATTGCCACCCCTAGAACCACACCCTCTATCAATTGGTAAATAAATAAATCATTACTTTCACGTAATTTATGACAGAATAATGGTTATAGACAAAGTTCAAAGTATCGATACCTGCTTTACGCAGTTCAAAGGGGTGATACACTTTGTTTGAAATTTCAAGAATTGCGCTTGGACATCTTTAGGGCCACATATCCTAACTCCCAATATTTAGCGAATTATTGGATATAAAACCCAATACATATTGTACGATATACTATTGATACTTTGATCCTTGGTTACAGGGACATAGCCTGATAATACTGAAACCTATCCTCTTCTTAATCTTATAATGCACAAATACCTTGTATCGAGTAATTGTAGAAAATAATAAAAAATATGCAAATAGAAGAGCATAAGGGGAAGGTCGAAGAGCAGAAGCTCTTCAAAAAAAACAGCTTAATATCGGATGTATCGATATTTTGAACTTTGACTCAAGTTTAACTGAGGCTGTTACGAGAAATTTATAAATCCATTTACCAAATAGAGAACTGTTAAGATGTCAAATAGTGAGTTGGTGGATTAGGAACTTGCATAAATTATGGATTTGATAACACAAATCAGAACTCAGAGGATGCCACTCATCAAAACCCTTCTTTGTTAATCTCAAGTCACAAAGTGTATTCAAGTTATCAAAATCATAGGGGTGGGTTGCCTAGCCTGCTGTTCATGATTTTATCTCTAGCCCATCTAGACTTGTTGTAGGACACGTCTGTACAATATGATTGTTGGCTGTTTGCAAGAATGAATAATGTCAATTGATTAGTTGGTAAAGTCTCTAGCTGGTTGTAGTGAAGACTTGGTCAAATTCTGCCTCCACTAGAATTGGTGGGTTATGGGTTTGGTAGATGGGCTAGTGGGCTACTCCCCGTTGTAATAGCACTATAGCCCCATGAGGGACAATTATGGGTTGGGCCAAGTTTATAGCTGGAGTGAGACATTTCATTGGTTTCACAGCTCACTTTACACTAAGGTTTTTAAAACCGGATTGGATAGGGAACTGTTCTGGAGATTGGTTCCCAATTCGAACGGATGGCCCATTCTTGACTTAAAAAAAATAATAAAATAAATAAAAAACAATCAAAAACCATTGTCCAAATCAACGGTTCAACCGCCTGGGTCAGAAGGTCGCTGACCAAATCAACATTTTTTGGCCATAAAATAGTTTTAAGATGAAACTCAATTTTCCAACCATTTGGTCCGATCCAATTTTGAAAACCATGCTTTACAGTCATCGGGTTCATTTAGTCTGAATTCATACAATTATATGTATTGAGAAGAACTTTGTCTAATCAGCCCTCGATTGAATTTTGATGAATACCTGCTTATTAATTATCATTTTGATCAGCTTTTCTAATCCGATTTGATTGGGATATCCAAATACAGCTTAATCGGATTGGACTTAATTTAAATCAGATCAGATCCAGCTTTCTCTGCATGCATAGATAAGCAAAGCCTCCTATCTCTATTCCGGTCTTCCATCACTTTTTCCGATAAACTGAGAGCGAGAAATGGTTGGAGTGGTGTTTGTTAGGCAAAGCCTCCTATCTCACTTCCAGTCTTACCTAATACAAAACTTATATTTTCTATCTCATTTGCATTCATTGGCAGTGAAAATTGTTTTATCTCAAAAATCGATGCAAAATTTGTACCACCTTCCTCCTATATAAATTATCATTATAAAGTAGGAACTACATCATCTTGTTTTTTACTCACAAACAAATAATTCTTCTATTTCCATTCTATGATTCATATAAGCAGCTAGATAACATTCTAAAACGGGAAGAATTATTTTGGGCGCAAAAATCAAGGATCCAGTGGATCAAGCTGGGGGATCAAAACAACAAAATTTTTCGATGACTAGAGAAAGAAATAAAAATAAAATACTGGGAATTAAGAATGATAATGGTAATTGGATCTCAAATATAGGAGAAGTTTCTAAATTATTTTATTCAAAATTTGAGGAGAGGTTTAAATCGGATGAGCCAGAAGGGATTGATGAATTTTTAGAAATTCTCAAAGTATGCGTCAGCCCTGATCGAAATTAGGGGACGATTAAAGAGATTTCAAATGAGGAAAGTTATCAAACCCTTCAGACCATGAAGGACTTGAAATCTCCAAGGCCAGATGGGCTTAATTTTTTACTTTTTAACAAGTTCTGGACGACTGTTGGGGAGTCTTTTTGCAATGTTGTGAGGGCATTCTTTCATTCTGGGAAGATGAATAACATCTTGAATGAAACATTCGTCACCCTTGTTCCAAAATCTAATAGTCCAAACACAATGAATGGTTTTATGCCTAATAGTCTTTTTATGTAATTTATAAAATCGTTTCCAAAATTTTAGCTAATAGGTTAAAACCTCTTTTGGATGTCATTATATCCCTATATCAGAGCGTCTATGTTCTTAATCGACAAATTAATGATAACTTCTTATTGTCCATGAGATGATTCATACGATGAGGAAGAAAAAAGATAAATCCAACATTATGACTTGTAAAATTGATATGGAGAAAGCCTATAACAAATTGGAATGAGATATTGTAGAGAAATGGGTTGGTTGGGTTATGCCTTGCATAAAGATAGTTTCACACAGGATTCTAATAAATGACTCTCCTTCAAGGAGGATTATCCCCACTAGAGGAATTGGAGAGGTCTTGCAGTCAAGAACTTGACATGGGTCAACGATGCAAATGAGGGTGGAATATTTTGAACCAACCCCAGAACCATTTGGAATGTCAAGGAGAGAAAAGGCATCTCTTGGGCTTAATGTGGTATCCTTCAACCTAGATACCTTCTTAGAAGGGATATTGGCTGGTCTGCGAGAGATGGGTCAGCCATTAGCTTTTGGAATGATAAATGGATTGATGACACCATCTTGAGTGAGGTGGTGCAAAGGTCTGAGCCCACAAATGATGAAATGAGAGTATGTGAAGTTATTGATTATGAAAGAAAAGTTTGGAATGAGGGTAAAATTAAGGATTTTATTCCTCTTTCCTAACCAATTATTATTCCTTCAGACAAATTTGGAGATATAATGGTTTGGAGATTGAACCGTAAGGGTATGTTCACGGTGAAGTCAGCCTACAATGAGGCTTTTCTAGCTAATGGAGGCATTAGAGGGAATGATAGTTCAGTTAATAGGATTTGGGGTCTTCAGACTCCCCCAAAAATAAAAACCTTTTTTGCTTTTTCTCCTTAATAATAAGCTCCCCACCAAAAAGAAAAAAAAAAAATATTGAGGTGCAGGGATTTCAAATTGACATGAAACCGGATCTGCTCCTCACATATGGCTTTTCACACTCACATCCTACCATGCATTGGGAATATCTCCCGTACTTATAAGTTATTATTCATGGGAAATATTTCCTAATGCATGGTGGATGTGCATGTCAGGCGCCCAAGTGTGAGGAACAGATCCCGTTCCAATTGACAACATAGCCTTTGTGAGGAGGAGGAGGATGTGGACCATGTCTTTAGAATTAGAACCTACCCGATTGCAAGGCAAGTGTGGTTGACCATTGAAGAATTTGTTCTAGATTTGACGGAGGAGAATATTAATATTAAAACGTAGTGGGGAAATTTAGAGAAGGGTGCCTTAATCCTTTGGTTTTTATGAAAAAATAGAAATGATAAAATTTTTAATAATAAAAGAGCCCCACTTGGTAATATCATTGAGAATGCTTTCAAATGGACAAAATGACCATAATATTGAAGGAGAGATTAAAAGAAGAAATTTGAAATTTATTTCATGGAAATGCCCTAGGGAGGAGGCTGTCAAAACTAATTTTGACATGTCTCGTAGGGAAAACGGAGCGTGTCCAAATTATTTATTCTATGTTCACCCATTCCAAGTCCCATGAAATCATTTATTTAGGTAAATACACTTAAATAAATATTTTTTAGGTAAATACATTTAATAATATTCTTTTATTTCCTAAATAAAATTAAATACCGACCGTTTTATGAATAAAACAGTCATTATAAGAAAGGACAACGTTATTCCATCATGTAAAAATTTTCCTGTGGACAATGTTATTTATCAAAGTAGATGGAGGGTATACTTACCGAGTAACTGATATATTGACCAACTTACCCGCACCTTTTTATCAGAAAAAAACAAACAAGGGCCAAGGAAGACGCCAACGACATAAAACTCAGATTCGAAGCTCAAACTTTTTCTTAAATCAAGTAAAAAATATAATAGAACGACCAAAAACTTTGTGGATTTCCTCTTCAACTTAATTCAACCATTGCTGACTTCACCAGAAGGAATCTGTTTGACAACGGTCAAATGCCAAATTGCATCCAGAAACAACAACGTGGTGGGTTGCCAAACAATCATACACAATTCTTTTTTGGGGTAAATTACAAAGAGCCCTTGTATTATGGGGTCAGTGATAAATACTTTTTATAAACTTTCATTTGCGATAAAGATCCCCTGAACTTTCACTTTGCGATAAATACCGCTTCCGTTAAAATTCCATCAATTAGCTTCAAAAAAAGATTCTCATCCAATGGTTTAAAATATTTTAAATCCCCAAATTATCATTCTCTTATTTATTCAAATGATTTATGATTCGATTAATTTTCTAAAAATAACATTGAAGTCCTCTTGATTGCTCTAATGGATCCTTGCAAAATTTTGACAGCATTCAATATTCAAATGAAATGGTAGATTTTTTTTTTTTTGATAGATATAAATTTATGGTTTCATTTGGTTTTTCTTGATTTATTGGAGGAAGGAGTGGATAATTTTTATATTTTAAGATGAAGAGAGACATTCATGTGAGTGTAGTGAATCAAAAATAATAAAAAAAAAGAAAAAAAACTTAATTTTCTAAATGATTATTGTTACTTTAGTTGGTTTTGTTTGGGGAAAATGGAGGTATTTTTGGTTAATTAGTATTTAAGAGAAAAGGACAAAAATAAGAAAAGTCATCACCTGAATTAATGGTCAGGGGATATTTGTTGCGAAGTGATAGGTCAGGGTATCTTTATTGCAAAGAAAGTTAAAGGAGGGTGTTTGTATCTAAGCCCATACTACAAGGGAGTCTTTGTAATTTACCATTTTTTTCATTTACGTTATCAGTCTTCCTAATCTGATTTCTGTTTTGATTGTATCATAGAGTTTGGGGTTCCCTGCAATCAACGAGACACCGACGATTCCCACTTGCGGCTATCTTGCAAGATTTTGATTAAAAACCAGATGAACCATGGAACCATTTTGGAAACCAATTCCAGGGTCAAATGATTCAACCGTCCGATTCAAACAAAGAACCCATTCTGACTTAAAAAATAAATAAAATAAAAAACAACTAAAATCCATTGTCTAGGTCAATGGGTTGACAGTTTGACCACTCAGGTCAGCGGATCACTGACCAAATCAACAGTTTTTGATTAAAAAGCGGTTTTAGGATAAGACCAAATTTGGTTACCTAACCAGTTCCTGAGTCAATCGGTCCAACCATCCAGTCTGATCCAGTTTTCAAAACCATTATTTCTTACAAGGGTGAACCATGAAAAAGCAAACAACAATAACATTTTGTTAATTGTGATAGAACTTTCTTGATCTTGTTTTTGTTTCTTTTTTAGGTACATGGTTCTTACTTCTGAACAAGGTTCAAAACATCAATACACTGGTAGGAGTGCATCGGGTGTTTCAATACTTGTTTTTTTACTTTTCTTTTATTTTTTTTCAAAACTGGTTCAAAGGAGTCGATCTAAAACCCCTCCATCCCCTGAACCGGTCAGACCCCCAATACAGCCACTGTAGGGGCATATCGAAAGGGTTCCGAAACGATACATATCGGCCAATACGAGCCAATACTTAACAATACTTTGAACCTCTCTTCTGAGTTTTCCGACTATAGAGTTTAGACAAGTGAAATTCCCCAACGAAGCCAGTGACCGTGAAGGGAATTCGTGAATCAACAAAACAAATATTTATTGTTATTGCCCCCACTGATTACAATACAGCAAAACCCGGTAGCCGGTAATAAGTTAATCACTAATCCCAAAATAGAAGACACTAGACCATCGACTCGGGGAATTTTTGTTTCGATTGGACTCGACATCTGTGTTGGCTGCCTGGCTCTGACATAATCTAACAACTAGGAGATGCAGCCATACAACTTGCCCATCAAAAAGAACAATTAGGTGTGGACTAAATGTTTTTAAAATACGTCATACGAACCAATAGTAGATTCTATTATTCTATATCAACGTACCATTGATGTTTATAACAGTCTTTGAATTAAATGTTTTAAAATGAAGTCACCAACCACAAAGATCAAACACGGCTTAGCTGTGGAAAATACGGGTTTTACATTTAAGTTCAAAAAGGACAAAAACAACAATTAGGGAAGAAAAAAAAAACAAGAAAAAGAAAATTGGGTAGCAGTGGTTTCGTCTTCCGTCTGAACTCTGAACTTCGTCGCAATTTTCATAAAAGAAGAAAATCTCCTAAAGCAGCCACACCAACCCTCTAAATTCCGTCCACAATGGCGGATGGTAAAAAGACCTGGAGGGTGCAAACAGGACCGACCAAAGTCCAAAACATCAAACTATTATGATAACATAAATAATAACCACACAATAAGGAACCAAAACAATAGAAATCTGAAATCATCCTTATGGTTAAGGAAACATGACCCCAGACATGAGAAGATAGCAGGGAACGTCCTCCCAGTTTTACATGTAGCAGCTGTCTCTATGGCTGTATTCCCCTCACTGCAAGGCAAAAATAGTCACAGTAGATGTCAAACAAAATTTTTAATAGCACCATCAAATTAATAATTGTGGAGTAATATGAATGTAACTAACCTCTGCGTCTTCACCTCCACCAGCTTTAGCAGAGCTGTCCATCTTCTGTGCATCCTCTGCTGCAACAAATAACGAGTTAAAGCAAACTAAAACTCTGTAGTGGTTACTGGGTAGAAAAAAAAAAAACCACAGCTGTAGAAAAATAGTCAATTGTAGCCATTAGAGACAAACTACAACGCGAACACCAGAAGTTGCATCGGGTAAAGGTACAACTGATTTTAAAGGATAGTAAATACAAGAGCATACATTATGTATTGCGATCCAAGGAAGGGACGGAAATTTACAAACAAAAACTTTTGGATAGATGGATAGATAGATGTGTGTGTGTGAATGATAAGTTGAGGTTCAATCAACTACCATGTACTTGATTAAATATACGGATGCAAGTCAAGTACTTGGACACCTCATTGGGACTGGGCCCCTTGAAATTTGTTTCAACAAATGCTCAACCCAAGCCTGCCCAGGTTACACCTCTACTTTCATCAGGTTAAAATATAACCCTACCAGGCTCTAAAAGATGAAACGGTGAGTGAATATTAGGCTCTAATATCAAATCACATTTATTTATTAATTAATTATTTTATTTTTTGTTGATAGGAAAAGGTAACTTTCATTCAATTAAAATAAGAGATTACAACTATCACCACCCAATGATAGGATGGTGGTCTCTCAAATTATGTCAGACTTACAAACCGGCCCAAAACAAAGCCTCCCTATTAATTAATTACTTGCTCTGCTGAAGTGTCAGCCATTCCATTTACAGATCTTCTAATCCACCTAAATTGCACCCTAACCTCCCTTGTCAAGTTCAAGATTTCCCTTATAGAGTTATAGGTTGTCTAAAGGTCCAGGTTCTCTAGCTATTCATTTGCATCCAGCCTACTACCAACTTGGAGTACCCCTCCACTTATATCTATTGAAGTCCCAACTGTTTAACCAATCTCAAATCTTGGAGTAAGGCCATCCCTTCTGCTTTTAGTCACATACCCCAATTGGACCAGACTCAAGGGCCAAAACTCTTCCTCATCTCTAAAAGCACCCCAACTCCAGAAGGACCTGACTTACCTACAGAGCTTCCATCAAGGTTCAGTTTCACCCCACAGATATAATCAAATGCAAGAAGCACCTGTAAAAAGTCAAAGCATAATACTTAAAAATCATTTAGCACATCTGTAGATGCACACACATACCCCAGTGTTGCTCAGAAAGGACCTTAGAAATCCAGAAATACGTGTCCAAAGCAGTATTTATTACTAAAAACACATTTCATGTTGTATGAATTCCATCATCATGCACCTAGAGAACAATGATGGAATTCATTTGTATACAAAATGTTCATTTATATCAAATAAAGGGTTTCAAGGTCCTATGTTCATTTAACATGAAGAGCACATCAATATAGGAGAATCCATGACACACAAAAATGTACCAAAAGAAAGGTATATATATATATATATATATATATATTGAGAAAGATAATGTATTAAATAAAAGGAGAGAAAAAAGCATACAAGTCATATACTAGAGGAGGTGCCAAGGGCTAGCTCAGTAGCTCCGCAACATAAAAACAAAACAGCCAGTAGCAAAACCCAAACAAAACAAAGCCAAGGCCCACCAAAGCAGACCACAATGCTGGGCAACTTTGACCCCAAAATCGAACAAAACCACCACAAAAGATAAACCGGGAGTGAGGACCTTCCTCTGCCTCTTCTGCCCCTCCCCTCGTGCTACAAGCACCCCTAGAAACGGATGTAGCTACTATTACATCGTAAAAATCTGCAATATTTCTGGACCTCCACCCTGGGAGATAATCCAAACTATCAACAGAAACATCAGAGCTAGCACTAAGAGAATCAGACCCAGCTTTGGAGCTAGACCCACCATTCGGGCACTGCACTTGGGATCTCTGAAAATCACTTTCCCTATCCCTTAGCTACTCGCTAACTTGATCTTTTTGACCAGCATCGAAGGAAACTCCCAGGAAATTGCCAAGAGTTAACAATTGTTCAACCCGTTGTTCCACATTGCTGCAAATTGAACTAGAAAATGCTGCTATTCGTTGAGAGTTTTCACAACCCGAACTCTCAACCTGAACCTTTGAGGCAATGAGGCAGGGAGAATTTAGATGAGAAACATCTTCTGAGTTCTGTTCGAAGTGAGCAGCTAACTCAATCAAGGAGCTATTAGTGTTAGGTTCAAGGGGACTTTCTTGAGGCTGGCCAACAAGAGGCACACGGTCACTTGGCCCAAAGGAACCAATCCAAAGAGGATTGCAACAGTTTTGGGCTTAGAGAACCATGAAACAGTGAAGGGCCCACCTCTGGTCCAATCACTGAAAGTGGAGGAATGATAATGGCCTTATTCGGCCCCCAATGGAGGCAAGTCACACCTCCGAAATGATTTTCTAATCTCACCTGCGAAGAATTCAAACAAGGCGCACATTCAAAATTTGAAATGTACACTTGTGAATTGGATGACCAACTGGACGAATCAGACAACAGAACCAACTGGAGATTGGGGACCATTGAAGCTGTTTGAAGTGATCTATCTTCCATTTCGTCGACCAAAGGCACACCTACAGTGATTGATTCGGAAGTATTACTTTGTCTCTTCTTCCTAGACCGTCGTCTGCATTTTCTCCTTCCCAAGCAAGCGGAATGGACTAACTGAGTTGGACGCTGAACAGAGGAGAACACTTCGTTTTGGGAAGCACCCTGTCCCAACGGCATCACAAAGGCAGGCTCCTTTTCCATCTGCTTCACTGTAGAGCTGCTATTAGAAAACAAGGAATGCTGCAACCCAATAGAGGTCCATGACCACTAGCTCGATGAACTTGGGGATATCACAGACTCCTCTAATCCAAATGAGCAGACGTAGGGAATCAAGCTTGCTCCAGGAGAGGTTCTCCTGATCAGTAGCGATGAAACCCCCTGCTGCATCACCTATTTCCTTAAAGACTGTTGGGCACCATGCATGAAGAGGAACACCAAAAACCCATACCCACCAATGGCCATAACCAACCTTCTGTTTCTTGGAGTAGCCCACAGGGGACCAACAAGACAACACTACCTTCTGTCCATTCAATCAAGAGACCCCCGAATGAAGTGCTCCAGTCGCTTCTAACTCAGAAGAAAAGATGAGGAGCAATCTATTTCCCTCCAACCTTCTAAATTTTGGCTTTGACAGGTTAAGCCAAGAGAGAGAAACCCAACATTTGATCTCTCCATCATCTGGACAATGATCTGAGAACCAACAAAGCAGACAACATCTAAGAAAAAAATTGCATTCCTACAATCCCTCTTCTGAGACGAACACCACGTTCTGGGAACCAATAGCCTGGACTCTTGTGCAGACTTCTTCGGAAACACCCATACCACAATCATACACTTTCCACCGAATGGTTCATCATATAGAACGTATCAAAGGCATAAGTGACAATTAAAATCTTCACGATGATAACACAAAGGTTCTCCAAAGTGCTAATCTTAGTGGACAAATAAAAGAAAACAAGATCCTCAAATTAAACAGCTTAAGGTGCAATAGTATACTTCTATTTTAGTACACAACATACAAATATTAATCTCATTTTCAAGTTCATTTTATTCATACAATGCTAGAGTTTAGCACTTGTACACAAGAAACCTAAGATGATATAATCAAGTTCATTTTCTAGTAGGGTTTTAAAACAAGTCCCACTTGAAAACTTAAAAGAAATAGAGAGATGACAAAGTAGATGACCAAGTCTTAATTCAATTGATTCAAATAGTATGAATCACACAAATCATGAGATTCATGAATCAAATCATAGGATTCAAAAAAATGTAAGATTTTTGTATAAAATGATTCAGAGAAATATTTTAATATAAACCCTTAGGATTCATGATTTGACTCGTGAATTGTATCATAAATTGTAAGACTCTAGATAGCTGGGACCAACATTGGATAATGGCCTTTTTATTATGCTTAGCAGACCTTTTTTTATTAGCATAACATAGTATTATTCATTGTCCAGTCATTTCTACTGTTTGGCAAGCTAACTTTATAAACAGGGGTAAATATATGGGCATTGAGCAACAAATCCAGACAAAAAGAAAATTCCATAGCACTATAAATTTTCTAATCTTTTTGCTATTTGACCAAGGGGAGCTAAATGATCTAGGTCCAGATCCAATTTGACTAATCACATGAGTGATTTCTCAATACAATATCCCATATAAACACTTGGCAAGGTTAGCATGCCTATAGAGGGATCAGAGACTATCTGCTGTAAAGCCAAAGATAGCAACTACAATCATACAAAGAAAAAAGGTATGTACTCCAAAACATAAATCAAGAACAAAACAACCCCAACCTAAAAATAACTACTGGAAAGAGGGTCAACAAGATTTTAAAAAGGTAATTAAAATAGAAAGAAGAATTGTCCAGGTAATTATATTAGACTAACAAATTTCAAGGATGGAATATGAATAGAACAACATAAAGAATCGAGTTGTTCAGCCTTGGATAACACACACACACAAATTACCTCCATCTTCTGGAATGTCAGAAGTCCATAAAGTGAGATTGTCTCTCAGGAGTTGCATAATCAAAGTGCTATCCTTGTAAGACTCCTCGCTCAGGGTGTCCAGCTCAGATATAGCTTCATCAAAAGCTTGCTTGGCAAGATGGCAAGCCCTGAGAGATCAGGTTTCACTGAGATATGGGTTCAATGAAAAGATCAAATTCTATAGGATTAAGAAACTTTTGAGCTTACTTTTCAGGTGAGTTCATAATCTCATAATAAAAGACTGAGAAATTCAATGCCAAACCCAACCGAATAGGATGTGTAGGAGACAAACCAGATTCTGCTGCACTGGAGGCCGCCTGCAGATAGATGACACAACAAAAAGCAGTCATTAAATGCTATGCAGCAACATCCATTCCATTTATTGTTTAACAACCAAGTTTGCTTGGCAAGGATAATCATGTTAAACAGTTCTTTGACTTGAAAAGGTATTAATAGCAACAAACTTACCTAGATAATATAAAGTTTAAATCCTAATAATGCAAAACAATGGGATCTTCATAGCAGGGTAGAAACAGGAATTGGACCTCAACCACCATAGACCAATAGAATCAAACAGCACAAAGGAATGTGTGTGTTTGCTTTACTACTGACGCTATCATTCACCAGGAGCACATACTTCCAACCTCATAGTCAATTATAATGTACTAAGTCGTCATTTTGTTTAACTGTTTTTCTATCTTTGTTAACAAACTAGCAAGGTTCACAACACTTATTGGTGGGGTAGCAAGTATAGTATAGATTAGAGCCAACTGTGACCTGAAAACTTAACCTCAATTAGCAAGGGTTAATTGGGTTAATCAAGACAACATGCCCTGCCCTTGCGACAGGTGGGGGGAGGGGAGAGGTCTTTGAGCATTCCTGGCCACTTAACATTCCTACTTTCCTAGAACCTGACTTTGGGGGTATGAATTCTGATAGAATTTCCAAGAAAAATGAAATGACCAAGGCGCATAGAAAGATAATTGTTTTAAATGGACAACAGCATATACAAAGAGATCTCAAAAAACTAAGTAACAAGAATGACAATTGTTTTAAATGGCCAAAGAAGAGTGCAGCTCCTAATAGAAATAGCATAAACATGCACATTAAAGACTATATAAATAAACGTTATTCATAAGTGTCTCCAGAGAAATCTCAATAAACGCCATTCTTCTATGCTTAGAAATGCATGAATATAAGTATTACACGAGTTTCTATCAAAGATAAAGTTCTCAATTTAAAAAAAAATATATATATACTTAGAAGAATTTAGTCATTTGAGTGTATTCAAGCTAAGCAATTACCAAGAGGCAGTGTTCAAAGTGTAGTCTTGATCAAGCACTGTACCATCTTACAATAAGATTAGAACATAGAATTATGGACATATTTAAAATTAGCAGTTAGACCTAAAGTTGATTCACCGCGTAAAACAAGCACATATTAGGCAAAAGAAGAGGTCCCTTTGATCGCATTAGAAATGTCACTGGAATGCCCAAAAATCTTTCCACAAAGAACAGAAAACCAAAAGCCACACACCTGATAAGCTTTCAGTGACTGATCAGCAGCCTCTTTCCTCTCATTACCAGTCTTGAACTCCGCAAGATAACGATAGTAATCCCCCTTCCTGCAACCAACCACAACTCAATGCCCTAAAACACCTCGAAACCCCACCAAATCAAAATAGAAACTGCAAACAGATCATCAAAACTCAAAAGCAATAAGATCCCTCACATCTTGTAGTAGAAAACGCTAGATTCTCCAGCAGTCGAGGAAGGAATGAGATGTTCATCGATCACAGTCATAATATCGTTGCAGATATTGGAGAGCTCGGATTCAACCTTCTGCCGGTACTCCTTAATCCGCTTCGCATTCTGCTCGTTCCCTTTGGCTTCCTCCTTCTGCTCAATAGAGGAAAGGATTCTCCACGAAGCCCTCCGAGCCCCAATCACGTTCTTGTAGCCGACTGAGAGCAGATTTCGCTCCTCCACAGTCAATTCAACGTCGAGCTTCGCGACTTTCTTCATCGAATCGACCATTTCTGCCCAAAACGAAAAACGTGACGTAAAAAACCCATCTTTCATCGATAACTCAGAAGTCAGAAACGACATAAATTCAAACACGAGATCCAGAGAGGGAGAAAGAGAACCCTAACCTTCATAGCGCTCGGCCTGTTCGGCGAGCTTGGCGATGTAAACGAAGCTCTCGCGCTCTTTAGGGGAAGCCATGGCCGATCTGCAAAATTAGGGTTTCTCGCCTTTTTGGGTTCGTTTCTCTGTTGGTTTGAAGATTCCTCTCTGTCAGACAGCAAATAGAGAGAGAGAGAGGGGGGGGGAGATAAAAGGTGAAAAGAGAGAGAAGTTATGAAGAGGACACACGGGCGGCAGCAGAAATATTTCTGGGAGCCAGAAACGCAAGCGGATGTTGGTCCCACCGCTCTGTTCGCCACGGCGGATTCCCGGTACTGATAACCAATGAAACTGAGCCACGTATAGGATGTACAGTTTGGAGTATTGTTTGGCATCGCTGAAATTGGAAAGAGGGGAATGTTAGTGCGGGAGCGATCACTTTGGATAGACTCTCTCTCTATACTTTCAAAATTTTGAGCCAATGGATGACGAACACGATAGGAGTCGCAGGTGAAATTCGCGTGAGCGCTCCCGCTGGATCAGAAGATTTTTTTTTTTATTTTTTTTTATCGGAAAGTTTGAAAGCAACAGGTGTTACCAGGAGTAAAAATATTTCCTAATAAGTTGTTTTCACGTGAAACTGACAGTTTTTTAACCATACTTTGCGCTGCCCGGAAATACGAAAAACCGGGGACGGCGAATGTTGGGTCCATCCTGGGCTTGGACGGTTGGACCCATGAGGCCACGAAGACTGGTAGTTGATTGTATACCCTGAGTGAGAACCGGTGACCCACCATTTGATAGATTAGGCCCAGAATGAAGCCCACACCAGAATTTTTGCATTTTTTTAAAAAGGCATAAGCCAATTTTCATTACTCAGAGGAAAATTACAAGCTCATCAACTGGTGAGTGGTGGCGACGATTTTAATATCTGATTTTTGTATTATTTTTTGTGCTATTAAAAATTTCTGAAACTTCAAGCATCACCCCAAATCACAAAATTAGGACTAGCTGATGAATTGACCTTCAAATGGCTTTCTTTCATACAATTCTTCCAACTAGACATCACTTGAATGCATCCCCATTTTTTGTTTTTAGCTATTCGTTTTTTTTATTTTTTTGGGGTATTATTATGTCTGAATCGAGGGGAATGGCTCAACTATTTGATTGAGCCAACTTAAAATGTATACTCCAGTCCAACTATATCAAATTACTGTTTATTAAGATGTTTGGTATGTATGCAATTCCTAACCATTACATTATATGAAATTGCCACATCATCATCTTTTTGTAAACTATCATCATCATCATCATCACTTAAGCGTTGTACCAACTAGATATAAGGAATTGGCTAAATGAATTCTGTTTTGTCATTCTTTTTTATTTAATACCCATATCCAGTATTAAATTATGGGTGTTTACACCATTTCTTATTATTTTCACCCAAGCCTATTTTGGCCTGCTGCCACCAGCTCCCTAACCCTTCAACTTGTAAAAGAATATTAATTTTTCTAACAGGTGGGGCTGTCTGTAGATAGTCCTAATTATGCAAAAGTTGGAACACAACATGGTGTCTAAAATTTTCAGGCAAGAGGCGATGAATCAATTTCTTGATGTTTCTTCAATTGGGAGGAGTCACTACAATGCTCTCTTTCCTCTTTGATTTTAAGTTGTCACAACAACTTTATTGGAGCAAGATTTTTAATATTTAAAGTAAGAAAACCTACTACCGTGTCACATGTCCACATCACCTGCCAATAAAACACATTCCAACCCTCTATCAATATGATCTCACACCGCACATCTTATATGTAGTGGGTTCCACTTTTATGATGAATCTCAGTCTCATGGTAAGATGTACGGTGTTAAATCAAGTTAGTAGAGGGCTGGAACATGTTTTGTTGGCAGAAAAGCTCAATTCGTCACATATACCCCCCCCCCCCCCCTTATGCATTGAATTTATTGCAAAATGGCATTTTATTATGTGATCGATGTCCTTTAAATTTAAATAAGGCATCATAAGCATAGCCTCTACTAAATCTGTTTCTATGATGGGATGGTGCATTGTATTGATGGTTATGGTGGGATGCAACAACCTAAATCACAGCCATACCAAGCACTACCTAGAGCTTTTGAATCCTCTGCTGCATAAAGCCAGATAGAAAGCTAGTCCATAGGGGTGCAAGTTGAATATCTGATTCGAAGAATCTACGCACAATTGCACTGGGGCTCTCTGGCCGGGCCCATTCAAATTTTGACAAAACCCAAGCCAACTCAAAGTTGAATGAACCGGCACTTAATTTCCAATAAAATAAAAGAGTGGGTCATGGCTTTTGGCCCACTTCTCATTAGCCAACACCCTGGTAAACCAACCACTGAAATCTACGAATTCAGGAAAAGAAAAAGGAATGCAGAAAGCTTAGGGGGTCAACTAGGATGGTGAGTGGGGGCCAGGGCCAATTATTCAACCAACCATGATGGTGTTGGTTTGACCATCTGATCAGTTTGGTGCCATGATGAATAATGTGAACGATATGATGGGATTTGATGAATTTGAGTGGTAGGAGCATGGACAAAGAATCAGAGGTTAACACATCCCAGTCAAGTGTACAGTGAATGTACCAATCTTCTATTACAAATAATAGAAAGCATCATGGATTGTTGGCGTTTGACGCTGAACAATGAATGCTTTCAGGCAGTACTGTTGTCAGTTCGACCGGATGGGATGGTTGAACCAGTTATGATGAGCCTTCTGGGTTTGATTACTCCTCGTATGGACTGAGCAATTTGACAGATAAAACTAAACTGTGTGATTCAATCAGCTTTCTAATTTTGTGTCCAATTTGGAAACTAAACTTAGTATTGTAGGCTTATCATTTGGGCAATTTAATGTTTACAGTACATTACCTACTTCTCTATTTGAAGGGGAATAAGCTTTCACGGCATCCTGGTGGAAAGGAAAGGTCTTTTATTTGGTGCTACAGATCCATACAACTGTTTGGCCTAGCCAATTATGGATGCAATTTGAGTTGGGTTGGTAAGTTATTGAATAATCAATGGGCTTGAGCCCATTGAAATTGAAACTCTTGCAGCCTGATTCACATTTACTAGACATTTGTGTACATGTCTCATGCTCAGCTGAATCTGCCCTTAAGCGAGCTCCATAGAAGAGATTAACTAGACAAAATGGAGAAAGAAAGAAGAAATGCTCAAAATAATGGAGATATCAGATGCTATAATCATTTGATCAAGTTGATTTTGGGAATGCAGAATTTCTTATCCAACATGGTCCAGGTCCATTGAAGGTGAGAGACATGGTGGGGAATATGAAGGTTTATTAGATCATAAGAGCTAACTACTTACAAGATTTTTAACTATAACAAATCCTTTCTCCTTTAATTCAAGTATCATAGTCAGAATTTTAATTATATACTCTGATCACCAAGCAAGTAAAATAATCATGTTAGTTTAACATTCAAGTAGATTTGGTTTGGATCAAGAGATTAATTATTACATTAATATTATTGTTTTTTTTTTCTATGTTTAAGGTATATTGCTTTTCTTACCTTATGTTGACTATCTCAACCCAATATGGCACAAACTAAACCTCTAATTTATAAGTTGCACTATTGCCCTTGATTAGTCATCTTATTTACCACTACAAAATTATCTGTTTTGTATCAATGTTTTTAAAACGGGACCGGACTGGATGGTCAGACTGGAAAACTGGGAGTTAGTCACCCGTTTTACCCCAAAACTGTTGTTTGGCCAAAAACTGTTGATTTGATCAGCGAACCACTGACCCAGGCGGTCAAACCGTTCGACCTAGGAACGGTTTTTGGTCGTTTCTTTGGGTTTTTAAATTTTTTATATTTTTTTTTTGTCAGAGCAGACCGTTCGTTCAAACTAAATGGTTGAACTGGAAAAACTGGGAACCAGTTCCATTTTACCCTAAAATCGTTGTTTGTCCAATAACCATTGATTTCATCAGCAAACTGCTAACCCGGGCGGTTGAACCATCGAACCATTCGACCCAGGAACAATTTTTGGCCATTTTTTAGGTTTTTTAATTTCTTTTATTTTTTGTCAGAGCAAGTCGTTTGTTCATACTAGATGGTCAGATCGTTCAACACGGGAATTGGACCCGATAATGATTCCTTGTCCAGTCCGATTTTAAAAACCTTGATTTGTATAATTAGATGCTTTATATCCTCATCCCTCGAGCTGCTTCTACACCTTTAAAGATTGCCCTTCATTTTGCATCTGTATTGCTACTAGCTTTGCTAAGTTTTCCTCGGGTTGCCACAATTTGATCATTTCTTGCTAAAATGACATATCCTATGGCAACCAAGTATGATTTTAGATCAAAAGATCCATCTAACATACACCAAACGTTGAAGCATTGGAACATAAATATAATGCCATGTGAAACTATTGTTTCTTCAAGCAATTCATGATTATTATTGGAACATAACTATTGAAGGAAAGATATCAACTGATAGTTGTCATTAGCTAATTATTCTATAATTATCTGTCAAGAGGAATTATAGGAGTTGATAGTGTAAATCAATTAGTTAGCTTCCTAGAATACGTATCTATGACCTGTATATAAATAGTCATGTAATCTCATTGTGAATGATATACAAAAACATCTTCCTCATTTGCTTCTCTATTATTTCATATGGTATCAGAGCATTGTTCCTGGTGACTCTTCACACATTTTCTTCAATTCCAATAATCATGGCCAAGTCTTCATTCACAACAAATACCATTGATCCTTTAGATCCCCTAACTCTTCATCATTCGGATCATCCAGGACTTGTCTTGGTTTTCAAACCCTTGGAAGGATACAATTATGGGCAATGGAATCGAGCCTTGCGTCATTAGTTTGAGCGCCAAGAACAAACTTGGCTTCGTAACAGGTGCTGTTAAAGTGCCCAAACCCACAAATCCGAAGTTTCCCACTTGGCAGCGATGCAACGACATGGTGTTGTCTTGGCTGTTAAACTCGGCTCATCCAGACATTGCAGGGAGTGTTATCTATGCCGACACAGCAACAGAAGTTTGGGACGATCTCCATGAACGATTCTCCCAGGGTAATGACTCTCGCATCTACCAAATTCGACAAGAAATTGCAGAACTTAGGCAAGACCAACAATCTGTTTCTATTTATTACACAAAACTCAAAGCCTTATGGGATGAATTATCATCATATCAGACCCCTCCTTCTTGTACTTGTGGTGGGATGAAACAGTTAGTTGACAGAGAAGAAAATGACCGTGTCATGCAATTTCTCATGGGCTTAAATGAGTCATATGCAACTGTTCGGGGATCTATTTTGATGATGAGTCCTCTTCCAGATACTCGCAAGGTTCATGCACTAGTTCTACAACATGAAAGACAAACTGAGGCAACAGCACATCGTGACATAAATCCAGGTCATCATGCCATGCAAATCACTCAAGATACAACAAAACAACAAGGCTCTACTTATGGGAGAAGTCCTTCAAAGAAAAATCTAAAGTGTAGTTATTGTGACCGTCAAGGCCATGGAGTTGAGGATTGCTTCTACATCAAGGGTTTTCCTGTAGGTCACAAGTTTCATGGCAAAAACATGAAACCAAGGAAGTCTATGGCCCACAACATTCAGGCCAATACACCAGCTTCACCAACTTCACATCCCAACTCTAAAACAGCAACCTTCACCAATGAAGAATACAAACAACTCATGTATTTACTACAAAAAGATAATGGTAACATCCAACCCGTTGTGAATGCTACAGGTATTCCTGATACTACTTCTCACTCTAATTCTTCAACAAATTTGTATTGGATAGTTGATAGTGGTGCCACACACCACATATCTCATAAACCTACCACTTCTGCTCATATATTACCTAATCATGATCTTGTGATCTTACCTAATGGAGATAAAACAACTATTCACTCAATTGGTTCCATGCAATTAACCCCTAATTTAACCATTGATGGTGTCTTACATGTTCCCAATTTCAAAGTCAATTTGATTTCGGTCAGTAAACTCACCCATGCCTTAAAATGCCTTGTCACCTTCTCTCATGATTTTTGTATTGTATAAGACGTGCTTACGAAGAGGATGATTGGCCTGGGCAAGCAACATAATGGATTGTATTATCTCAAACCCAAGCAGAATGTCCACCTAGCCAATTCCATCAGATGTTTCTCCTCTCTTTGGCATCAATGCTTGTGGCACCCATCCTCTGCACCTCTTCAAGCATTGTCCAAATCTATCCCATAAATTATTTATGATACCAGTAATGTTTGTGATATTTGTCCGTGTGCTAAACACACTCGTCTACCTTTTCCAATTAGTTCAATTTCTTCTAGTGCATGTTTTGATTTAATTCACTGTGACATTTGGGGACCTCGCCATTTTAAAACCCATTCAGAAGCTCGTTATTTTTTTACAATTGTAGACGATTATTCTTGTTTCACATGGATTTATTTGATGAAATTCAAATCTGAAACGCAGCCTCTATTAAAATATTTCTTCTCATGGGTAAAGACACAATTTCATACTTCTATTCAGACTTTTTGTGCTGACAACAGTACTGGATTCATTTCTATGCAATATTTCTTTAATGAAAATGGCACTCACTTTCAATGTTCCTGTACTTACATGCCCCAACAAAATGGGGTAGTGGAACGCAAACATCGCCATCTTTTAAATACTGCCCGTGCCCTTCATTTTCAAGCCAATTTACCACCTCAATTTTGGGGCGAAAGTGTCCAAACCGCTTGCTATCTCATCAATCGTCTTCCCACACCCTTACTTCATCACAAAACACCTTTTGAAAGACTTCATCATCAGCCTCCATCATACACTCACCTTCGTACTTTTGTGTGCTTGTGCTATGCCACAAATCTTAAGCCCAAACACAAATTTGACACCCGAGCTCATCGGTGCATGTTCATGGGTTACCCACTTGGTCAAAAAGGCTATCGCCTATATGATCTTGAGACACAACAGTTTTTTACTTCTCGAGATGTCACATTCCATGAACACCTATTTCCCTTTACTAATTCCGCACCCATTACTAACCGAAACCAACTCACTTTTTCAACACCACTCAATGATCTCTACCACCTATCATGACAACCCACTACTCTCCCAAATCCCAAACACTCCAATCACAACCACTGCACCCACCACCTCACCTATGGAACATGAACAATTAGCACCCATAACATCTCCTGAACAACCAGCACCCACTCCATCTACCACTTTACCCATAGAACACGAACCACATGCAGCTTCTACCCCATCACCTGATTCCTCTCTCAACCCAGTTGCCCCACGACATTCCACTCGCCCAATAAAACTTCCAACTCGCCTTCAAGACTACCACATCAACAATTCTATGCTGCTTTCCCATGGTACAATCAACTCTTCCACATGTAGTACAAAACATCCACTCTCCAAGTATGTCAATTACTCTAATTTTTCAGTTGATCACCGCCACTTTATTTCTTCTATTTCCTTGTTAGCCGAACCACTTACGTATGAACAAGCAAGTCAGGATCCTAAATGGGTTGAAGCTATGCAAACCAAACTTCAAGCACTTACGTATGAGCATACATGGACTATGGTCCCTTTACCTCATGGTCATCATCCAATCGACTGCAAATGGATTTATAAAATTAAGTATCATGCCGATGGAACTTGTTGAACGGTACAAGGCCTGCCTTGTAGCTCGAGGCTTCACACAACGTGAAGGAATTGATTACAAGGAGACATTTGCTCTTGTTGCTAAGCTCATTACAGTGCGTTGCCTTCTCACTGTGGCAACAGTCTGAAATTGGAATCTTCATCAAATGGATGTTCAAAATGCCTTTCTCCATGGCGACCTTACTGAAGAGGTATACATGCAACCTCCACCGGGGCTCTGTCGACAGGGGGAGCATATGGTATGTCGACTAAACAAATCCCTATACGGCCTAAAGCAAGCCTCAAGAAGCTGGTTCCATAAATTTTTATCTGCAGTTCAGAGTGTTGGTTTTAAATAGTCAAGGGAAGATTACTCTTTATTCACCAAGGTACGAGGTACTTCTTTTACTGCCATATTATTGTATGTCGACGATATGATCATTATAGGAAATAATGAAGCTGAAATCAGTGATTTCAAGAAATTCCTCAACACATGCTTTAAAATCAAAGACATTGGGCCATTGAAATACTTCCTAGGGGTAGAAGTGGCTCATTCTAAAGCTGGGATTTCCATTTTCCAGCGAAAATACACTTTGGATATTCTTGAAACATCTGGTTTACTTGGTGCAAAATCGGCCAATTTTCCAATGGAGCAGAACTTGAAATTAACTTCCACAGATGGTGAAATACTTAAGGATCCAACTCACTATCGCAAGTTGGTCGGGAAACTAATCTACCTCACTATCACACGGCCAGACATCACTTACTCGGTATCCGCTCTCAGTCAGTTTATGCAACAACCATGGAAACCTCACCTTGATGCAGTATACCGAGTTATTCGATATTTAAAGAAATCTCTAGATCAGGGAAAGTTTTTCCCATCAATTAATGAGTTGAAATTGGTTGGATATTGTGATGTTGATTGGGCCGGTTGTCCCACCACAAGACGGTCTATCACAGGGTATTGCGTCTTCCTTGGAAAATCATTAATTTCATGGAAAAGCAAGAAACAAACAATGGTGTCTAGATCTTCAGCAGAGGCAGAATACCGATCAATGGCAGCAGTAACATGTGAGCTCACTTGGTTGCGATATTTGATGCATGAATTATGTGTGCCACACCAACAACCAGCCACGTTATTTTGTGACAACCAAGCAGCCATATACATTGCAGCAAACCYGGTTTATMATGAAAGAACCAAGYATATCRAATTAGATTGTCACACGGTACGCRAACGAATTCAAAGAGGGGAGCTTAAAACTGCRTTCRTYCARACTCAACGRCAAATAGCTGATATATTCACCAAGCCTTTAGGCCAAGTAACCTTCCAATCACATGTCGACAAGTTGGGCATTTTGGATCTTCATGCTCCAACTTGAGGGGGAGTATTGAAGAAAAGATATCAACTGATAGTTGTCATTAGCTAATTATTCTGTAATTATCTGTCAAGAGGAATTATAGGAGTTGATAGTGTAAATCAATTAGTTAGTTTCCTAGAATACTTATCTATGACCTGTATATAAATAGTCATGTAATCTCATTGTGAATGATATACAAAAACATCTTCCTCATTTGCTTCTCTATTATTTCATAATGCTACACACATTCAACATTGTGTTTTGCGACACCTCGATTAGTTGAAAAATCTCCACATTTTCCATATATGATGGGGTTTCATTCCTATTGTCCAATACCCATCATGTTGACCTTGCAAATGCACATAAAAATAAAACATGATCTAATGTTTCAATCTCTTGCTTGTAAAAAATACAAGATTTCTTTCTAAAATAGAAATTTTAGTTTTTCCATGGTTAAAACCCCTTCCCATAACACTTTCTAGAGAAATAAGTTGGAAAGGAAATGGAACTTTTGATTTCCATATTTTTCTCCACCCTACTTTACGCATTGATGTGGATGCATGCATGTCTCTGCAATAAAGCTTGATAAGTGGATTTGATAATGTTTTTCCCATAATATTTGATCGATGTCTTTGATGGCTTCCCCAATGGCATAATTTGTAAGATATGAGAGAGTTTTTGAGTTATGTTACTACTTTTAACCTTTCTACATCCCACTCTTGGTTCTCCTTAACAAAATATTTCACTTTCCTACTATTATTCCATTCTTCTTGTCTATCCCTTCTATCCAAAGTGTAGGTATTCAAGGGTCCCCAAACCAATGAATTTTCTCTCCCCATCTCCAACATGCTAGCACAAATATTGTTTCATTTCTACACTTAATTGTTACACTTATTTCCACCGATTAGAATTAGAAATTTTTTTTTGACACTTGAACAAAGATCCTTTCCTCATATATTTAGATTTCACCACTTGAGTCCATAATGCTTCATGTTCTTCTGATAATCTAAATCTACTTTTCAAACAAGGCCTTGTTCATTTCATTACCATTTGAAAGCCTAATCCTCCATTAAAATTTTAGTTCTATAGCAATGTCTCACCTTATTGTATGAATCTTTCTATTATTATTCTTACCACCCACACCATAAATCTTGTTGTATCTTCTCCTAACATTTTTTTTTTGGAAAAAGTGTTACTCCACGGTAAAAGCTAGAATTTCTTGTCCCATTGAAACATTTTCTTATGTCTTTCACTACCCGAAACCCCAATAGGGGTTGTTACTCTTTTATAACATTACATCAACAATTCTTTTCTTACAGAGATGATAATAGTAGGATTTGAAACCACACCACCATTGGGATACCCCTCAGTTAGTTTTCCTATGTTTTCTATGAATATTAGTATTAAAAAACATTCATGATTTTTGCAAATTCATATTTTTACCCATTATTTCTTCAAAATTCTCTAATACTTCTTTAGTCATTGTCAATTGTTTGACATCAACCTTACAAAACAACACACAATCATTAGCAATAAAATGTGAGACTGCCACTTGTCTTAAACTTGCTTCACCATTGTCAATTGTCAATTGTTTGACATCCGTCATGCTTAAAAAGACAAGCATATAATAAATAAGTATGGTGACAATGGGTCAGCTTGTCTAAGTAAGATGATTCTCTTAGGGAACCATTCAGCTTAATTGCAAATTGTGATGTGTTAATATAGTCTTTCACCATTTGACACCACCTTTCCAAGAAATCCATATTCTTCATCACTCTTTCCACAAATTCCCTCTCCATTCTATCATATGCACTTGACATGTCTATTTTAATTATTGCAACCCATCTCTTCCCTATTTTCTTCTTTTTCATGTGATGTATTGCTACCAAAATTTGCAACAAAGATGAGATAAGGAATTTGTTAGATACCTTGGCTAAGAGGGTGTCACCTCGTCTAAATCCTACCTAGTTTGGGGATATGATTTTGGGCAATATTTTTGTAATTTATTCACCATACATTTTGCAATTATCTATATAAAACATCGTATGAACTTATTGGTCTAAATTGATTAACCAATTAAGGTTCTTACATTTTGGAATATAGATCAAGTTTGTACTATTAGGTCGTTTATCAAAAGCTACTGTTGAAAAAAAATCTTGGAACACAACACACACCTTGCCTCTAACTAGTTTACTTCAGATTTCTAGGTCCATATGACTTATTCTCTTTATAGGGTAGTATTCAAGTCAATCTCAAGATCCTATACTCTTCTATTGTCATAATTGGATCATTGTTTTACTTTTTGCCTTTTTCTATGGCAAACTTCACCTTCACTCTTTCAAGCTCAACTTGCACCTTCCCAAACTCCTCTCTATTCCATTTACTAAGAGATTGGATCAAATTGCTACACTATTTCTTACCACCTCTTTACATTTCTCATAAATCATCCACATTTCTTCAAATCTAAATGGTGTCCTTCTCTTCTTGCCTATTAGCCATAAGTCCAAACAAGTGTATATGTGCTTTGAGCCATGCATGTCAATAGAAAAAAACTTTAGCATTTGGGAAAATTTCATGCCATTCCAAACTAGAGCCATGCATCTCTAGTTTAACTTTGATTTTTTCCTCCACATCTTCTCTATTTGACCATGTAAATCGAGCACAAAAAGGAATATCCAAGAGCTTTCAAAGCCTTCACAAACCTCTAGTTTTTCTAATATAACTCCATCTATACCTCCTTTCCCCTACTTTATGCATCTCTGGGCACGAACACCAAAGATGCATAAAGAAGTTTGAAGATGAAGAAAATGCTTTGAAGAATGGAAAACCATTTCAGTTCGAACTAGCAATTGAGCCTGGCCCTAGAGCTTATGGACCTTGGCTTTTTACTCCTTTATCCCTCTCCTCACCTAGAAAATAACCCCCAATAACCTTAAGTTGTGGCAGATAACCAGCAGACTTGCTCACGGACTAGGCTTCGAGCCTGACTTACCCTATGCCAGGCTCAGGCTTCGGGCTGGGCCCCACTCAAATTTTAGAAAAAGCTAAGCTCAAGACTAGCCCATGAACAAGTCAAATAGTCAAGATGGGGAAGAAACACCCCCCCCGCCAAATTTCCAAGGAAGTGGTATCTAGCCATCCAATAGATGGAGAAGGAATAGTTGGCCATCACATATGGAAATCTCACCAGCGAGAAAACTCGAGTACTACCGGGGACGACCAAGGTTGGAACGACAACCTAGAAGTGGGCCTCTTGAGGAAGGATACGTTGACAGAGCATGCCAACAGTGATCAGAGTTGAAGCCAAAATCATTGCTTCCAACATTACCATTTCAAGAGGTTACGACCATGAAAAAGGGAAAGAAGTTTAGGAATTATCAGCTATAGGGCATGTTGGAAATCACCTGAACTAGATCCCTGGCACTTGTGACCTACAAGATGGATCTCGAGTTCAGATGGGGTCAAACTCAGGCAAATCAGAGATGTTGTAATATGTAGCGGCTGTGGCCTAGTAGGGGCATTTTTGCCCTTTCCTCTTGTAATTTTTATGAGCTATCGCCCTAAGTATATATACCAACTTAGGTGCCGCCAACTTTAGATCTGAATACACAACATCTTTTTCTCTCTTCTCTATCAAAATACATGGTATCAGTGCATCTCTAATCTGGGCACAAGTTCTATCTTCTTCTCATAATCATGATTTCTTCTTCTAGATGCAACCTTCAGCCCTAATTTTATTTTTCTCTTCTCTCTTGGTTGTTGTACCAAGGAGAAGGGTGTGGTGGCAGCCGGATGTAGCAAAAGATATCTCTAGATCTATGGTGGTAACCGAATGCAGTAAGGTGATTTTCTGGGTTTGTGGTGGCAATCAAATGCAACAAAACTTAATTTTCTAAGGAGTTTTTCTATGTACTGTGGGTCATGGAAGACAGGTATGCACTGTTACATTCACACGTAAGCTTTTGACCACTGTGAATGTCATAGTTTTGAGGATTGTAGGGACTGGTTGCCTCTTCCTCCTGGAAACCAAAGTGTTTCATCAAAAAGGTATCACCTACAATATTATTAAACTTTGTTTTTGGAGACTACTATTTTTTTAGACAAAAACCCTCTATATCAGATTCGGTTTTTTGAAAAAACAGCAGTGGATTTTCTGTGAAAATGGCTACTGAGGATTCAACAACCTCTAGTATTACTTCCCAGCAAGGAAACATAAATGGGGGGATGGATGACATGAATTTTTCCATGTCCATTACTCCATTTTATGGTCTGAACTATCTGGAATGGTCCAAAGGCATCAAACTTTATGTTACAGCTAGGGGGAAGGTTGTTTATATAAGTGGAAAAATAAAAGAACCAAAGTTCGGTACTACTAAACATGATCGATGGGATCAAGAAAATAGCATGGTTATGTCATGGCTGTTAGGCTCCATGTTACCTCATGTAAGGAAAATTTTCATATGGGCTGACACAACCTATGAAATTTGGGAACAAGCCAAGGCAACCTATTCTGAATAGAGGCACTTTGCCAAGATTTATCAATTTCAAGCAAATCTGCATGTAGACAAGGGGACCATAGCCTATCTACATACTACTTAACCCTTACATTTGTCTGTAAGGAGCTGGACTATTATCAGACTATTGATTGGAGGAATGATGAAGATGCACAGGACTATAAAAAACTTGTCTCCCAATAGTGGGTTTTTGCTTTCTTGCATGGGCTGAATATGGCTTATGAGCCTCTCCGGGTGCAGATTTTGGGAAGTAGGAAACTTCCTTCAATTTAGGAAGTATATGCTTTAATCCAATCTAAAGAGAGTAGGAAAAATCTCATGAATGTTTCTTAGGGGAAGCAACTTGTTGCCCTAGCTACAAGAAGGGTAACATAGGAATGAAAAAGGGGGAACCAAGGAAAGGTGAAGATAAAGACAAATTGTAGTGTACCCATTGCCAGAAGCCTAGACACACCCGAGAAACTTGTTGGGAGTTAGTGGGGAAGCCCAAGTGGGCAACCGATAATCAAGGCACTTCAAAGAAGCCTCCTCAGAAGAAGTTTACCTTTGCAAATCTAACCACACAAGACTATTAGCAGAATAATCATACTACTATTTTTCCCCAAGAACATCCCAGTGGTTCCGATCCCAAGGAAGACATCATCAACTCCTTCAAAGATCATTTGGAATTGTATGGTAGGACACTCAGACAGATAGATAGGTTGGTTCCTACCCCTTCTACCTCATTTACTTCTACATCAGGTAAATGTGCTTCTGCATTTCATGTGTGTACCTCTGCTCCCGAGTCATCTTGGGTCATTGATTCAGGGGCATCAAACCATATGACTGGTAAGTCCAATCTCTTTCAGACCTACACTCTTCTCTCTGGAAGGGATAAAGTGAGACTTGTTGATGGATCTCTATCTACCATTGTTGGTCATGGATCTGTATCCCTTCCGGATGGCCTTGTCTTATTGAATACCCTTCATGTTCCTAAGCTTCCTATTAATTTGTTATCTATAAGCAGTATTACTCGGTTCTTAAATTGTTGTTTAACCTTTTTTCCCCATTCTTGTGTTTTCCCGGATTTAACCTCGAGGAGGACGATTCGTAAAGGAAATATAGTTAATGGCCTTGGAGAATAAAGCTGGTCCTATGGCATAAACCTTTGTGAGTCTTATGAGTCAGTCTACAAACAGTCAACTGTGGTTATGGCATAGTCGCCTTGGTCATTTGTCCTTTGAGTCTTTGAAAGTTGTGTTTCTAAATTGTTTATGTCAGTATCTACTATTAGTTTGCATTGTCAAATGTGTCAGTGGAGCAAACATTGTAGAACAACTTTTTCTTCAAATAATAAAATATCTACTTTGCCTTTCCATGTTGTCTTTTCTAATGTTTGGGGCACTTTAAACATACCTACTGAGGGTGGGTACAAGTACTTTATCAGCTTTATTGATGACTATACGAGATACACTTGGCTATATTCCATGCATTCGATAGAAGAGGTTCCCAAGATTGTGCAAGATTTCCATCATATGGTTTTCACTCAATTTCATGTTGAAGTCCAAATCTTCTAATCGGATAATGTGGAGTATTTCCATCATGACTTAGCCGAGTTCTTCTTTTCTTATGGATCTCTTCATAGAAGCTCATGTGCTAGAACACCACAACAGAATGGCGTTGTTAAAAGGAAGAACCCCCACCTCCTCGAAGTTGCCCACAGTATGATGCTTTACATGCATGTTCCAAAACGTTTTTGGGTGATGCTGTGATGACTATAACTTATGTTATTAATCATATGCCATCGCGCCTCCTGCAATACAAGGCCCCACATCAACTTCTTTTTCCTCAATCCCCTTTATTTTCCATTCCATTATATATGTTTGGGTGTAAATGTTTTATTCATGATCTTTCTCCCAACCAGGGTAAATTGGATCCCAAATCTATTCCATGTGTTTTCTTGGGTTATCCCTCTACCCAGAAAGGTTACAAATGCTTCAATTCGGTGACACATAAGTACTTTGCATCGATGGATGTATCATTCTTTGAATCTGAACCCTTCTTCTATTCCTTTTCTTAGGGGGAGAATAGTGTGAAGGAGGAAAGGCAAGCTCCAACTCCTCAAATTCCTCTTCCTTATATTCCTGACTCCTCTCCATTTCGTGTCTTCTTGAGGCACCGTAAGGGACAACTGAACTCAAAGGCTATGGAGCAACTTGAGACTATACATCCAGCACTATCTGACTCCTTGAAGGAAAATCCAAGTACCCTTGTTCCTTTTGATATTATTGAACCTATTGCTATTGATGACTCTACTAATGATCTTGATATCCCAATTGCTCATAGAAAAGGGGTTCGATCATGTACTACTAAGCATCCTATTGCTCAGTTCTTGTCCTACGAAAGCATTGCTCCCTCATTCTGTGCCTTTTTTACTGTAATTGATTGTGTCTCCATTCCTAAAAGTCTTGTAGAAGCCTTATCTATACCTAAATGGACAAAGGCAATGAAAGAATAAATTAGTACTCTTCACAAAAACAACACCTGGGAGTTGGTGAATCTTCCTGAAGGAAAAGAGCCAGTGGGATGCAAGTGGGTATTCACAGTAAAGCATGGAGCAGATGGGTTAGTTGAGAGGTATAAAGCTAGGTTATCTGAAAAAGGGTATACTCATGTGTATGAGGTGGACTACGCTGAGACTTTTTCCCTATTTGCTAAAATGAACACTATTCGGATTATACTATCATTTGCTGTTAACTTTGATTGGGAGCACCACCAACTGGACATAAAAAATGCATTCTTAAATGGGGATCTAGAAGAAGTGTACATGATTCAGCCTCCTGGGTTTGTAGCACAAGGGTGTGAAGGGAAAGTCTGCAAACTAAAAAAATCTTTATATGGTTGAAAACAATCCCTAAGAGTCTGGTTCAGTAGATTTCACTTGGCCCTTCAGCAAATTAGGTTCAAGCAGTGCCATTCTGACCATACTCTATTTGTCAAGAGAAATCAGAAGAATGTTGTGGTATTAATTGTCTATGTTGATGACATTGTGATTATAGGGAATTGGGACTCTGAGATTAAGAAGGTAAAAGAACCCCTTACTATGTAGTTTGAGGTGAAAGATCTAGGACAGCTACGCTATTTCCTTGGTATTGAGGTTTCTCGCTCAAAAAGGGGCATTTTCATTTCCCAAATGAAGTATATCCTAGACCTCTTGCAAGACACAGGAAAGTTAGGAGCAAAACCTGTAGATTCTCCTATTGAGGAAAACCATCGACGTGGTGATTGTATTGGAGAATCTGTGGCAAATGTCAAGAAATTTCAAAGGCTGGTAGGAAGACTTCTCTACCTATCAATGACTTGGCCAGATATAACTTATGTTGATGGTGTACTTAGCTAGTTTATGCATGCACCAACATCCTCTCATTTAGAGGCAGCTGAGAGGGTTCTCAAGTATCTGAAGAAGTTCCAGGAACTAGGTTACTTTTCAAGAAACATGATCATATGAAAGTGGAAGTCTATACAGATGCAGATTGGGCTGGAGTAGTTGATGATAGAAAATCAACTAGTGGATACTGTACCTTTGTTGGTGGAAACTTGGTTACTTAGAGAAGCAAAAAATAAAGTGTTGTGGCTAGATCTATTGTTGAAGCCGAATAAAGAGCCATGGCACATGAAGTTGCTAAAATACTATGGGTAAAGAATTTGATTGGAGAGTTGGGTCTCTTTGTTGATGGCCCAATGTCTCTCTACTATGACAACAAGGCAGCCATTAACATTGCTGTCAGTCTAGTTCTTCATGACAGGACCAAGCATATGAAGTTGACAAGCACTTCATAAGGGAGAAACTCAAAAAGGGCGAAGTCTGTACTCCTTACATTAGTTCCAAGGAACAACTAGCAGATGTTCTTACAAAGGGCCTTCACTATCTACGACATAATGAACTATGTGACAAGTTGGGCATGATTTACGTATATACTCCAACTTGAGGGGGAGTGTTGTAATATGTAGCGGTTGTGGCCTAGTAGGGGCATTTATACCCTTTCCTCTTGTAATTTCTTATGAGTTGTCGCCCTAAGTATATATACCAACTTAGGTGCCGCCAGCTTTAGATCTGAATGCACAATCTCTTTTTCTCTCTTCTCTCTTCTCTATCGAACTACAAGAGACTAAAGCTAAGAGTGGTGAGCCCTTCCTGGAAAACATAGAAAAGTAGCAAATGATGGACATTATGTGCTCAAACAAGCAGATTGAATTCAGTCCTTCCTCAACTTCACAGGACATGATCGGTGCTATATTTGGAAGGAGCCCAAGCCTGATGTATGTTGATAGTCTTACCCCAAGAAAGGAAAAAGCTATTAGTGTAGGCACAAAAACCAAAGACTTGGCACGTGCTAAGAGAGCTCTATTTATTCTTGATGAAGAAAACCTTTAGCCTAACTTGAACCAGAAATGAGCCAAGTTAAACCATATTGATTTGGAGATGACCACCCTAAACTAGTCAAAGATCAACATTGACCATCCCTAAGGAAACTAGGTACCTCTTTTTCAATTTTAATTAAATTCTAATGGTTATGGTACATTTGGTTGGTATTATTTCCTCCAGAAGTGGAAAAAAATAAGAAAAAATGATCCTTGCTCCATTAAATGGAGAAAAAAGATGCATCTTTCTGTGGGTACTCAAAAACAAATAAAATGGGGTTATAAAGTATCAAGCCTGAAAAATCCCACTACTCTCTTGGAGCTTAACTCTATAACTAGGAGCGGATATTACTATGTCTCTCCGGAATGCTTCATAATTGATTCTCCTTATATGTTTTGGTATGAAGAAAGGGTTCAGGAGGTTGTCCCTTAATAACCCCATCTGGATCAATGATCCATTTGAGCTAGAAATACAGGGGATAAGAGACCCTTGTGTAGTTTGGCTTGTTAAAAATCAATATTTCTTTTCTTAAATTTTAAAACTTTATTGGTTTTGATGTTGTTGGGAGATCAAGAGGATTGATTCTTGCTTGGAATTCTGAGGTCAATTTAACATTTCTCAGAGTCATTGAATTCCTCATTCATGTAGTTATAAGAGAACTAGAAGGGTATGAGTGGTATTCCTCCTTTGTCTATGGAGGAAATGATCATAGGTGAAGACAAATTTTCTTTAATCAACTTCAAGACTAGGCAAGCACAATTAGAAGTCCCTAGCTCCGTGTAGGTGACTAGAACTTTGTAACTAGTAATGATAACAAAGAGGGTGGAAGGCCTATAAGTGCTAACTTGATTACTGATTAGAATTCAATGCCCAGTGGTTGTGGTCTTCAGGATTTGGGTTCCCATGGTTTTCCATTCACTTGGTGTGGAAAAAGAAATTGTGAGCTAGGTAGTGAAAGGCTCGACAGAGCCTATGCCAATTCTGACTGGCTCCTCAAATTTGAAATTGTTTTCATCCTCCACCTTCCGAAATCCAAATCAGATCACTATCCTATCTTAGTAAATTCTTGTATGAGCCACCAGTGGAATCCCATACCCTTTTGGTTCGAAGAAGTGTGGTGCACTCACAAGGACTATGAAGCCAAAGTGAGTGAAATCTAGAGTGGCACCCAGAGGGGATCTTAAATATTTAACCTTGCAAAGAAGGTTGGTGCAATTGGTTTCGCTATGAGAACTTGGAATAAGAAAGTTTTTGGGAATATATCTCAGAACATACAAAAAGCTGAGGAAGTTTTGAGAAGAGCCAATAACAGTCTAGTGATGAGAAATGATGTTAAAAAAAAATTAGAGATATAGAAAAATGCTTAGATGATGAGCTCAAGAAAGAGGAAATTATTGAAAAAAAAATCTAGAATCACTTGGCTTCAGCAAGGTGACAAAAACACTAGATTTTTTCACATCTCCACTCTCCAAAGAAGATGTAGAAATAACATTCTAGGAATAAAAGGCAACGATGGAAGATGGATTAGAAAATCCGAGGCTATTGATAATCACTTCTATTTTTTTTTCCATGATCTTTTTACTAGTAATGGAGATGATAGTAGGAGTGAGATCTTAAACAACATCACTACTTGTCTCACAGAAGAAGAAAGTATGTTGTTGGATCAACAAGCCACAAATAAAGAACTTTTGGAAGCACTCAATTAGATGCCTCCATCCAAAGCTCTAGGGTCGAATGGCCTCCCAAATTTCTTTCTTCAAAAGTATTGGAAGATTGTAGGCAAAGATGTCTTAGAGGCAATTCATGAATTTTTCAAATCAAGTACGATGCTTAAGGAACTCAATAATACCCTCATCACCCTCATCCCAAAAGTACAAAGTCCTCAGGTGGCTTCACAATTCAGACCCATCAACCTTTGTAATACCCCTTATAAGATTATAGCCAAGGTTTTGGATAATAGACTTAAGGGGGTAATCAACAAACTCATCAATCAAAATCAAAGTGCCTTCATTTCGGGTAGACAAATTAATGACAACATTCTACTGAACAATGAAACTTTGCATACAATGAAGAAATCTAAATCCAAATGTAGGTACATGGCCCTCAAGCTAGACATGATGAAAGGTTATGATAGATTAGAATGGTCTTTTCTTGAGGCATTGATTGGTGAAGATGGGGTTTGGTAGCAAGTGGAGAAACTAGGTTATGCAATGTGTAAGTAATGTGTCTTATAGAGTACTCATCAATGGCTCACCCAGTAAAGTAATTCAGCCCTCTAGAGGTCTAAGACAAGGTGACCCGCTTTCCCCTATCTTTTCTTGCTGATTTTAGAAGTTCTCTTTGCCTCTCTAGCGGTTAAAGCCAGAAACAATGAGGTCTTTGGCTTTAAGCTCAACCGCAATGCACCAACTCTTGCCCACCTCTTCTTTGCGGATTTGAATGAAGTTCATGAAATCCCGAATGTGCTAGAGTTGTATGAAAAGGCTGCAGGCCAGAAGGTAAACCTCTAGAAATCTGAGGTCTTATTTAGTATGAACACCCTTGAAAGGTTCTAGAGATTACTGGCTCAAAGCCTTGGCATGAAATGTGTTGAGCATCCTGTCTTCTACCTTGGTCTCCCCTTTGAAGTTCAAAGATCGAGGAGGAAAACTTTCGGCTTCATCACTGATAGAGTTACAAAGAGGTTACAAGGTTGGAAAAATCAAAATCTGTCACCTGTAGGAAAAGAAGTTCTAATTAAATATGTTATGTCAGCCCTCCCAGTTTATTCAATGTCTTGCTTTCTATTCCCGCAATCAATTTGCAACCTTTTATTGGGGTGATTCAGCTCAAAGAAAAAAGATTCATTGGGTCCGGCATAACCTTTGTGTTGGAATAACTGCTCTCAAGGCTAAATATTTTCCAAGTGTTTGGTTAGATCCTTGGATCCCCTCTATTAGAAACTATAGCATACCAATCTCCAAGCCTGAGAACTTCTCTCTAAATTGGGTGAGTGAGCTTATTGATCAGAGTTCAAATTCTTGAAAAACTCAAACTGTTAGAGACCTCTTTCCTGAAGTGGTGTCATAAAAAATCTTAAAAATATATATCCCCTTCAGATGACCATCAAGATAGGTATTGATAGACCCTTACCAAATATAGAGATTTCTCTGTTAAAAGTGCCTATTGGCTAGCAAGATCCTCTAAGAATGACTCAACTTTAGATACCAAAGAGGTTGATTCGATTGACACAAAGCTTTGGAAGCTTGTTTGGAAATCTCATCTCTACCCAAAGATTAAGTCTTTCATGTGGAAAGCTCTTAATAATGGGATCCCAGTAAGAAGTATACTGGCAAAAAGGGTCCATATTGCATATTGAACTGTCCCCTTTGCCATCGCTGCCCTGAAACTATTGAGCATGTCCTCCTCTTTTGCTTGAGTACAGAACAATCTAGTTTGATTTAGGATAAATCTTCGATTGGATCCTAACCATCACTCCGCCTTCAAACAATGGATTCTCTCTTGGATCTTGAACAGTTCTCTTTCAAAATCATAATTATAGTCATTCTTTAATATATTAATTAGTGGCTATTTGCTGGTGCATCTGGTTGAGAAGAAATAAACTGATTTTTTGATGAGTCTCTTGATTACCCCTTGCTCATCCTCTCTCATGTTGATTACCCCTAGTGGTAGATTCGTAGTAGCAGCAGCCGCCTTGGGAGAAGTGCCTTGGTCTGCTCTTTTCTCTTAAGCGAGAGCTATCCTTCATAGTATAAAGCTAGCTAAGCATTTAAAGTTCGACAGAATTCAGATTTTTTGTGATTGTTTGACTATAATTAATATCTTGAAGATCAACTCTTTTGAAATGGACAGTGAGATCTAAGAGATGCAACAAACTTTTAGACCTGTTCTCTTTGTAACAGAAACTCTGTTGGTGGTGATAAACTGTGATTAGGGCTGCAACTTGGTTAGGCTTGGGTTAAGCATTTGTTAAATTTTGAATGGCCTTGGCCTGAGGTTCTAAGCCCAATACTTGTAAATGTTTCTTTGTAGACGCCATAAAGGGCCTAGTACTTAATTTTTTTAATGAAAATTCGTTTTACATCTGGAAATTGGTCAAAACCTCTAGGTGCCTTTTTTTCTCTATTTTATCTTTGGCTAGTTTAAAATAGAGTCAAAACAACTTAATAAACCAAATACAACTAAGAAAAGACTCAGAACACATTCAAAGGCCCATTTTCAGTTGTTACCAAATAGCCCCTTTCATTAAACCCATATTATACCATTTTGAATTGCAAATTAATGTTTTGTGATGCCCTTTCAAGCAAGGTTTTAAAAATTGGACCATAATGGTCTGACCGTTTGGATCAAATGGACAGTTTATTTTGATTTTAAAAAATAAAAAAATATTAAAAATAAAAAACAGCAAAAAATTATTTTTTGGATCGATAGTTCGATCGTGCAGATCAATTAATCACTGACCAAATCAATGGTTTTTGGCCCAAGAACTTAACCGATTGCTTGTCCAATTCGAAGGTCAACTAGTCCAACCGTCCTGTCCCACCCGATTTTCAAAACCATGCTTTTAAGTTATATCCCTTTTCGCCTAAAGCCATGTCATCAACACCTAAAAAATCTATCAAACCAAACATAGCCTTAAGTAGAATAAAAAATAAAAAAATGCAGATGGGCAGTAATTTGCGGAAATTTATAAATCAATCCAATTTGATAATCTTAATAGTTAATACCAAATACATACATTGGAAAGGAGAATTTCACTCAGCTGTAGAATTTCTTGCAACAATGCTACTGTTGTTCCTCTCCAATTTCTTCCAGCACTGGTGTTTCCAACACTGGCACTGTGCCTTCTTTTTCCCACCCAACAACCCTCCCTCTTCTTTATCTTCTCCCTCTCCAATCTGCCCCACACCATCACTTGTCACCGCCGATACTGACCTCACAAACTCCTTCACCGTCGCCGGATTGCTAGGCAACGACTCCGCCGGTGAAGACAGCCCTCCTCTCATTCGCTTCTCCTTACTCTGAATCCACAACTCTCTCATCCTCTCCCGAATATCACACGTCTGTTCTTCGTGCGGCCCTTCGCAAAACCCGCACTTAGACAGCGTCACGTTCTTCTTGTTTCGTGCAGCCCTGATGCTTTGCGCCTGTTCCCACGTTAAGGCGAGTCTGAACGCATCGCTCAGCGAGTTGGGTTTCTGGGGAACAATCCAGTCCTGGAAATCTTCTCTCAGCCCGTCGATGAATATCCCTCTCAGTAGCCCGTCGGGAATGCCGTGGTCTGGCCACCTCCTCAGTATCCACAGCATTCTAAGATAGTAAGCTTGGACTGATTCTCCGTCGCCTTGCCTTAACTTCATTAACTCCGATCGGAATTGGTCGACGAACTCTGTTCTACGGTAGGCCTGGGTGAAGGCAACCTTGATTTCCTCCCAACTGAGAGACGGGTTCGGCTCGATATTGAGATCGTACCAAAGAGCAGCCTCGTTGTCGAGGGTAACAGGGAAGATTTTCATCATCATGTCGATGGACCACGCATTGTTTGCACGGCAGACCTTCGCGAACCGGCTTAAATGGGTGACGGGGCACTCTTCGGGAGTTCCTCGGAAGATCGGAAGAGGGGCAATGTTTACGTAGGCAGTGGTGGAGGTTGTGGCTTGTTTGAGATTGGGCGAATTGATGGATAAGTTCAGGGAGGCTGCCGATTGATCAACAGCGCTGCTTTCAGTAATGAACTCGGACTCAGAGTCGTACTCAGGGGGAACAAACCGGTTTCTGGGTGTACCAGTTACAGAATCCGATTGACTATATATTGTGTTTTGATCATCTTGGTCATCATCGTCGACGTCGTGTTGGTAAGGGTATGAGGATTCGGATCGGGAGGCTTCGGTTTCATAGCTTTCATGGGTAGTCGTGCCATGATGAGGGGGAATTCTCCGGCGATGCTTGCATCTGGGTATCTCCATCGCCGATGAGGAAGCAGAGATGGCCGACGACAAAGACGAGACTCTGATTCTGTGAGTCATCTTCTGTGGTTTTGCTGTGACTGCAAAACATAACTCCACGATGGAAATTTAAAGAACGAACTAAACGACGCAATACGACCGTTACGAGGTTCGGAGGGTTGTGTATGTTTGAAAGGATACACCCATTGGGCCCATCGCTCGTCCTCTTTTAGTGGGAGCCCACTTCTCTTGGTTCATCGGACGGCTAATCTACCATCATGATCGTTCAATTTTAACCTCATTTCAGTGAGTCATCTTCAATTAATTTTTTGAACTGGACCAACTAAGAATTTATCCAATACATACTTGAAACAACCAAATTGGATTCGATTTCACAAAAAATTTATGTTACATTAATGGGTTTTTTTCCACACAAAAAATACAAAAAAAAAGGAAAATCAAACAAAAAACAAAAAAAATCAATAAATCCAAGATAGGCCATTATATAAATATATATTTTTTGATAATAACTTTCTAGTTTCCCTTTGACCCCTTTTGATTCGACTCGGCATCAACGCTTGAACAAACCAGCCAACACACCAACGAGCCAGCCCTCGGTTGGTCATTATATAAATATGATGTATAGCATTAGCATCTTGATATGGATGGATGGATGGATGGGTGATGGTCACATGATAGAGCAAGCATTAGGGTTCTCGTCACTAAACACTGCACCAGTTCTTTCATCAATGATGGTGGAGTATGGAGGGGGTTGATAGTAGCCATGGTCATGGCCATCATAGCCATGCTTTCTGTAGTTGTAGGAGGATGATTGGGAGGCATAATATGTGTACGGATAGCTGTGATAATGGTGTTGGTTGTAGTAGTACTGTTGGGTGTAGCTATGGTACTCCGGGTTGTAAGGATACGGCCACAGCTCGGCCCTCCTCCCCGTCTTCCTCACCGCCTTCAGAACCTTCTTCTGCTCTGCCCATCCTGTTACAGTCACCTTCTGCATGGCTATGTCTATGTCGACTTCATCCACTCCTGATACAACATATGAGAAATACTTTAGTTCAAGTCTTTAAGAACAACCAAACAAGGGAGGATCTCTATGTATAGCTGTGCTGCATAGTGCATACCTTGTATCTTTTGAAGAGCCTTCTTGATCTTGCTCTCACAGCCAGCACAGTCCATATGAACTCTTATCTCTACAACCTGAAAATCCAAACAGTAGAGCTTAGTATTTCATTCATATGTGCCCATGGTGATGATGATGATGATGGTAATGCATGGGTCATGTCATCATGGGAAAAGTGTGTCTGATCAGAAGTCTTCTTTGTTTCAATCCCGAAAGAAAAAGAAAAAAGTTTGTTGGGATCATTTGGTATATCCAACCTGCCCAGCAGGCTTGTTCAAAACATTTTACTACTACAGAAGTAAACGTATGGAATAAACTTTTAACACTGAGAAACAGTGGACACCAAACAGACCAAGAAGGAAAGACGTGCACAAACAAAGACCTGTATAAATTTAGCTTTGAAGTAACATCCTACTAATGAAGGTTGATTGATGCAGTAAACCAGAGAGAGAGAGAGAGGCTAACCGTCATTTTGGGTGTTGAGAAAGCTAGAAATCTTTGTTGGCCGTAAGGTATTCTGAGTTGCAGTCTTGCAATAGTAGAAGAACTGAAGAAGAATGGTGCGTTGGAATAATGAGGGCTGGAGCCTCTCATATATATTTATAGAGAGAGAGAGAGAGAGGAAAAGTAGCTTTACTTGGGAGGGAGGGATAACTGATAAGAAGGAATTACTTTATTTTATGGAATTGCACCGACTTTTTGCCTTTAGCTTTGCTTCTGGCGAGACAGGTCCTCAAGGAAACTGAAAAGAAAGCGCGTGGCCTCGTGGGGGTGGACCGGTGGAGCCCCAAGGGTTCCACAGCAGCCTCCCTTTTGTGGCGGGTAGAAAATTCCCTTTTTCAAGGCCACTAAGGAGCTTCCACCTGTGCAGTGTAACCAATAGAAGTCTGCCACGTTATAGTAGGCGCCTTTTCCTTTTGTTAACCGTTTCTCTCAACGACAAGTGGACAACATAGAAAGAAGAAATGAGCAATGTTTCGTTGAGGGCGGGGGGAGAAAAAGGTGGAAGACAGTTGGGCAATAGACCGTTGGAGAGTATGGAGACAGGTGGGTGTGAGTTTGAATCGAATTTGAATCCTCTACAGTTGTATAATTCGTAATACTGAGCCAATTACTATATGCCACATCATCATCTCAATAGTATAGGTCCCACATCTCAGGCTGATGTGGCGTGTCATATTCCTCAGAGGATCCGAATCGGGTTGATGTTGGGAAATTTACATGAAGGTCACTCGGTTTTGGGATCGCTTGTACAGAATTATGGAAAATTAATTCACTGACATAAGCAACGTACTTATCTGTCCTCCGCTCCCACAAAGAAAAAACCCATTCAATATATATATATATATATTCAAAATTTCAAACTTTAGCCCGGTTAAATTAATACGTTTTGTAAAGAGAAAGGAAAGTTAAAGGACTCAATGACCATATATTTCGGCAGCAATTATTGACCCGACCCACTACCAGACTGAATGCCGTTAGCCGTTCTGAATTTCGGTTGGCAAATGGGAGCTGGATCAATTAGTCGGACTCGGATCAGATTCGGACTTATTCACATCCGACTTATTTGTGTTTAAAATAACAAAAAGAGTTTAATACTTCATTGCTTTTATTTATTATTTAATAGTTAGGTCATTTCTTGTTTTATCATAAGTACGGGATAACTAAATGTGTGTATAATTTAGTTTGAAGTTTATTATTCAGTTATCAAAAATTAAATTAAAAAAAAAAATTGGGTCTTTCATCTTTGTAATTGGCAATCTATTCTGACTTATTTTATTTGAAACCCACTATTAATTTAAGTTTTTTTTTAATTTGATTTAAGATATTAAATAAGATCTTATTGGTAAATAATAACCCACTTTATTTGCTATTTACTATTTATCTAATAAATCTATTTTGAGTTATTTCTTTTTAAAAGTTAAATTAGGTTGGTTACTAAAAGTTAAATCAAGTTTGTAATTAATAAAGTATTTCCTTTATTAATAACGATTGTAATTCTAACTATTAATGAGTATTGACAATGATTGTAAACTTCAAACTAAATTAAGAAATAATATATTCTTATTATGTATGTACTTAATTTGTGTATATTAATTAAATAATTTGTTATAATTAATTTCTTTGGTTAATTAATGAAATAATAATTGCTTTTATAAAAATAGTATTAATTATAATAATAGCATTAATTATAATTACTTATAATAATAATGTAAATAATTAACACTAATTATATATTTATAAAAAAATTAATATGAATTAATATAAATATAAAATGATTATATCCCAATTAATAATTGACATTATTAAAATACTTATTAATTATCATTAATTAATTAACATTCTAAAGTAATAATTATCATTATTATAAATAAGGAATAAATTATCAATAAGTAATTAATTTTTATCATAAATCATTATTATTACTAATAATTAATTATAATTATTGATAATAATAATATAATTAGTTATTTCGTATAACTGTATGAATTATGATTTCTAATAATAATTCTAATGTAAATAATTAAGATTAAATATTTATTTTCAAAATAATTAATATGAGTTAATATAAATATAAATGATTATTTCCGAATTATTAATTACCATTATGAAAATCATTATTAATTATCATTCTGAAATAATGGTCAATATTATCAGTAATAAATTAATATCAGCAATTAAGTATTAGTAGTAATTATTATCAGTAATTGGTTATTATCAGTTGATGAGGGGTAAGTTGGCCCGACCTCGCAACCGAGGTACACATGGACGCGATTAGCCACTAGGATGGCAACTTAGCAAGGGAGCCTCGCCAACAGCTCGGGAGCTCGGGATCTTGAGCACCTTGCCATAAAGGCACCTCGGTACCTAATCCAGTTCGGAGCCAAAGAATTGAGGTGCAAGTTCGGGGCCAAAGAACCGAAGCACCACATAATCGACTCTAGGAGCTTCTCCAACGGATTCCGAATTCCTCGGGATCACGACGTTTATTAACAAGACTCATCCTCACTCCGTCCGAATTGGAGGGAATTGATAAACCTTATCATCTAGCGCATTGCTCTCCTTCGGAAATGGAACTGATCTTATCTACGCAGCCCAGAGATCCCGGAGCCTTTTCGTAAGATTCATAACTACACAACTATATAAGGGCATCAATCCTCAAAGTGAAGGTACGCGCGATTATTTGCTCACCAGCACTCTAGCATTCAAGTATTCAGCTCGCATCCATAATATAGTACTGACTTAAGCATCGAAGTGACCTCGCCGGGTTAGCCACCCTGAGTTCTCTTATCTATTATCTTGCAGCTTGGTCCATCTTGCCACGCGACTGGCGTTCAAATCATCTTCCAACTAGGAGTATCCAAATCACGCACTATCAATTGGTGCCGTCTATGGGAACCGATCAAAAGGTCACCCCAATTTCAGTTGCAGTTCTAGCTTTCAATTTATTTCAATGGATTCTTCCAGCAACACCGGGAAAAGCATCGAGATGAACGTCACCAGGAGGCAAGATCAGCAATCAACCTTCCCCTAAGGTCCCACGGTCTGTGCCGAGGTACCCACCTCGGCCCTAGCAGACTCACCGCTCCCATCTAGAAGGCAATCTAAACTAAGGCCAGACATAATGAACAAAAAGGGAACCAGCGAACTTGAAGTAAAAAGGGGCGGAACAAGGCGAACTCACCAAAAGACGAAAGAGGAAGCGAACTACTCCGGATACAAGAGGCGAGCTGGAGAACGGATGCGCGACCTCAACTCTCGAATGCACTTTGAAGGATGAAGAAAAGGGGACCTGGGTCCCCCCTATTTATAGCCACCATTTCCAGGAAATGATGGTTTAAATCAATGCGATCCTACGGTTCTCGTGAAAACCGGCCACACTCCCTTCGAGGAGAGATTTCGGTTGAGCGCGGTTTTTGGCGTTCGTGGAGTTTATAAATCACATCGAGTCCACGCGTCCTTGACACGCAATCTGGTTTTTTTCCACTGAGCCACATGGGTTACACCGGTCCGACCAAAAAACTGGGAGGTGAACCAAGAAGAAATCAGGCCAACCTACTTGCACTGACCATGAACTCCCCACACCGGGGTTGCGACCCTTGGTACGGGGAGTGGGGGGCAATTGATGGGGGGTAAGTTAGCCCAACCTAGCAACCGAAGTACACGTGGATGCGATCAGCCATTAGGATGACAACTCAGCAAGGGAGCCTCGCCAGCAACTCGGGAGCTCGGGGTCTTGAGCACCTCGGTACCTAATCCAATTCGGAGCCAAAGAATTGAGGTGCAAGTTTGGGGCCAAAGAACCGAAGCACCACGTAATCGACTCTAGGAGCTTCTCCAACAGACTTCGAATTCCTTGGGATCACGGCGTTTATTAACAAGAGTCATCCTCACTCCGCCCGAATCGGAGGGAATTGATAAACCTTATCAACTAGCGCATTGCTCTCCTTCGGAAATGGAATGGATCTTATCTACGCAGCCTGGAGATCCTGGAGCCTTTTTGTAAGATTCACGACTACTCAACTATATAAGGGCATCAATCCTCAAAGCGAAGGTACGCGCGATTATTTTCTCACAAGCACTCTAGCATTCAAGTATTCAGCTCGCATCCATAATATAGTACTAACTTAAGCATCGGAGCGACCTCCCCGAGTTCTCTGATCAATTATCTTGCAGCTTGGTCCAACTCGCCATGCGACTAGCGTTCAAATCATCTTCCAGCTAGGAGTATCCAGATCGCGCACTATCATCAGTGAGTTATTATTATTAGTAATTAATAGCTAGAATTAATTAATTAGAAGTCATTAGTTATTATTAGTACCCCTCTGTTTCAAAAAGTTGACTCATCATCATTGTCATCATCAATGACAACAACTTGATAAATACATAATTTGATAAAAATAGGTAAATATCATTAATTTATTTTCTAATCTTTTGGAAAATTGAATAAGAGAAAAATAAAATGGTTAGCATTGCAAATGAAAAATTATTTGGATTTTTGCAAAAAAAATTATTGAACATAAAAAACCAATTATTCAAAATAAGTTTGTTAACCAAAGAGTAATTAAAATTATTCAATAAATAATAATTTTAAGAAATTAACATTAATAATTAATTATCTATCCGAATTAAAATGGGTAATTTTATCAAATAATTTTAAGTAATTAAATTTTGCTATTAACATTTTTAATAATAATCAGTATTATTAATAAATTAATAATATATTCTTATTATGTGTGTATTGATTTTGAAACCAATAATATTAAAGTACTACTACTACTACTACTACTATCATTATTATGATTATTATTATTAAGTAATTAATTTGTTATAATTATGATTTTTAGTTAATTCAAGAAATAATAATTTCTTTTATAATTCTTTTAGTTTAACAATATTGAATAATTGAAAGTTTTATAATTTAACTTTCACTAAATGAAATATTTATTGGAGAATAATAATAGTATTTATTATAATAATATTGTTAATTATAATTACTTATAATAATAATAACAATAATGTAAATAATTAATACTAATTATATATATGAAATAATTAATATGAATTAGTATAAATATTAATTGATATGAGCGAATAAGTGATATGAGTGAATAAGGGAGAACATACCATGCAGGTTCGAGCTCTCGTGGTCAGTGTGATCCTCGGGTCAATGGTTGCCGAAGTTGGTGGTCATAAATATTTTGTTTTTTACTTTATTTAAATTACTATATTTTGTTTTTTACTTTGTTTAAATTATTATATTTTGTTTTTCTTTTAAAAATTTATTAATTTTTAAATAAAACAAGTCGGATCCGATCAAATATGAAGATCCGACTAACCGTTAGGATTTGAATTCAGATTGAGTCCTATAAGATCCGATCAGATCGGATCTGACACGAATAGTGTCGGATCGGATTCAAATATACCCTATAATTCAAATCCAATCCGATCCATTTGCATCCCTATATGAGACATTCATAGCTCATCTTTATATTTAGATCCTGAAATAAAATAATGTTTTTGCTATATATAATGCTATATAAAGACTTGGAAGTAAACAATAATTTAATAAGATATTAATATAAAACTCACACAATGTATTAGATAATAATAAGACTAATTTGGGCAATGTTATTGACTTGTGATTGTCAATTTGCCATCCACCATAATAATTGTTGGCTTTTTTTTAAATTTTTAGTATTTTTAGTATATAAAATGCCCCTATTCACACTTAGCAACATTTAGCATTCCTTAATTTTAAGGACTTATCTCCTTTTTGCATTTAAAATGCCCCTATTCACACTGAGTTTTTAACTACAAAACGAAGATAAGTCCTTAACATAAGGAATGCCAAATGCAACCTTATTGTGATGGTAAAATCTTTGGGTGATTGAGAAGTCTGAAACGTATTACATAAGTTCGAGTGTAAAAGCAATCCTTTGCTGAAAAGAAAAAAAGGTAAAATTGCAAAGACCCCCTTGCACTATAGGGTCAGTGACAAAAACTCTGCACTTTTTTTGCAATAAAGACCCCCCAAACTATTGTGTTGCGACAAATACTCCATTGGCCATTAAGTCAAATGATGTAAGGCATTAAATTACTAAAATACCCCAATAAACTTTCTCTATTTTCCTTTTCTTGCCATTCTCCCTTAAAACCTAACTGACCCAAAAATACCTTTAATCTTTGTTGTGAAAGGAAAAAAAATGATTTTCTCACTAGTGATCATAGTCAGAAAAGGAAAAAATCTCCAATAAGTTCATTGGTGACATCTTGTCATTGTAAGCCTCTTTTAATGGCTGCATACATGCCGCACAAAGAATGCAATGAGTGTAGTGCGGAACATCTCATCATTCCCGCAATAAAACCTGAATCCTACGAATTATTTTATTTTAAGAGAGAAAAAGAGAGGAAAGAGACGAAAATGAGAAGTGGGGGGAGTGTCAAGTGTGCGTGTGAGACAAAATCGACTAGAGCTACTGTCATGGTTTTATTTTCATGGAATATCTGATGATTGGCACTATCCAAGATCAACAGTTATGGAATAATGATGCACTAGTGAGTGGTGCCTGTGCTAAGCACGGGCGAATAATACTGAATAATTGGGAGAGTAAAAAATGAAGAAAATTGATAGCAATTACATTGGTAGTCCTAGTTCTTGATTCTTCATAATAGAAATAATATAGAATAAAGAAAAAATAGTTAATATATAAAGATGTGTTCCTTTAATAAGATTAATACAAGTTTCTAAAGGATAAAGAAGATTATTCACTGGAAAAAGAAAGAATTGCAGCCTAATATTTCCATTTGTGTAGGTCTCATTCTCACCTCTATGACGTTAAAACAACTATAGCCTAATATTTCCATAAAAGAAGATATTAACTATATAACTTACAAAAATTCCAAAATGGTTCTCAAAGGGGGTAAAGAACACAACAATCTAAAACATGATTGCTTGTCATTTGAACCTTTCAATCAGGTATCCTCATGTTGCCATGATTCAAAAGAGAAGTGAATCTCTATATAATTTCTGTAGAACGATGTGCATTTTTTGAGATATGGAATACCAACCATGGCTTCACCAATCTTTTGCTAGTAACAATTTCCTCCTATGTACAAAAAATGGTCTAAATAGTTAGATTAACAAATGGCAACTGAATTTAGAGAACTAATATTCACATAGACATTCATAATATATTTATAAAAAGAAGGCACTCATAATATATGAATGTATGTAAATCACCTATTATTTCAATAAACAATTAGTTACATGGGTGTCGTGTTTATCTGAAGATGGAGTTGATTGTAGGAGGTAGCTTAGCCACTGTAGTTTTAAATAGAAGACTTGGAGAGTATGGCCTATTACCAAGTTTGTTATTGTTATTGAGATCCGTCGTTTAAAAATAGGTTACCTATATTTATTTTGTATTTGAGTATGCCCGAAAGTCTCTTCAAGGATCTTTCTCTCTCTCTCTCTCTCTCCCCCCCCCCCTCTCTCTCTCTCTCTTATATGCATAAAAGTCATTCCCTATCTCTCTTCGTCAACCCTATTATAAAGATAAAAGTCTTCTTCAGAGGAAACAACATGAGTCTTTTGCAACTAAATTCCCATTAGCTAAGAAACAATTTTATTGACATTGCATGTTTTCTTTCAAATCCAGACACAACCTGCTACTTTCTACCAAACTAGAATGGCACTATAGTTCAATAGGTGTGAGCCCATGTAACTATGGTTTTTTGCATTATATAAATACACTTATTCAAAAAGTGTACTCTCTATCGCTTCTATGATCTCATTGCAATTTACCATATCAACAAGTTTTACTTCTCCATCCCTATTCTTCATCATTAATCACTCAAAACCCCTCCAACCCAAAAAGCCCATCACCAGATCAAAAAAAAAAAAAAATTGTAAGATCCCCTAACCTGTCCTACGTCAGGTAGCATTCATCTTAGATCAAAGGGATTCATAGTAAGAGTTCACCCAACATGTATTTTGCAACATAACAAGGTTGTGGAATATGCTCCATGAAAAGGTTAATTTTTGTCATAATTTGTGGATAAATCATTGTTTCCTTATTTGACTGAGTTGTCAATCATGTGTATTTATCTCTTTAACCATAAACCATGTGTTTCAGGCTTTTAGCCTTGAAGTTTAATATCACATATAGTATTCATAGTCATAAAGAAGGTTAAATAACAAAATCTTTTGCTTTTATTTATGCAACTACATTGTTTTATTTGAATATGTATCAACAAAACAAGGTTGATACACCTTCATCGAATCCACATTTTGCATCAATTTTGAGTAAATGCAAGGAAAATACTCCAAGAGGATAAAGAGGAAGTTTGCATACCACACGTGCTATTATGATTGAAATTCAGTGTCCTAGCTGGTGAACGCATTTGGTTTCCTCCTTGCTTACCTCATTCAATAAAAGATCCGCCTCATTGATATTGTACCTGCTTGTCCAAGTTACAGTCATCTGAGTGTCAACTATCAAGTATAAAATATACACATCATTAGTGGCCCATCACATTCTTACCAAATTAATAGGACTCAAAGAAAGAAAAGAAAATGAAACAATGAATATAAGAAAAAAAGTTGTTAGTATCAAGGAAAAAATAGTCCTACTTTGTCCTTTTATTAGTGGGAGAATTAATGGGAGTTTATTCAAAATATTTTATAACAAAAAAATTCCCATGAATGCCATGAGAGAAAATCCAGTTTGTGTTTGATTGAATAATCCCAAGTTTAAGTAATAAATAAGAAATAGGAACTGGCATACTTCGTTCCATGCTTTGCCTTGGGTCAAGCATGGGTAAACTGGTGTCTTTGGATTTGCAAAAGCTATTGCATTTGAAATTGCCAACAACTTCGGCTATTTCATCAACAACAATACATTTAAAAACTGGTTAGAATTGAGCCTATTGGGAAAGCAAAAGTAACCAAATAATTAGTCTATAAAGGAAGCAAACAAAACTCTTAAATCAATAAACAAAGGAATGCAACATTATTTTCTGTGAGTTTTAAATAGTGTCATACACTACAGAATCCACTAGTGAATAGTGTAAAAAAAGTCAAATAAACTCCATTTGAGTAGTTTGCAAATTGGTACTACATGCATCATCACATAAAACTATAAAGGTTATAAAAACATCATTCTTATATAGTACAAGTGGGCTTATTATATGGATGAAGGGCTTCATAATCTTGCAAATTTAGGCCCATGAAAGTTAAGCCTAGCTCTTTAATGAGATGTTCTTAGGAGCCAGGAGGCCCATGACCATCTAAGACTTCTAAGTGAAACCCATAGAGCATGATCCTGAGCTGAGCTTAGAAAAGCACGATTGAGCTCAACTCCCTGAAAACCCAAGTTTTACATCAGAAATGCATGGTAATAGTAAGACAAATCGAGGTAGGACCTACCTTAATAGGTGTAGTATACAATAATGGAGGAGAAACTCTATTGTTTTCCGCATGACAAAGAGAAGCACTGAAACAATTTGGAATTGCAATACCCTTTTATTAGGAGTATTAGAGATAATGAAAGCATAATAATCAAAGTATTTGACAACTTTAAGTCTTTAAAAAATAATTTTTATGCTCAATCAAATTAGATTACTCTTTTTAGGTGAAAAATAACTACCATGCAATCTGTTCACCTGAAATTTACAGGAGAAAAAACTCCAATGCAGTCATTGTTTGTTGGGCTTGGAGTGCCATACTCTATAGTCACTCATTCCGTATTCCCCCCTGTAACAAAGGTGAAACACTGCATCAGTCCAAGAAGCTATTATGGATGCTTTGCAAGTGAAAGAAAGAAGAGAGAGAGAGAGAGAGGGTTTCAAAGCGAAGATGGGGTGAAGCCCCTCTTCATCAATCTACTGCTCTAAGGGGTTTGGTCGAGTTCTTCTCGATGGAAGCTCCTTTGGTTGACTGTTTTTACACTCAAACCTTCATCAAATCGAATCGTAAACAAAAAATCATTGCCGTAGATGAAGAAACCCATGCGTTGGAGAACATTCAGTGTAACTATTCGTTCTCGCTTATTACTAAATCAGGGAGTGAGAGAGGCAGAGAGAGATGAAAATGGACAGCGAGAACGAGAAGATAGATAGGGGGAGTGGGAAGAAGGGTTGAAGAAAGAAAGACCAAAAGAGAAAAGTAGTCAAAAGAGAGAGAGATAGAGTATTGACACTTGTCTCTCATGTAATGAAAAAATATATATTTTTTTCACTAGGATTGTTCACACGTGCAAGTCATTGATTTAAAGTGAACTATAATACTACAACAATAAGATTCCAAATAGAGAAAGGAGAAAGCACTCCTTTTGCTTTATATATATATATATATATATATATACATATATGTATATAAGATGGTGAGCAATACCAGCATCCAAGGGACAGTGCTGCCCATTACCCATCGTTGATTGTGCAATTCTACATATAATATAATATATTATGGGTAGTTTGTTTCTATCTAATTCCTATTTGGTTGAGGAATGAGGATGAGCATTTAAAGACTCATCAATGCTAGTAGTTAGAATTTAGAAAGTGATAGCTATACTATTATCACAGTAAGAATGATCAAGTTTTGGTTGGGACTTTTACTTGGGAAGGGAGGTCGGCACTATTACTGTTTGATTATAATACATACAACCATCAACACCAATTATCATATTACATGGGAGTTGGTTGAAGTGGCTAACTCATTTGCTCTTTGTCTCTAAGAATCTGAGCTGGTGTCAAGTTAATTGGTTGTGTTATCATTTTTATATTCAGGGCTTTTTAGATGAAGCCTAACAACCCATTCTTTTTCTCTATTTAAGCATGCCAATTGCTTTACTCTTCTGTACGCTGAGCTATGAAGAGAGCAAAGTCCAATCTCCTTTGTTCCTCCCCTTCCCATCAAACACACTTTTCACATCTCATTTTAGGTAACATACATATATTTACTTCTTTCTTTCTAAAAACTCTTAGAGTTTGAGTGACCTACGTTTCATTTTATAAGTACTTCAAGTTTTAAAATCTCTATAATGTTTGATTCACCCAGGCTTTTGTACTTGGTGCTTACTGTAATTTTTGAAATGTGTGACTATAAATGCCTCATTTCTATACCCAATTCTTTGATTGTAATCATATTGATGTAGGTCCTTTTAACAAGGGTATAACTTCTTTTCTTCATCCTTTGCCATCGTTTGTTTGTATTAGGTCTTTTCTAATTCTAGTTTTAGTCTTTTCGTTGATGTTGTTTTGTTCATTGAGATTTGGTTGTTCTACTTTGAAGCTTCCTATTTTTAGAATCTAGGCTCTAGCCAATTCTGAGTTTTCTTTATGTTCTTCCTCAAAGATTATAACTTCCTTATAGCCTTCAAGGTGTTGACAGTTATCAATTCTTATCGAAGTTCATGCACTATATAACATTGTTCCAATTCTTCCATCTTCATATCTTTCACAGTTTGTATTTCATTGTACTAATCAAATTTCTTTGTAGCTCTATGAGTTCTCTATTTCACTCCCTGAAGCCACATTCCTCTTTTTATGTATTTTTCTTCAATTTAATCTAGTTAAACTTAGAAGTTAGAATGAACCATTGTAGTTGCTTAATCTTTTTTGCATCTTTTCTTTTGCAATAACTAAAGGCCGATTGAGAAGCTTTCTTTTACTAATAAAATGAGAGCAAAAAGGTTGTTGTGTCTGGTCTTAGGAGTTTTGGCATTTTGAGTGTCTCTCTAGTGAACACAAGGACCCTTACAATGATTGCTTATTCCTTTGTTCTTCTCTCCATTCCTCTATTCTTCTAATCCTAACCGAGTTAACCAACATCATCATTTTGGTCCCAAGGCAAGCACTCAAGTATGAAAAGAATATAAAGTGTAAAAAAAAAGATGATTTCATAAATTAAAGAAAAAGGTAAAATAAATTAGAAAATGGTAGTTTGGGCATTTAGAAAACTTTAAACAATCATATGAGAATCTTATTCAAAGTTAACTGATAGAATGCTAACAGAGGGGGGTTTTGTATAATGGCCAATGTTTGGGGGTCATTGTCACAAAAAAAGTGCAGGGGGTCTTTGTAACTGACCCCATAGTATAGGAGGGTCCTTGTAATTTAGCCAAAAAAAAAAAAACAAAAAACATATAGTTGGGAGTCTAGGACTAACATTTGTTAATGCATTATTTGGAAATTGCATTTGCGGTGAGCTGTATTAACTGAGCCACTTTGGTTGAGCATCCATGTTCAGGATCAGCTGCTCAGAGTAGCTTCATGTTACAATTGAGATTCTAGTGACCAAAATACCCAAATTGGCCTTCCAAATTTTTACCAGACATAGCTTCAAAGGTCTCCATGTGGGTCCAACTTGGAATGCTAAAAGCCATGTCCTAAGAGTAGGGATGGCAACATGGAAGGTTCAGGGAGGGTTTTGTAAATTCTAAACCTTACCCGCCTCCCTAAACCTCTCAACTCGTACCCACCTCAAGATTTGTAGTGGGCTGGATTTTAAGAATCCAACTCTCCCCGACTCTCCCCGACTCTCCCCGACCCTACTCTCCCCATATTCAAGGGTAGGGGCGAGTTGAGTTTAGAACTCACATCTAATTTCCTATTATTTATTGTCATATGAAAGTAATAATTAAGTAAAATAATGCAAATAAACAACAAAAATTTCAATTATTTGATTAAGGTATTAAAAAACACATAAATTATCCATTATCCTTCATGTAAAATTTAAAATATTATTAAATTCAAGACCTAGTACATAAAGTTTATATGCTTTCTAACACTATGCAGATTGGGGAGGGTCAGGTTTAGCCTAATGCCATACCTTACCCATACCCATACAGGTTGTAGAATCCCAAAACCAATTCTTCAAACAAAAAAACCCACCCCGTCGGAGAAGATAGGGGTGGGTACCCACCACATAGGATAGAAATTTCCATCCCTACATAGGAGCCCTCCCAAACTAGCACTTAATCTCTATCAATTTTAAAATCCAACCCAAAGGATGAATCAATTTTTCTAAGTGGATGGTTCACCGATTCACTTGTCTTGTATTTGCATCTCTCATGTTTAGCCTGTATTATCACTTAAATCATCTATATATTCCATACTACATTGTCCTATTAAGTGAAGTTTAGTCATATGCCACTTTCTTGAAATTGTTTTACCATGACTTTAAACTGTAAAATAAGAATGATGACATAAATTATAACAAATCAATCGAAGTCTAAAATAACTGAGGGGGTTTTCACCAAATATCGATCATATTAATATTTTGAGCTTTGCTTACAAGTTGCATAACACTCTTATATTGACCATATTTTGCACTTCTCTTTACCCATTTGCACCGAACTTCTATGTCCCTAGTAAACCATTTTAATTTCCTCTTTCCATTGCTATAGTTCCAAAGCCTAGAGGTGTCTTCATTTAACCAATCTAGTACAGTTTCAGAGTCTCCTTCTATGTTCATTGACATTTAGATCTTTAAACCTTTGTACCCCTTCCAGAGCTGCTAGTATTTCTACCCTCAGAGAGTCTCCAACTCCAATTGGGCCAGAGTACAAAGCTATTATAAACCCTTTTTCATCCCTTAGTACTCCCCCTATTCTAGAGGGCCCTAAATTCCCATACTGCTGCCATCAAAGTTCAGTTTGATAAAACCGAGAAGTGGAGGGTTCCAATGGAAACTTAAGACCATCCTAATTGAAGCTAAATTTGTAATTTCTTTCCACTTTCTAAGCAAACCATCCATTGAGAAATTTGCAAATATATCCAAAGTTTTAAGCCATTGAATTACCCTTATGTGAGTCACCTGTAGAATTGCTTCCCTGCTTCTTTCCTTTTTTGAAAAAAATCCTTGAGTTTCTTTCCTCCCAAATAGTCCAACATATGGCTGCCTTAACACATCTCTACATAATCTTCATCCTTTTTGTTGGCCAGTTGGAGGGAAGGGAAGTAAACAAGCTTTGCACATTCATTGGAGGATTCCTCCTGCACCCAAACCAAGAAGCAAACAAATCCCAAATATATTTTGCAAATTAACACGAGATTAGTAAGTGAACACTAGACTCACCATCAGCTTTACAGAGGACACACCAGTGACGAGACAAACATCTATTGGGCTTCTTTCTTTGAAGCAAATCACTTATGCATATTCTTTCCAAAAAGGCTTCCCAACAGAAACTCCCAACCTTCGGAGGAATAGACTCACATCACACCTTTTTGACAGGAAAAGACAAACCAAAGGGAACAATTGGTTGTGCCAGGGATTTAAAAAAGGAATAAATAGTAAAGTAACCTGAAGGAGAGAGGGTTGAAATTCTACTATCTACCTTTGTTGGTTCTAGAAAAACCCCCTTAAGGATAGATAACAAAGACAAGGTACTCTCCATTTTCAGAATCCCTAATATCTCTTCTCAAACCCAAGTTCCAACCAAAGCCAAAATTCAAATTAAAAGGTATAAGGAAAGAGGATACTGGTCTATTCTTAAAAGTAGAAATAGCAAAGAGTGCTAGAAATTAATCTTTTAAAGGACTATCTCTAACCCAAACATGTTCCTTAATGAGATTATCCGAGTGTAAGTCATACCTGATCCATGGAGAGAATAATGGCAAAATAGATTGGATTGCTTTCTAGGGTGATGCCCTTGTAGTCCTAGCCAGAATCTTAGAATCCCATCCATTCTTAGAAAGCCCATGAATACTACCCACTATCCTAGTCCACAACTTTTTTTTTTCTAGTGAGAATCTCCAGAACCATTTCCCAAGTAGTGCCAAATTTCTCTTCCATATATTCCAAATGCTAAAGCTTCCATCTCTCTTGCTCCTGCACACCACTTCCTTATATTCCCAATGCCAAGGCCTCCATCTCTCTTGCTACCACTTCCCACCCAACCCTATGGTCCATTTTCTCCTCCCATGTCTCCCAAAGGAAATCTCTCATTAATTTTTTAACTTACTAGCCACTTTGCCAGAATTTTGAAGATCGACAAATAATAAATAGGCAAGTTAACTAAGACAAATCTTATTAGGGTGATTCTCCCCCCAAGAAAGAGGTAATTTTTCTTCTAGGAGGCAAGTCTCTTTTCAAATTTCTCTACAACTAGAGTCTGGAACCCTCATTTTTGAGGATTATCTCCCAAAGGCAAGCCAAGGTAGTTTATGGGCCAATTAGACATTGCACACTACAAAATATCTATACATTCAAGTATCTCCCTCTCCCCCCAAATTTACTCCTACTATACAACTTTTCTCAAAATTCACTTTAAGATTTGATATTTAATCGAAGAATTGTATAGTGACCTTCAAATTTCTAATCCAATCCAAATTTTCTTCTTCACAAAAAAATATTGTATCATCTGCAAACTGTAAGTGTGCGAGTGGTATGTTCTCCCTTCCAACTCTCTAACCTCTATTTAAGTTTCTAGAGTCAACTCTAGAGATTAATCTCCCCAACACTTTTGTAATCAATGTGAACAAAAAAAGGAGAAAGGGGGTCTCCTTGTCTTCTTCTTCTCATAGCCGAGAAGAAGTCTACTACTGTCCCATTCACCAAGACAGAGTAGTGGCAAGTCCTAATGCACCCCATCACCCAGTTGCACTACTTATCTCCAAACCCAAAATTAATTGTCACCTCCAGCAAAATCGACTAATCTACCAAATCATAAGCTTTTTCTAAATCCAACTTACAAACCGCCCATTTTTTCTTCAATCTTTTGAAATCCTCAACACTTATTTGCTATGAGGATTTAATCAGTTATCTGCCTCCCCTTCACAAAAGATCCTTGGTTATTAGCTATAATGGTAGGAAGCACCTGTCTAATTCTAAGGGACAACACCTTTTGAATAATCTTGTATAGGCTATTTACTAAGCTGATTGGCCTATAGTCCCTTGGATGGTTTTCTTCTCTCTTATTGGGAACCAAGGTAATGAAGGTGGAATTCAACCCCGGGTTTATCACTCCTCTCTTATGAAATTACTCAAACACCATCATCAGATCCTCTTTCAAAATCTCCCAACATTCTTGATAGAAAGCTATTGTATAGCCACATGGTCTTGGTTCCTTTGAATTATCCATGGAAAGTATTGCCTCTTTTACCTCCTCCAAATCAAATCTTCTCTCCAAACACTCTCTTTCTTCACCCCTTAAGTTTGGCCAATCCAATCCCTTAATCCACACCCGATTATTCAATGGTCTTCTAAAGATAAATATAAAGTGATATGCAAAGGCTCTAGCAGTTTCTCTTTGATTTGATAAAGTTGCCCCTTCAATTTCCAAGCTTAAAATGAAATTTTTTCTCCTTCCATTTGCCACTACATGAAAGAATTTAGTATTCCTATCCCCCTCTTTAAACCACTTACATCTTGATTTTTTCTCTAATTAATTTCCTCCTTAAGAAGATAATCCTCTTATTGTTTCCGCAGCCTCCACCTTTGTTCCTTATCCTCTTCTGTAAGACATCCCTTCCCTTCAAATCCGAACGCTCAATTTGTGCAATCACAGTTTTTTTTTCTTTCTTCTACCCTCCCAAACTCTAAGAGATTCCATTCCTTAATTTTATCTTTCAGATATTAAAGCTTCTTATGGAACCTCATTCCAATCTAAGACATCCCCTCCTTGCTCTCAATACAGTCACCACTTTAGCTCCATTGTCTCTCATATTTTCTTGTTTTCTGTTTTGGAATCCAATATACAAGATAACTTTTCATGCAAAAAAGGCTATTTATAGAGGAAAATCCCTAAAAGGAATGGCCCCCACAAGATGTAACTTATTGATCTCGTTCCTACAGGATTACTCTAGCGAGATCATGCAGAACGATGCTCATAAAAGTGAACCAGCAAATTGGCTTGGCCACGAGTGAATCTCAGACAATTCCCATCCACCTATTTGGATGGACCAGAATAATGTGTATGATGTTGCTTTTGCAATTGGGTAACAGCCAACTGATCTGTTTATCCCACTACCCGCCTTCACATCAAGTGGCAATACAAGACATAACATGATCGAAATTCAGTTGTTATCTTTTCCGTTGGTAGGCAGAAGAATGTGGTGACAAACTGCAAACAGGTTCTAGGAACAAATACATGCAATAATGCAATATGAAAATCCTGACTTTTTTTAAATAAAGACATAGTTATAAATTAGGTGAAAGTGGATAAAAAAACTAATGGTTCAACCGTTCAAGTATCATAAATACCAGGAGCCCCCTTTTCATCAATTAACCTAAAATTTTCTGATTAGACTAACCATTGCTGATGCCATACGTTTGCCAAGGCATAGAAGATCGATGACCTAAAAACCATCTAATTTTTAAAAATTTAAGATTAAACACACTGGCCACTATGTAAGAAAAATGCTAGTTTACAACGATTAAGCTGGCCAAATCAATGTACTTAAGTAGGGCTAGATCACCTTCATGGTCATTAACCACATTCCTCAATCAAAACCAGAAAAGTTGGATAAGAACTGTTCTTCCATAGTAGCATTTTATTGTCAATCCTACATCACTTTGGTATTCTCCTCAGTAGTTTGTACATGCCAAATACATTTTTGTGCTGCCATGAATGTGGGATGAAGAATGACCGGCACAAAGGAAGTGAAAGCGCCCTGTCCAGGAAAGGTATTTCAGCAACAACCTGAAACCCACACAGTAATCATATAATCATAATCATGGCGGAGGTATTGAAAGAAGAAAATAGATACCCTTCTCAAACAGATATTTACCTTCCATGTTGAAAGGTCACTTCCACAAGAAGGGTAAGTTCGGTTTAGTTGTAATTCAGTGAGGAAAGTACTGGCATCAACATCCCTGAGCTGTAACCTCGGATTAAATAAGAATTGAATATATGGGAAGATCATTCACATAAGAGGACCTATAAGACAAAAGAAAAATCAGAATTAAAGGCACAGCTTGAAAAGGTTTGGTTGGGTTAGGGCCAAGTGAATGTGGACAACATAGTAATTTGTAACTGTCAAAACATAGCCAAATCCAAGATGATCAGTTAACCTAAAGCAAGCTTGGCCAAAAACTCACTAAATCATAACCCAAAATAAAATAAGATGGATCAGATTGATCAGGATGCAATGAGATGTGTTGTTTAGGCCTTGATTTTCAGGAAATTCAACATAATTAAAGCAGTCAATAAATGTACCACAAAATCAATCCTAAAAAAGCATAATATATATGCCCAATCCAATATGCACCATGGATGAGGGTGCAACTTCCATTCTAAACTGAACTTGTTTAGCGGCCCAGATTCAGGTCAAACCAACAACCTGGAGAGTGAAGTGTGCAAAATAAATGAATTGTCTCAGAAGGGAGTGGGATATTTAAATATTGCTCATCAGATGCCTTGCTTTTGTTATTGGAATAATGTGATGCAGCTGCAGTACCACCCAAAACAGAATTGAATGGGAATGGAAGGAGGCCTTGGAAGCCATCACCTAACCAACAAAATTCACCAACGTAGCCAAGGATAAAGAAAGATGATGGAAAGCAATGCCATTCACTACCCAATTCAGACCAAAGAACCTGCAAAAAAAAAAATCAGATATATGAGAATATATATCCTTGATAATATCAACATTGCATGGAGTGCTTACTTGAAAAATATCACATCTCAAATGCTTGTAGACATTCAAAGGTGTAAAGTAACCATGAATCAGGGAGAGTCTGCGGCTATGAGAAGCACATAATATGAGGCTAAGAACTAGAGGTCCAAAGGGCGTTTGCTACCTGTTTAGGCAAGAAAAGATCTAGCAACTCATTAATGACTCTCCAGGAATTTTCATTGGAATCGTCCTTGTCCATGAAAATATCTGGAGAACTCTCAATGACAGCTGCTGTTAGTAAATCAATATATATATATATATATATATATATATATATATCGAAGCTTGATTAAGCTCACAAGCATCACGAAACAAGCTTCATTGGGCTTGAGCTTAACTCAAAACTTGGTTTAGACTGAGCCAAATCAAGCTTTTCATAAGTTGAGCTCAAATAGCTCATGAAAAGCTCAATTCATGTCCACCCCTACACAACAACTTTCTGGGGCTGACCCAGTTTAGGGTTTTCTCATATAAATACCCTTGTATCTTCTTGCACAGAAAGTAAACTTGTATCTTGAGAGACAAGAAAAGAAACCCGGAGAATGTGTGAGATATGGAGAGAGGGAACTTTGGGTGTACTGGGAGCTAGGGTTTGGTGAGGAAGGCTGTGGACACTTTAACTGTAATCTCTATTGTTTTAGTGGATTTCTTCTCTTCTAACTCGTGGATGTAGGATACCAAACATGTAAATCTCTTTCTGTGCTTTGTGTTCCTCTCTTCTTTTTTTTCTTTATGTTTTCTCTACTTGCCAATTGTTTTCTTGTTCCTGAATTTGTTAGTTTCACAACAATAATGATATAAATGTGCATCCACCTTGAAGGCTTTTAATGTGTTTGACTAGTTCCTTAATAGATAATCAAGCAGAACGTTACAACTTCCAAAATTTAACTTCTTTCATATGCTAATTCTTTGAAGTGCAGGCCTCTTCCTCGTTGTATTTTATGGGTTCATTGCTTTAATTGACTATGATTGTTGAGCTCAACCTGTTCAACATTTTCTTTTCTTTTTTTTTCTTTTGGACTCTTGTGTTCTTTATTTACAAGATTACCATATTTCAAGAAAAAAATATTATTAGATTAGATATGCTACAAGATGCTTATTTAGAACTAAAATGAAACATCCAAGCTCCAAGAAGGCAAAGAAAAAGAGGGAAAATGTTGTCATTTTTCTAACCTTTCTTCTTTGTGGGGCTGCAAAGACATAAAAGCCAGCCAAATGCAGATGGGTGAGACTACTGTTAGGATAATTCAAACAGTGGGGCCAGTTGGGCCATGATTCAGTTCAGTAGGAAGTTATCTTTCAAGTCACAATTAATTCCAGCCTTTTAGAGTAAGTTTCGATCTTGTTGCACGTGTCATTTGTTTGTTTATTACTTGGTAGAAAATTCAGCTAGATATGCTGAACATGTTATCATGAAAGTTAATTAGTTATTAGTTTAGGGTCTATTTAAAGAGTTCTCTGTACCTTTTGGAAGCAAGAATATTGAAGTTGTTGTCTATCATTTTTTCTCTATCAGATTTTGCCTCTATAATGTTTAGTAGCTTGCTCTATTTTGTTTAAAATTTTTTATCACAACCTGATTGTGAAATTGCTATAGAGACAACAACAGTTTACAGGAGCTTATTAGTTTACAGTTGGTATCAGAGCCTTATTGATCCAGAAGTTGGGCATTCCATTTACTTCAGATATAGTAGAAGCATGGCAGGTAATGTTGTGAATGGTTCATTGGTTGTTCTTATTTTTTATGGCACTAACTATCTATTTTGGAGTATTAATATGAAGACAATATTTATGTCAATTAAAGCCTAGGATATTGTAGAAAATGGGTTTGAAGAACCTGATCAAATGACAACAGCTCAGTGGAATGAATTTAAGGAGAAGAAGAGGAAAGATGCCAAGGCATTGTCATTGATCCATCAAGCCATGGTGAACAACATCTTTCCTAAAATTATGAATGCCATCACTTCAAATGAAGAATGAGATATTCTCAGTATCAAGGTACATGTAAGATACTTGCTATTAAATTGCAAGCTCTCCGTCGTGAATTTGAAAATCTATTTATGAAAAATTTTGAAAAAAAATCAAGAAGTTTTTAATAGAGTTGGTTCAATTGTGAATCGAATTCAGTTATATGGAGAGGAATTATTTGATCAGAAAGTTGTTGAGAAAGCGTTGAGTGTCTAAGGACTTATCTTGTTATTTTATGAATGAATTAAAGGGTTCTTTGCAAGCACATGAACAAAGACTAAATAGAGTTGTTGATACACCATCAGAGCAAGTATTACAGATGAAGTTGAACCCCAAGAAATGGTCTGAAGATGCTGGAAGAGGTTATAATGGAAGAGGTTGGGGACTTGGTGGATTCCGAGGAAGAGATAGAGGCAAATCTAAAGGCCAACAGAGAAATTCAAATGGAGGTAATCATGGTTCCAACTCTGTTGCATGTTCATATTGCAAGAAAACTAATCATGCTGAAAAGGATTATTGGTATAAGAATAACAACAATTAAAATAGGAATTCACCAGTGTTATTATTGTAAAAAATATGGCCAAATTGAGAAAAATTGTTTCAAAAAATCTAGGGAACAAGCAAACTTTCTTGAAGAGAAAGAAGAAGATTGGCATGAGAGTGATGACAAATTATTTCTCTCATGCCTTATTGCCCATGATGGAGTAAATGATGATACATGGTATTTGGATAGTGGGTATAGTAATCACATGATTGGAAACTAAATTTATTTTGTTGAACTTGACGAATCCATCAAAAGACAAATGACAATGGGTGACAAAAACCAAGTTCAAGTGCGTGGAATTGGCATTGTTATTATCACCACTCTGATTAGAAAGAAATTTATTAATGATGTAATGTAAGTTCATGGTTTAGCCCAAAACTTGTTAAGTTTGGGACAATTGATGAAGAAGGGTTACAATGTTGTTTTTGAAAATGGTGGTTGCATGGTATAATATAAGAATGATAAAAAGTTGATGTTTTCCTTTAGCATGACAGAAAATAAGATGTTTCCAATAGTGTTTTCAAAGCTTGCAATCAATGCATTTACTACATCTAGTGAAGATTCCATGGTCTGGCATAGATGGTATGTGCATTTGCATTTTGGTGGGTTACATGTGATGCATAAACTGAATATGGTTGTTGGTCTTCCACTTGTTAAAAATGATGGAAAAGTGTGTGAAGCATGTGTACATGGGAAACAACATTGTGAGAAGTTTCCAATAGGAAAATCATGGGGAGCAAATAAACCATTGTTATTTGTGCATGTTGACATATGTAGTCCTATGCAAACTGCTTCCTTTAGCGGGAATAAGTATTTCATTTTATTTGTTGATGATTACACAAGAATAAATTGGGTATATTTGATGCAAGAAAAATTTGAGGCCTTTTCCATTTTCAAATAATTTAAAGTGTGGAAGTTCTATTGTTACTTTATGTACTGATCGTGGTGGTGAATTTACTTCCAAAGAATCCAAGGAGTTTTGTAGTGGCATGGAGATTCAAAGGCAGTTAATAGCTAACTATACACCACAACAAAATGGTGTGGTTGAACGCAAAAATAGGACCATTATTGAAGCAGCAAAAAGCATGCTATAAGATAAAAGGACTACCAAATGAATATTGGGCGGAAGCAGTAGCAACAACAGTGTACTTGATAAATCAATTTCCCATAATAGCAATCAAAGATAGAACTACATATGAAGCTTGGACAGGAAGAAAACCCAATGTAAGTCATCTAAAAATTTTTGGTTCTATAGCCTATGCATTTGTACATTCAGAACAAAGGAGAAAATTAGATGCTAAAACTACAAAATGCATTTTCATTGGGTATGAGGAGACAAGAGGATACCGACTCTATGGTCCTACTCCCAAAAGATTAATCATAAGTCGTGATGTAATTTTTTATGAAAATAAAGCTTGCAATTGGGAAACTAATCAAAATGTGCGTTTATGTATTGAACCAAATGAAACTTTTATTGAGCATATGCATGATATAACACCATCTGATTCTCCTCCTTCAACCCCTCCGAGAAAGATGAAAAGACTTGATGAGATACATGCTTCTTGTGAATTTGCTTTATGTGCTATGGAACTTACTTGTTTTGAAGATGCAGTGACAAAAGAAGAATGATGTACTGCAATGCAAGAAGAGATAGATGTTACTGTAAAGAATGACACACGGACATTGGTTGATTTACCTCATGGTAAAGAAGCCATTGGACTGAAATGGATATTCAAGTCCAAATTTAATTCAGATGGAAGTCTTCAAAGGCACAATGCACACTTAGTTGTGAAGGGGGTATGTGCAACAACAAGGTATTGATTTTTTTGAAACTTTTGGACTAGTTTCTAAAATTGATATTATTAGAACTGTTTTGGCCTTGGCAGCCCAAAAGAATTGATAAGTATTTCAGCTTGATATCAAATCAGCCTTCCTCAATGGAGAGCTTGAGGAAGAGAAATATGTTGAACAGCCACAGAGATTTGAAAAGGCATGAAGCATAAAGTGTATAAGTTAAAGAAGGCACTCTACGGGCTTAAACAAGCACCAAGATCTTGGTACAGTAAAATAGATAGGTGTTTTATAGAAAATAGTTTTAATAAGAATGCTAGTGAACCTACTACTCTTTATGTAAAAATTCATGGTGATAATATTTTGATTGTATGTTTGTATGTGGATGACATGATTTATACTATGAATTCTCTTAAAATGGCTAAAAACTTTGAGGATATGATGCATAATTTCGAAATGTTAGATTTGGGGTTGTTGCACTATTTCCTTGGAATTCAAGTTGTTCAACATGCTAATGGAATTTTTATTTATCGAAGGAAATATGCTATGCATATCTTGAGAAGGTTTGGCATGTTAAACTGTAAACCTACCAAGACTCCTATGAATGTGAATGAGGAGTTTTCTTTGACTGATGGTGTTGAGAAATGTGATAAGAAATATTTCAGAAGCATGGTTGGAGGTGCATTGTTCCTTATTCATTCAAGATCAGATATAATGTTTGCAGTAAGCATTATTTCTAAGTTCATGCATAATCCAAGCAAACATCATCTTGGAGTTACAAAAAAGATTTTGAGATACATTAGTGGCACACTCAACTTTGGCATACAATATACAAGGGTCACTAACTTTAAATTGGTCTCTTTTTCTGATAGTGATTGGGCAAGTAGTATTGAAGACAAGAAAAGCACCACAGGTTACCTATTCAGTTCAAGAGCTATATCTTGGGTAACAAAGAAGCAATCTACGTTTGCACCTTGAAGTACAGAAGCAGAGTATGTTGCTATTACTACAACTGCATGTCAAGCTATTTGGCTACGTAGGGTTTTGGATGATTTGAATGATAAGCAAAATGAGGCAACTTGGATACATTGTGACAACAAATCCACTGTTACTCTCACAAAAAATCCAATCCATCAAGGAAGAACCAAACATATAGAGATTTGTTATCATTTCATTCGAGAACTTATTGCAAAAAAGGAAGTTGAGTTAAAGCATTGTTGTACTGAAGATCAAGTGGATGATATATTTACAAAGGCACTAGTTGAACACCGGTTCAAAAAATTGCATAACAAGTTGGGGATGCAAGCTCTGCCCCCTATTTGAATTAAGGAGGAGCTATGCTAGGATAATTCAAACCGTGGTGCCAGTTGGGCCATGATTCAGTTCAGTAGGAAGTTATCTTTCAAGTCACAATTAGTTCCAGCCTTTTAGAGTCAGTTTCTATTTTATTGCTCGTGTCATTTGTTTGTTTATTACTTGGTAGAAAATTCAGCTAGATATGCTGAACATGTTATCATGGAAGTTAATTAGTTATTAGTTCTAGGTCTACTTAAAAGAGTTCTCTATACCTTTTGGAAGTAGGAATATAGATTGAAGTTGTTCTTTGTCATTTTTTTCTCTATCAGATTTTGCAGGAGCTAATCTGATAATACAGTGGCCCTTCAGTCCTGATGGAGCGCAATCCGGTCACTCCTAACTGGCACTTGTGTGGCTCCCGAAAGGTACCTGAGATGAAAAAGAAGAAGAAGAATCCCTGGGGGCTTGCCCTGCGGGAACACTCCGACGCTTAAGTTAGTATCCTGTGGAAGAAGCAAGGAGAAGGTAAAGGCTAAGAGTGCAGATAGCGCGAGTGATAGAAGATACCTCTGTTCTTTGAGAGTGGGCTCCTTGTAACAGAATTCCGTTGCATCAGGCCCACTGGCCTCTGACAGGGCAGGTATAACCGCCACTGTCASCCTGCCGCAGCCGTTACAGGCAGGGCTGAGGTGGCACGCGCGGGGCCGTCATTGTAGGGTATGTGCATGTCAGGTGTAAGGCACCCTCTAAAGGTGGCAGGCACGACGCTGTCTGATGAGGGACATGGCTGCTGTCCCCAGATTTGTCGGGTACGGTGGTCGGGCAGGAGATCTTCCTACAATATGCCGAACTACTCTTTCACGAGTTACCCTGTGTCGGGCTATCCCGTAAGCAGCGAGCTGCCTGTGACAAGTTATGCCAAGCTGTCTGGCCCGAGGTGTCTTCACCTCGGGGCATCTAGAGGCGGATCGGTGTGCCCCCTGTCTGGGAGTGGCTTGAGATCCACTAGGAGGGGCTCGGGTATTAGGAGAGGTCAGGGGGCCCCGAGCTCGGAGGCAGCTTGGGATGCCTTAGCCCCGGGGAGGAGGCGCAGGCTAGGCGGCTCCCGGCGAGTAGTTTATCCCGCCGAGTTGCTGGACTGAACTCGGTGTGACTTTCCCACCGAGTTGTGGCTATGCCTACTGTGCTGTCACGCTAAGTCATCGCTTGAGCAAGGTCACGCCCACGTGTACCCGTGCTACGAGGTCGGGCCAAATCACCCTCCATCAATTGCTCCCACTCCCTGCGCTGGCAGTGTTGACCCAACGCGGGGAGTTCACGTTGCGCCGGGTGGATTTGGCTTCGGTACTCGTGCCGCTTCATCATGCGTTTCGCCCAGCTAGACTGGTCTAGTTCCCGACTCATTCAAAAGGAACCCAGGTCGTGTTCAGTTTAGGCGCGGACGTCACACGGTTTGGTCTTTGCAGACGCGAAAAAACGCGCTAAACTGATTTCACCTCGAGGAACCCGTAGCCGGTTTTTCTGAGAGCCGTTGGATTGTCTTCATCTTGACCGTTAATGCTCGGGCGCAACAACTATAAATAGTGGGGGACCCTTGGCCATCTCTTCGCCACAAAGCCTCCAGCGTCAATGTTGAGCTCGCATCTGAGGTTCTCAACTCGGGTCTTCTAGCTCGGTTTGTTCCTCTAGTCAGTTCGCATTGTGGTGAGTCCCCGAGCTCCTCTTTCTTTTCCGAGTACTCTTTCCTTTTTTCCTTGCAATGTCGTCTAGTGTAGATAGTCTCATCGATGAGCCCAAGGTGGGTACCTCAGCTCAGGGTGGCTCCTCTGCCGCCCAATCGTCCGATGTACGTGCGGCTTCGGGTCATCTGGCATCCACCTCCCACCGAGGTTGGGTGCCAGATCAGTTCGGCCCTTCCACCATGACTCCAGAGAGGCTCCAGGATCTTATACAGAGGTTTAACCTCCTTGGGCAATATTCATACAGTCTTCCTACCGGCAACTTCCCATGGGAGCACGGTCCTGACGAGATCGTGGTCTTCAAGGAGCAATTGATAGTCAAACTCCGACTTCCTCTTCACCCCCTGATTGTCGAGGTGTTGATGCACTTTAACATCACTTTGGACCAACTTCACCCGAACTCCATACGGAATGTGGTGGGGACCATTTCTCTTTACTTTGACCGTTCTCTCTCCATTGACCTAGACGTCATCAGTACTGTCTTGGCCATAAAGAAGAGTGCTTCGGGCACTCTCCCCAGACACAGACAGGCTTATTACCTATCTCCCCGCCCGGGCTTTAAACTCGTGCACAAGCTCCCGAGTAAAGTCCCGACCTGGAAGCAGGACTACTTCGTGGTTCGGAGCAGCACAGGGTGGCCCTTCCCTACTGACTGGAGGGTGGCCATTCAAGACCCCGATGTCATCCTAGATGGGAAGACCAAGAAGGCACTCCAGTCGTTGGCTCAGCTCGGGCTAAATTACAAAGACTTTACAGCCGAGGAGAAGCTCATCCAGGACGGCTTGAGCCCGGGTAGGTTTTCCTTCACTTCGGCTTTTTGTCCACATTTACTTCGGGATTACTAACGCTGAGCTTCACTGCAGGTCCCATGGAGGTAGAGAAGATTGACGGCCAGAGGCTATTTCGCCAAATGAAGAGAAAGAAGCGCGTGGCCAAGAAGGCAAGCGTTGAGTCTCCGCAGGCCTCCGCCTTGGCTCAACCTTCACAAGCTTCGGCTCTGGAGCCCGAGCTCCCTTGTCCTCAACCCGTCATCGACCTGGAGGGGGACACGGTGCCTTGGGGTCCCGAGATGGCAGCAGAGCCCACCACAGAGCCTGCCAAGACCGTCGCCGAGGGTGCTACAGAAGCCGCTCCTGAGGCACGCCCTATTGGGGCTACAGCCGGGCCCTGTCCTATGGATGCTACCGCCGAGGCTTCCAAGGAGTCTGACCATGCGGCATGAATGACGGCGTCTAGCTCGGAGAGTCAGGGGGGTGAAAGTATTCTGAACCCCCAGTGTAGTCTCCAGAAGAGCAAGGAGGCCGCGTACCCGGAGGAGGTCACAGAATGGGCTGATCTCACTCCTGGTCAGCTCGGTGCCCGGGCTGCTTCTCATACCATGGTGGTGAGTTCCCTGTGAAAGATTCTCCCCCTCTCTTTCTTTCTCTTTCTTTTCTTTTTTTTTTTTTTGACTGGTCTCCTTGTAGTTGAACTCAGCCGTGCGTGCCTTGACCTTTCAATCTTATCGGCACCTGAGACGGGCTTTGGAAGCTGAGAAGTCATCACACGCAGCCCATACCGAGCTGAGGGCAGCTCGCGGTCAGATCCACCGCCTGTAGAAAGATGCCTCAGCTCAGAAGAGCTTTATTGAAGTGTTGTTGGCAGAGAAGGGCGAGCTGGCCCGAGACAAGGACAGACTTAGGGTCGAAGTGAACGGGTTTAAGGTTGGCCAAGAAGCCTTGAGGCTTGAGGTTGATAGTCTCAAGGCAGACCGGGATGGTCTCGAGGCAAATCGAGACTCCCTGAAGCTCAAGGTGCAAGGCCTCAAGGAAGCAAAAGGGAAACTAGAGCGCGAGGTGGAGTACCTCCGAGCCGACCTCAAAGAGAAGACAAAAATCTTTGAGGACGCCCTTCAAGAGACCAAGGTGCAGGTTGTTATTGATTGCGTCCAGTCATCGATGTTTGACGACGTGATGACTGAGGCCTACCGCAAGGGCTTCAAACTATTTTCAGAACATCGAATTACCTAAATATATAACACAATTAATTTTTGAAAAAGGATATATATTTGTGGAATGAATGTCTCCATAAGGAGTTTGGAGAGCCTGGTGACTTGTACTTATATGATGCTTGAAATGGTCAGACATATTTGTTATGTCACTATCTCCATGTAGGTAGTTATATGATCATGTACAATGCATGACCATCTCTTATTTGAAAAAGAAAGATAATTTTCAATGTATATCATTCAAAACCAAAATGAATGATATACATTGCTAATGCGGACCAATCCAAATGAATGATATACATTATCTTTCTTTATTTGAAAAAGAAAGATAATTTTCAATGTATATCATTCAAAACCAAAATGAATGATATACATTGCTAATGCGGACCAATCCAAATGAATGATATACATTATCTTTCTTTATTTGAAAAAGAAAGATAATCATGTACAATGCAGACCAATCCAAATGGTCACCTGCATAGATTGAGCCAAATGATCCCTCCACATTGCTAATGCGGTGAATTACACAAAAGAATAGGTTAAAATATGGAATTCAAATAAGAAGCAAACGATGATTACAAAAATTTTGTCATCTGGTTCTGTAGATGAAATGTAAACTCTACCTTAAATTTAATACTAGAAACAAAAATAAATTACAATAGTAAATAAATGCAAGTGATCAACTGATCAACATTATCATTTAAATTATTTTATATCCTAGAGAACAATGTTTGAAAAAAAAAAAAAAAAAGCAAAGGCATGAGGCAAGGGGCAAGGGGCACCCTTCAGATCTGTAAGATATAAGGTTTAAGCCTCATGAGATCTCCTTTCCAAAGGAACAATGAATTAAAATGAGAAAAAAAGTATATTGGGGTGTATTTTTTATTAGCTCTAGCCCCCTGCTGTTCCTATTCCCAGAGATATGCTTTAAAAAACTATGACTTCATTTTTATATGGGAAAACACATGAATGTTTAGTCAGAAAGCATACAAATAAAGCTAAAACGGTGAAACTGCTTGAATTAAATTGTGTCCTTTTTTATTTATTTGCAAATTGCAATAATGAAAATTGAAAAGAAGTGACATTTGATAATCAATTAATATCCAAAGTAATAGAAGCTATGGTAGAAATACGTTTGTGTAAAAAATCAACAACTACTGATCTTGGGAATGGTGTTAGGATGAGAGTCACAGTTTGAGAAAAAAAATCCTGAACAAGGTTCGGTACATGAATTTGAGGTGTGAGCCTTGAGGGGCAAGACTCACATGCTGACTGCAACATGTCAGATATGTAAGGTTTACTGTATAACTAAAGAAAGTAAGACCAATGCCATAATTTACATTAGCCAAGCCCCTCATTCAGTATCGGCTGGGAAAGTCAACAAAACACAACAGCTACAAATAGTGAGTTGTATAAGTGCTTCATTCACAAAAAAAGAAAGGTAAATTACAAATACCTCCTGTAGTATGGGGCTCTGTGACAAAGACTTCCCTGTACATTGTTTTGCGACAAAGACCCCTTATATTATGACCGTAAAACAAAGACCCTTTTCGTTATTCTTTCATTCAAAATTTCAAAAAGCTGTTACAATATTTTTTAATCTCCTACAGACGAGAAAAAATACTGTTCATCTTCCCCGATTTCACGATACACGAACAACAACGGCGGTAATTCTCGTATGGGAATGGGATCGTGAGGCTGGAAAACACCGAGCACCTTACTAGTGAAACAGCTCGAACTTTAACCCAACAAACAGAAGTTTGAACTAGAGATCTAGAGAGAGAAAATAAAAAAGAGAAGCAAAGAGAAACAGAGGTCGAACTGTGCTCACCTGCGTAGGACAACAAGCATACGACCAGTCCCAGGTGGACAAAATACAGAGCATACTACATTTCACCCAAAAAAATAACAAAATACCCGAGCCCGAGCCCGGCCCTCATAAAAAGCCCGAAGCACGGGCCCGACCTAAACTTGCCTGAAACGAATATTTTACAGGATAAACAAAAGGGGAAACTAGAAGAAAAGTCCCCAGATAAATACAAGGGGTTTATCAAAATTGTTTTGGAGCAACGCCATGGAAAGAGAAATTCTAAAGATGGTAGTACTGAGACGGCATTGGAACTTGCAGATACATCTCCAAAGTGGAGGAAAAAGAGGGCTTATGGAGAGAAAAGAAACGCAAAGTTGAAAATTCCCGCAAAAATGAGCCGCACAAGAATATGGTTAGTGGTACTGAAAACCGAAGGATGAACAAACCTGACTCTAAATCAGGAAAATTATTGAAAGGTCGGCCAATGGACAGAGTGAAAAAAATTCCACAATTGGAGGAAAGGGAAAGGTGGGGCGAGAAAAAGCAAGCAAAGCATTGGTTCCTGGTCTTACTGGTTCTTCTGGTTCTTTGAAGGTCCAGAAGAAAAGTCCCCAGAATAATTTCGTAATAGGCTAATAGCATACAGAGAGAAAGGGTGAACTTAATAATTTCGTAATAGAACAAAAGGGCAAATTTAACAAGAGAGAGAAAGGATTCAACGCCGGAGAGAGACGACTGGTGGCGCCGATGCCTGAGTTTGCATTTGATAAATGAGCCTGAGCTGAGATTTTGAGAGTGAGAAGAGGAATAATGAAAAGAGAAACAGAGGACTCACCGCCGGATTTCACTGGTGGCGCCAGTGAGAGTGTTCGCCGTACTGGCCTCTGAGAGTGTTCACCGGATGCTGTCTTCCTGAGTGTCTTCCTGAGAGTGTTTGTCTGTGAGAAGTGAGAAATAAGATTCAGCTAAATGAGAATGAGACGAGTGACAGAAGAGAGGGGATAGGATATTTAGGGTTTAATTCGTATAAAGGTCGGGTCGGATTATTTTGACAAATTTCGAGTCCGGCCCGAAAAAAAATCGAGTCAGGCTTTTTGGCTTAAAGTCAAGCCCGCGGGTTCAAGTCCTTGTTCAAGTCCGTTCGGGGATAGGGCTGCCCGTTGGATTATCCGGCCCATATTAATAGTATTTTTTTCGTCCAAATAATTATTATAAGGATAGTATGAGAATTAAAAAATTGTAACGGGTTTTTTAATGAAAGACTGATGGAAAGGGGTCTTTTGCTTAGCGGTGTACAATGAGTCTTTCTTTGTCACAAAACCCATAGTACGGAGGTTTATTTGTAATTTAGCCAAAAAAACAGCTACTCTAGAACAAACCTCGAAGGTGATCAATTGAAATCTCGTTTCCCCTTCCAATCATCTTAAAACCAGTCTCTTGAGTTCTCCTAGGTTCTGGTACTCCCTTCTCCTACAGTTAACAGTTTCCGTTTAACTTTTTCCCGTAAGTTCCTCTAACAACATTGATTTCAATTGAAGCTAATAAAATCAAGCACTATCATTTTTATGGATCCATATAGACAAACAATCAACCTTATTTTCATCTCCATACACTCTGAGTGAAACTCCTTTTAAAAAATAATTTGAAAATAATAGTTTGATTTTGTATGTTTCCACACAAGGCGAAAAAGTTCGTTCAATTAATATCAATTTCATATATTACAACAGATTCAACTAGAAACATAAAACTCTGAAAGTTCAAACCTCAAACGTAATTCCATGAGAAACAAAAAATTCTAAAAGTTCCTGCAAGAATTTTGATGGAGGGCGATTTGACTGACTCCTTGAGAAGGTGACACGTGGACATGATTCAACAGAAGTAACAGTTCAGCACAACGGTCTGGTTGCGACTAAGTAACAAGCTCGCAGGACAGTTCGCTACAGCACGAGCTCGAGGACCCCCGACATACTAAAGGGGAATGCTCCAAGACAAGTCTATCCCAGCTCGCGAGCTAGGATAACTAGCTCACTCTGGTACTTAGGCAGGAAAACTACTCCAAAGACAACCTCGAGAGGAATCGCCTCGAAGTGCCCCTAGGAGCTCGCTACAAGGTAGCTCGTAACAGGATAGAACGCTACAAGGCAGCTCGCTATTAAGCGACATAACACTTTCAGGAAGCTTCTATCTGACAAGACTGTACCCGTCAGATTGCACCACGTCTCCTGACTCACGGTGCAGTCCCTGCCAGCTCGACAGATTGCACCCACGTCTCTCGACAGGTGGTGGCGTGTTTGTCCTCCCGGGACGTGTCACTCATCCGATTGGGTAGTACTTTGCAACGGTTACCTGCACAGCCCTGGTAAATAACAGTTGCGACAGAGGTTCAGTGGCGGTTACGCCCGATTTGACAAGAATGCCCATATTTAAGAGCCCCATGGTCGAAGGGGAAAAAGGTATCTTAAACATATCTTGATGTAATCTTGAGTAAACCTCGAACTCTCATTGATCTAGCGCTATTTGCACTCTTAGTCCTCTTTGCACTCTTTACTACTCTCAGAAACGTTCTAACTTAAGCATCGGAGTATTCCCACCGGGCAAGTCCCCCGGGAATCCTTCACCACCTTCTTCTCAGGTACAGTCCGTCGCCATTTAGGAGCCAGTCGACTGCCAACTAGGAGTGCCCGAATTGCACAGCATCATTTGGCACCGTCTGTGGGAACGCTTCAAAAAGCCTTCCTCTAATCTCTGCAACTCTCTCTCTAAAAACTTAGCATCCATGGCTTCTTCAAGTAATGTCAGACGCAGAACCGACTAGAACGCTTCAGGGGAACAATCCCAGATCCCAACTATTTGCATTGGACAATTCACCGTCCCCCTCTCTGTGGACGGAATTCCCAGCTTAAACATGCCCCTCACAATGGCACCCGTGAATGCTCCACTCCCATCCGCGATTGGAGCAACCTTCGTTGAACCTTCCGTTGTTCCCCTAGTGAGCAACCAAAACCAATTGGAGGATCTAGAACAGTGCATGCGAGCTATGCAGGCTCAGATGCAGTAGTTCCAACAGTTTCAACTCTACCAGCAGCAATTGCTGCATCAAGTTTCTCAGTACCAGTACCAGCAGCAGTTCCCATCACTGCCTCAGGCCTAACAGGCACTCCCTCCCCAGCATCCAGCCTCGAAACAAGCCAAGTTGTCCCGCCGGAGCGAACGTCCTCACCGGGGGGAGGCCTCTCAAACCCAGAATCCTTCCAAAAGCCAAGCCTCGTCCCATGGCAGGAAGGAGAGACCAGCCACCCCCGCCTCGCAGCCTGCAGGCAGGTTGGGGGCCTCCCATCCAGTTAAGCCCGCATCACCTCAGCACTCCCAGTTCGAGCTCCCGCTCGCAGAAAACCAGTTCAAGGTCCTAGCCGCAAATTACAGGCTGGGCCCTTCGGTTTAGAACTACCATTAGCAGTCTGAGCCCATCGAGCTCGGTAATAATGAAGCAAGCAGCACTAACGCTGAGCCGACAAAGCAGCATCGGAGGCGCCGACGAGCTCGCCGAACTGCTACTCGCGTCTTGCCCGAGCTCAGAGGTAAGGAGGAGGTAAGCTCAGATGAAGTAAAGGTTACTCCTCTCCTTTCAGTTCCTTCCCCCCTGTCACCAGAACTTCTTGTTGTCCCCATGCCAAGGGACTTCAAGCTCCCTCCTCTGGGTAAGTACGATGAATCCTTCGGTCCGAATGATCATGCAGATGCCTTTCAGTCCCAGATGCACCTGGCAAGAGCTAGTGAATCTTGTATGTGCGTAGCTTTTTCCACCACCTTCAAAGGGGTATCCCGCACCTGGTACCAAAATCTCGCACCCAGATCAATAAGAAGCTGGGTGCAGTTTGTGCAAATCTTCACCTCCCATTTTGTCACCAGCAAGAGATGCCCAAGAACCCAAGAAAGCCTCCTCGGCATAGTTCAGAAGGAAGGGGAGTTCATTCGGAGTTACATCAAGCGGTTCAATGACGCTTGCTTACAAATACCCGATCTAGACCCTGCAGTTCGCCTCACCGCGGGCAAGCGAGGTATTACCCATAAAGAATTCAAGTGGCACAGGGTTGTCAATCAGCCTAAGACCGTAACCGAGTTCCTTAAGCTCGCGGATCGGTTTATAGGGACAGAGGAAGAGATCAGCCAGAAGGGCGAGCAGGCCCTTGAGAAAAGGAAAAGGGAAGTCAAGCCCCTGACTCAAGGGGATAGCAAGAAAAAGAAGGATCCAACTCGGGGGGCAAGGCCAAATCAATCCTTCCGAGCTCTAGCAACAGAAAGGGCAAACTACACACCCCTCAATGCGAAGTGGACCAAGATCCTCATGGCGACCCCGTACGTGAAGTGGCCACCTCGGCTGAAGGCCGACCCTAGTGTAAGGAATAAAAATTTGTATTGTAGTTTCCACAAAGATCACGGTCATAGCATCGAAAACTGTAAAAACCTCCGCGATGAGATAGAGGAACTCATCCGTCGTGGATACTTGAAAAATTTTGTACAAGATAATAATAATAATAAAGCAGGTCGGCATGGGGAGTAGAGTAAAGATGCTCTCGAACCCAGCAGGCAAGTGGAACAATCGCAAAAGCAGCCCCCTGAAGAGAGACCAGTTTGGGAGACCATCCATGTGATTGCCGGAGGTTTGATTGTAGTGGGCTACACTTCAACCGCAGCTCGGACATCAGCTCGCAAGGCCGCCAGGGAAGAACAGAACCCCCCAAAGCGGCCAAGGGTGGAAGACCCGATCTTCTTTACAGAGGATGATGCGCACATGGTCCACTACCCCCATGATGATGCGCTCATCATAAAGGTAAAGATCAACGACTTTGAAGTCAGGCGTGTCCTCGTCGACTCGGGTAGCTCAGCAGACATTCTCTTCAAAGCAGCCTTCGACCAACTTCAGCTCCAAGAGAGCGACCTGAAGCCCGCGAACACTCCCCTGGTAGGCTTTAGCGGAGAGGAAGTCAGGTCCCTGGGAAGGATTACAGTACCTGTGGAAGTCGACACTTGGCCTAGAATAATGAGGCTCAACCACGACTTCTTAGTGGTCGCAACCCCCTCCCCATACAATGCCATAATAGGTCGGCCGATCACCCATGCCCTACGAGCTGTGGTCTCCACTTACTACTTGGTCATGAAGTTCCCCACGGACTTCGGAATTGGGATAGCGCGAGGTGACCAACTTGAGTCTCGCAAATGCTACGTCACCCGCCCTCAAAGGGAAAGCCAAGGTGGCCGACGACCTCGTGTTGGAGCAACCTACGGAGCAGTGTGAGGAGCGAGCTGCGCCCACAGAAGAGACCGTCTCCATCCTGGAATCAACGGAGGACCCAACCCGGACACTTCAGATCGACGCTTCCATCGAGGAGCCTCTGCGATCTAAACTAGTACACTTGTTACTTGAAAACTTAGATGTTTATGCATGGTCCGCGGCAGAAATGCCCGACATAGACCCCAACATTATAACTCATAAGCTTAATATTGATCCTGTAGTTAGGCCCGTTAGACAGAAGAAAAGCAACCTAGCCCCAGAGCGATGGAGGATAGTCAACGAGGAGGTCGGAAAGATCCTCGCATCTAATTTTATCAGGGAAGTCCACTACCCGAGCTGGGGGGCCAACCCCGTTCTGGTAAAAAAGGCTAATGGTAAATGGCGCATGTGCGTCGACTACACTGACCTGAATTGAGCTTTCCCAAAGAACTGTTTCCCACTCCCCATGATTGACCGTCTGGTGGACGCGACCTCAGGGCATGAGTTGTTGAGTTTTCTAGACGCTTATTCGGGTTACAACCAGATCAGGATTTACCCAGCCAATGAAGAAAAGACTGCCTTCATAACCGAGCTTGGCCTGTACTACTACAAGGTCATGCCTTTTGGGCTAAAAAATGCTGGGGCAACCTTTCAAAGACTGATAAATAAATTGTTTGAGCCATTGATTGGCCAAAGATTAGAATGTTATATAGACGACATGGTTGTCAAAACCCAGTTTTCGCATGGTTTAATACAAGACTTGCATTCAGTTTTTGAAATTCTGCGTAGATTTAGCATAAAATTGAACCCGAATAAGTGTGCCTTTGTTGTCACCTTGGGTAAGTTCCTATGATACATTGTTAACCGGCGCAGCATTGAGGCTAACCTGGATAAAATAAAGGCCATCTTAGGCATGAGACTACCCCGAAAAATGAAGGAGGTTTAGAGGTCGAATGGCCGAATAGCTGCTCTGAGCCACTTCATATCCAAGTCGGTAGACCGCTGCCTACCTTTCTTTAAAGCAATTAAAAGCAAAGGGTTTGAATGGACCGAAGATTACCAGCTCGCATTTGACGAGCTCAAAAAGTACCTCGCTAGCATACCGGTCTTAACCCGGCCTGAGGAGGGCGATGTTTTAGAGTTGTGCCTCTCGGCAAGTGACGAAGTGGTCAGCTCAGTACTAATAAAAGAGGTAGGTTGAGTCCAACGACCGATCTACTATGTTAGCAAAGTGTTGCAAGGAGTAGAGATGAGATATCCGAAGATAGAAAAGTTGGCCTACGCACTAGTTATTGCAGCCCGGAAGCTTTGTCCGTACTTCCAAGCTCATACTATTGTTGTCCTCACCAATAGACCCCTGAGGCAAGTTTTACTCAAACTCGAGGTCTCTGGTTGACTGGCGAAGTGGGCCGTTGAGCTCAGTGAGTACGACCTCCAATACAAGCCGCGAACTGCTATCAAGGCCCAAGCCTTAGCAGACTTCGTCACGGAATGCACTTTCAGCTCCGAAATCCCTGGGCCGGTTCAGCACGAGGCCCCCGGTTCGAGCGAGCCCGAAGCTCCCAGGCCGGTTGAGCTCGAGCACCGTGAGGTAGCAACCAGTGCGACATCTCTCCTAGTTAGGCCAAGGGTGAACTGGGATGAGGAGCCCTAGATCCTTCACGTAGATGGCTCCTCAAACCAGCAGGGCAGCGGAGCCGGAATCGTTCTGTACGGCCCAAGTGGCACAAAATTGGAATATGCACTATGCTTTGAGTTTGCGGCATCCAACAATGAAGCGGAGTACGAGGCATTAATAGTCGGGCTAGCTCTAGCCAAGGAAGTGAAAGCCAAGCATATCGTCATCTGCAGTGATTCCCAGCTCGTGGTCAATCAAGTCACAGGCGAATACGAAGCTCGCGAACCAACTATGATTGCCTACTTAGCCAAAGTAAGAGAGACTCTGCTCAACTTCCAATCACACTTCATCAAGCAAATCCCGAGATCAGAGAATGCTGAGGCCGACGCCCTGTCCTAGTTAGCCAGCACCAGTGATAATACCATGAGAACCGTGTACATAGAAAACCTGCCTCAGCCTAGCATTCTCGAGGGGGGCAGAAGAGGTCGCTCTTGTCGTTCAAGAAAAGTCGAGCTGGATCGATCCGCTCGCGAGCTTCCTGCTACACGGGACCCTCCCTGTAGATTGCAATGCCGCCAGAAGGGTAGAGCGTCAGGCGGCCAAATACGTCATGATAGACGAACGACTGTACCGAAGATCTTACACGCTCCCCTACCTGCACTACTTGCGACCTTCTGAAGCCAAACTCATGCTCCGCGACACTCATGAGGGCCTGTGCAGCGGACACTTGGGGGCAGGGCCCTCGCCCAAAAAGCGCTACGACAGGGGTACTACTGGCCAACAATGAAAATAGATGCTATTGAGCTCGTCAGAAAGTGCGACAAGTGGCAGAGGCATGCCAATATCCACCATCAGCCCGCTGCCGACCTCAAGTATCTCACCAGCCCGTGGCCTTTCGCACAATGGGGCATCGATATACTCGGGCCATTTCCACCAACGACAGGCCAGAGGAAGTTCTTAGTGGTAGCAGTTGATTATTTCACCAAGTGGGTAGAAGCTGAACCTCTCGTAATGATAACAACCCGTAACGTACAGAGCTTCTTTTGAAAAATATAGTGTGCTGCTTCGGGTTACCTCGAGTACTGATTTCTGATAACGTAAGCAGTTCGAAGACATTAAATTTCATGGTGCCAAGACATGGGAATTCGGAAGAACTTCACTTCAATTGCACACCCTCAAGCAAATGGTTAAGTAGAAGTCACAAATAGAGCTATCCTCCACGGACTGAAGGCACGGTTAGACCGAGCTAAAGGACTATGGGCAGACGAGCTACCCAGCGTTCTATGGGCTTACCGAACCACAGTGAAGACCGCCACAGGAGAGACCCCCTTCAACCTCACCTACGGCACTGAAGCAGTCATCCTGCTGAGATCGAGGTTCCCTTGCTACGACTAGAACCGTATGACGATAAGGCAAATGAAGACGAGCTACGTACCAACCTCAACCTACTTGACGAAGTAAAGGACCTCGCGTATATCAGGACCGCAGCCTTTGAGCAGAGAGTATCTCGGTACTATAACGTCAGTGTCGAGAATCGGAACCTCCGCGTTGGCGACCTGGTCCTTCGTAAAGTTATGGTACCTAAGCCCAGTGTTGGCAAGCTCAAGCCTAATTGGGAAGGACCCTACCGAGTAAAACGGGTGCTCGAGGAAGGAACATACGAGCTCAAAACCCTAGAAGGGAAACAAGTACCTCGGGCATGGAATATTGTCAACTTAAGGCAATATTACCTATAACTACTGAGTAGACCACGAGTCACTCTCAGAGCCTAAGGGCCAAAATGCTGAGCTAACGTAGACCTCGGCGCGATAAGACCCAGTTGCCTCTATGGCATGGGCGAGCTACTGAGTAGACCGCGAGTCACTCCCCTAGCCTAAGGGCTAGAATGCTGAGCTAACGAAGACCTCGACACTGTATAAGGTATAACCATTTCATCGGCAAAGGCCAAGTGTTAGTACCAGAGGCGCAGGCAGCTCGGGTATGAACCCTATGAAGCATAGCTCGTCTCGGTACACTACCTCAAGCACCAAGGAGTAGCTCGGGGTAACAACTACCGAAAAACCCTACTTCGGGTAGGTAGCTCTAACAACACAAGTAATAAGGTCGCTTCGATAGAAAGTAAAGAGCACACCATGCTTAGCAGAAAAAAACATTTCATTTTTATAAACAAAAAATTGGGCTTAATAGCCCAGGAAAAGTTCAACAGAAAACAAATAAAAAGTAGGGCCCAACCGCCCAAGAGAGTTCAGCAAAAAGAGATATTTAAAACCGGGTTCTAATACCCAAGAACCACTAGAATCCATTCAGAGAAAACAAAAAACAGAAGAGGAGCCACCGGCCTCAAGGATCCACCGCCTCCACATCCTCGTCATCCTCTGGAGAGTTAGGCTCCTCCTCCTCCACTAGGTCTGCCGTCTCAGGATCCAGACCCTTCATTGTTATGCCGTTGAGGTTAAGCCTGGACAACTTCTTCCAGACCAGCCAGCGGCAGAGTTTAAATCCAGAGCAGTAGGAGCTCGAGCCATACTCCACCTGGAGGTCGTGGTACTCCTGGGAGTCATTGAAGTCCCACACCGCCTTAGCCCGCTAGTTCTCCACCATGGTGTCGAAGTTCCGAGTTCGGTCCTGAAGTGCAGACTCCAAGTCTTAAACCTGCTGGCGAAGAAGCTCCCTCTCCGCTGCCACCCTTGACGACTCCTCCTGGTAGCGAGCACTCTCCTCGGATAGCCGGGTGATCTGTGCCTCTTGGTCCCGGACAAGCAGTTCCTGGGCTTCGCTCCCCTTTCGAGCCTGAAGGGCTTCACCTCGGGCCCGATCGAGCTCGCCCTGGAGCTTCTACACAGTTGACCTCTGAGCGAGAGCATCGCCGGAGTGAATGTTGGTCTGGAGGGCCATGGCATGGATGGTGGAGTTCACCTGCCAACAAAAGGTCGATGTCAGAAAAGAAAAAAAACAGAAGAAGTGAAAAGAAGAAAAAGTAGTCACTTACCACCATGTAGTGAGTAGAGGCTAGCCTGGCGAGCTGCTTAGGGTTCATCCCTCCCCAGCTGGCGACCTCCTCGTGGGAGACCACCTTTCGGCTCCTTCGTTAAGCCACGGTGAAGTCGGTGACACTCTCCTAGTTCCCGGTAGGGAACCACGGGAAAGCGAGGGAGTGGGATTGCTCAGGTGGAGGGAACTGCCCTTGCACCGGAAGCTCACCTTCTTCAAGGCCACCTTCCGTGGCAACTCCCTCAAATGAGACTGGGGGTACCTCAGGTGGTGGAGAAACGAAGGCTGGATCAGCAGTATCGAACTCAACACCCCCAGAAGTGGAAGCTCGGTCAGGACATGACCTCTTTGCCTTGCGCTTCTGGTTGCTAGATAGAAGGCGCGTGCGTCAACACCAGACATGATAGCTGCCAAAAATCACAAAGGCATTAGTCCAAAAAAAATTTTCTTGCAAGACACTACGCGACCTAAAAGGCAACCTACTAGGGCTTAGGCCGGCCTGCACGAGCTTGCTCTCGGTTAAGTAGTCCGAGCAAAGGAAGCTAACCGCTGCCCAGGATTGCAGCGTTTCCCGAACTTTGGGATCCAAGTCGATCCCCGAATCCTTGATGGCGGCCCTCCAGTGAGTTGGGAAGGGCCACCCCTCGGGGTTGCGAATTACAAAATAGTCCCACTTCCAGGCTGGGATCCTATTTGGCAGCTCGTATAAGAGCTTAAAGCCACGGCGGGGAGAAAAATAGTATGAACGCCTTTCTGGAGGCGCTCCGGGGGAAGCATTCTTAATGCAAAGAATGGTGGAGAGGAGTTCAAGGTTAAGGGGAAGACAATACTCATAAAATAAAGAGATAGTCTTAATTACATTTCGGATGGAGTTGGGGTGAAGCTGGTCAACAGTGACGTTGAAGTGATTCAAAACCTCCATTATCAAAGGATGCAGAGGAAGACGGAGGCCAGCGATGAGCTGCTCCTGGAAGATTACTATCTCATCAGGATTGTGCTCCCAGGGATAGTCATCGAAAGGGAGACTATAGACAAGGTCTTTGGGGAGGTTAAATTGGAGAACCAAGGCCCTAAGTCTCTCCATCAACATGGAGGAAGGACCAAAGCTATCTGGCTCCCTGCCCCGAGAGGTAGAAGTAGTCTCGCCAGAAGCCTCCCGAGCTTCTAGAGCTTGCCCCCAAGCTCCCCCTGAGCTTGAAGGGGCGTCATCTTGGTCATCACCCCGAGAAAAGACGTGGTACGGATACCCAGACATACTAACAAAATGATAAGACTCACCAGGGAAGAGATGAACCGAAAAGATGGTGTGAACAGAAGAAGAGCTCGGGCAGCTAGATGAAGACGCGACCTCATAAGTCAAAAGCAAGGCAAGTTAGCGTAAAAGAAATGAGGCCTGGGGCCCTCCTATTTATAGCCATTGTACCCTTAAATCGACGGCTCAGATTAAGACGGATCTGACGGTTCACAGTCAAGCTGACCGCACGCCTCCTAAAGCTGAAACGTGACTGTCTGCACGTCTCCCATGATTAAGGTAATGACGGCTGCACGTCTTCCGGAATTGAGAGCCGCTTCGGCACGTCTTTTGGCATTCAAAAGGTCTTGAGACCCCCTGACTTTTGCGCGCATATTTAATGCGATCAGTCAATCAAGTTTGAATTTTGGGTCAAATCCACCCGTCACACTCCATGAACTCCTCGCACCAGAATAGAACCCTTGGCCCGAGGAGTGGGGGGCAATTGATGGAGGGCGATTTGACCCAACCCCTTGAGAAGATGACATGTGGACATGACTCAATAGAAGTAACAACTCAACACAATGGCCTAGCTGCGACTAAGTAACGAGCTCGCAGGACAGTTCGCTACGTTACAGCTCGCCACAGGATGAGTTCGCTACAGCACGAGCTCGAGGACCCCCGACGTACTGAAGGGGAATGCTCCAAGACAAGTCTATCCCAGCTCGCTCTGGTACTTAGGCAGGAAAACTACCCCAAAGACAACCTTGAGAGGAATCGCCTCGAAGTGCCCCTAGGAGCTCGTAACAGGATAGCTCGCTACAAGGCAGCGCGCTACGGAATAGCTCGCTACAAGGCAACTCGCTATTAAGCGAAGTAACGCTTTCAGGAAGCTTCTATTTGACAAGACCGTACCCGTCAGACTACACCACGTCTCCTGACTGACGGCGCAGTCCCTACCAACCCGACAGACTGCACCCACGTCTCTCGACAGGTGGTGGCGTGTTTGTCCTCTCGAGATGTGTCACTCATTCGATTGGGTAGTACTCTGCAACGGTTACTTGCGCAGCCCTGGTAAATAACGATTGTGACAGAAGTTCAGTGGCGGTTACGCCCGATTTGACAAAAAACACCCATATTTAAGAGCCCCATGGTCGAAGGGGTAAAAGGTATCTTAAACATATGTTGATGTAATCTTGAGTAGACCTGTTCATGGGCCAGGCTTTCACTTGTCACTAATGAAAATATACTAGGCCCGAGCCCGAGCCCGGCCCGACCAACGGGCCTATAACTTGGGCCCGAGCCCGGCCCTGGTAAAAAGCCCGAAGCTCGACCAAATTGAAAAAAAAAACAATTTTCCCTATTCAAATTAGAATTAAAATTTCAGATAAGTATTTTTTTCTATTTAAATGAACAATGGGCCTACAAGATGGTATTTTTCCATTTCTTTTATATTTTAAAACACAATTTTACATTCTTAAATAAAAAAAAATTATTCAAATAGACATAATCACATAAATAATTTTAAGTTTAATATTAGGTTGGGTCAGGCCGAGCTCGGGCCGGGCTATTTTGACAAAACCCGAGCCCGGCTCGAATTTATTGCGGGCCAGGCTTTTTGGCCCGAATTTAANAACACAGTTTTACATTCTTAAATCAAAAAATTTATTCAAATGGACATAATCACATTACTCACTTTAAGTCTAATATTAGGTCGGGCCGAGCTATTTTGACAAAACCCGAGCCCGGCTTGAATTTATTGCGGGCCAGGCTTTTTGGCCCGAATTTAAGCCCGCGGGCCTATAAAAATGTCCAAGCCCGTCTAGGGGTCGGGCTGGGCCAGGCCGGCCCGTCGGGCCACCCGGCCCATGAACAGGTCTAATCTTGAGTAAACCTCGAACTCTCATTGATCTAGCGCTACCTCTACTCTTAGTCTTCTTTGCACTCTTTATTGCTCTCAGAAGCGTTCTAACTTAAGCATTGGAGTATTTCCATCGGACAAATCTCCCAGGAATCCTTCACCATCTTCTTCTCAGTACGGTCCGTTGCCATCTAAATCAACTGCCAACTAGAAGTGCCCGGATCACACAACATCAAATATAATAACAAGATACTTGATGAAATAGACCGAAAGAGATACCTGTATTCCTAAGTCTGGAAACCAGATTTGTAGAGAAGGAAATTAAGGGGTTCCCAATAATTGAGAACTTCGTCGCAGTTGTGAACGATGTTGGAGGTGGCGCTCATGTATCTCAGTATCCCCAGAAAAACTAAGGGCAGCACCCAGCTCAGACCTTTGTCTTCTTCTCTCCCATCTGATTTATCCGGTTTGTCGAACTTGGAACAAGACGAGGACGATCCAGATGGTTCACCGTCGAGAGGACGTCGCTGCCGCGTCGAGAGAGCTATTTAAGCTACCTACTTTGGTGACCGAATTGTTCACAATTTACAGATCAAACTTCAAACGTCACGAGAGAGAAGAAATCATGAATGCTCTTGTTCTCGTTGCCTCGGAAAGAGCGAGAACCGATAAGCAAAACAATGAGTACGAACTAGGAACTAGGGAGTAGGGAGAGCTTATCTGGCTTCTCCGATCTCCATCGCTCTTTTCCTTCGTTTCTTTTCGATGTGAAAGCACTGACATTCCAAGGAAGCAACTAGAGAAACTGAAAAAGATAAGTCTTTTCGTTCAGAACTTCAGAATTCAAATTCAAGGGTGGGTGCTAATGGGTGGGCGAAAACCTCAATGTGACCAGAACGAAACCCAGGCCCAGCCCAGATTCAACCGCTAACATCCATCGGTCCTAAGTCCTAACCAGTAATTGGTGTAAACGCTTCTTTGGACGTCAGATTGGAATCTAATAATGCAAACCTTGTATGGTTCCAGTGGATCTTGCATTCCGAGAAATACATCTAACCGTTGGTTGAGGTACTTACTACAAGAATCCAACGACTAATAACACCTCTGTCTTACCTTCGGCCCTGAGTTAATAAATGGTCTCATTTATTAACCTTCCCTGCAGAGCAGCAGTCAACCAAAGGTTTCCTGAATCGTTTTTTGTTCTTGGGACTCTTGGGTTTCTTCTCAAGGCTCAAGACCCTGAACTGAAGCCATTCCACTCAAGAAAATGGCGTTTCACAGGGGCGATGCGGTTGAGATTTGCAGCACGGAAGAGGGTTTTCTGGGTTCCTACTACGCTGCGACCGTCATCTCGCCGGTGGGGAAGTCTCGAGTCTTGGTGCAGTATCAGACTCTGCTAACAAGCGATGAGTCGATGCCGTTGAGAGAAATCATCCGTGCAGCCGAAGTGAGACCCACCCCTCCTGACGTTCAAGTATCTGATTTCTCTGTGTTCGACGAAGTTGACGCCTTCCACAACGATGGCTGGTGGGTCGGAAGGATAACCCATATAGAAGGTCCTCTGTACTACGTCTACTTCTCCAACACTGCAGATGAGATTGCTTACCCCTTTTCGCAGCTGAGGGTTCATCAGGAGTGGAAGAAGGGCAAATGGGTTCCTTTATTGAAAAGGCGTTGAGCTCTTTAACCAACCTCTCTCTCTCTCTCTCTCTCACACTCTGCAACTTCTCTTCTTCTTTTGGGGTGTTTATATGGTTTTGTCGTGAAGTGGGTCTTGTGATGATGGTGATGTATTTGATTTTAAGCTCTTTTCAAATTTCATGGCTTACTTTTGTAAATAGTAGAAAACTCGAAACTGCAACATTTTGTTCTTGTTTGCTGTTCGATCGAATGCGATCTTTCTCTAGTTTACAATCTTAATCGTGATTTGTGGTTTTTGATGAATATAGCGATTGAGAAAAGTTGTGGGTGATGGACTGGTGGTTCGGATGGAAACTACAGCTGCCGGAAACACTTTTGCTGGACCAATAAAAAGCCTCCACGCAGCAGCCGAGCCTCTTAATTGAAAAAATAACGAGAGTCCAGATCGAGTGAATCCACGAATCACGTTCGACCACGTCGACCAGGGGAAGGACGTATAACGTTAACAGTTAAACACCCGTTAACATATTGGTTCGACGGTTCAACCAAACTTAAATCGGCCACAAAATGACAAAAGGTATATAAAAGGAAGCCAAACCACATTTTGCATTTCCCCTGCATGCTTTTCCTCCCTCCACCGAACCCTATCCACACACTGGTGACCATACCACGAGGGTGGTATGTTTCTGGCTGACTCTTCCTCCTCCTCTTCATCTTCTTCTTCTTGTTCTTACAAGGGGCTTCTTGTGTTAACAGAAACCAACCACCCACCTGGACAATCACCGGCACAACCATACTCAGATGAGAAATCTAATTGCATGGGTTGATTCCACCGATCTAAGGGTTCTATGAGATCGATCTCTCTGATGCATTCTTTAGTTCATACAATGAAGATCTCTATGGAAGGCCAAGCTAGAGCAGGGCACTTGAGAAGGGAAAAAGAAACTGAGCTAATTAAACTTAAGTTTATACAAGTAAAACTGAAAATACAAGGAGTTAATTGACAAATCTGCTAGCAACATTTATCAGTTCTTCTCAAAGGAAAATCATGTCCCCCTTTATTTTGGGTAATGGGACCCTTGGTTTCTATTTGTTCAAGCAGGAAAATTGCCCTAAACGTAGAGGGATCCAGATTACAGTAACCATATAACCAGTTCATCAGTTGGGTTACAATGGGAAAATGAAAAAAAAAAAAGGAGAGTATATTTAGTTGTGAAATTAGTCATCAAACCAATGAATTAAATCTTTAAATTAAGAAATGTCTCCATTGGTCTGCATTTTTGTCAATGTAGAAGAGGGTAGGAAACAAATCCTTTTCTCTGGAAATACAATTCAGTGATTCAGAGTGAATTTGTTTTCTCAAAAAAAAAAAAAAAATCCAGTTAGTTTGACAGCTGAGCATTGATATTGTCAAATACTTTCGCTAGCTGGTACAAATTACAGATTTACAGCGAGTCTTAGTGGGTCTTCCTGAGATACTTAATACGACATTACTCAAATCATCTGCCCTTCTACCAGCCAAAATGACAGTATTTGGGCAAACCACCCAAGCTCCTCTCTGCAACACACTCACCATTTGAGGACAATCTTATCTTTGGCCCTTTTCTCGGTTAAATGGAGCAGTTATAATATCTCAAGCTACAGATCAATAGTTAGTCAGTCTCATTGACAGAAATAGTGCAACCCGTGCTCAGTTGTCTGCTGAAGGATGAAGCATTCAAACTTGAAAAAACAACTGGAATTTCAGCAATCACGATTGCAGGTGTATGTGCCGATATTCAGAACTGGTCAGTGTTTATTGTGACAAGTGACAACCCAGAACCCAGGTGGGTGGTTTCTGTTGACACAAAAAGCCCTTTGTAAGAAGAAGAAGAAGAAGAAGAAGAAGAAGAGGCGGCCAGAAGCATACTAATGGAGCTCTCGCTGTCGCCACTGATGGCCACTGGTTCGGGTCACTCGTTGTGGTATGGTCACCGGTGTGTGGGTAGGGTTCGGTGGAGGGAGGAAAAGCATCTAGGGGGAATGTAAAATGTGGTTTATTTACCTATTGTCATTTAATGGCTGGTTTAAGGTCAGTTGAACTGCCTAACCCGTGTTAACAAGTGTTTGACTGCTAACGTTATGCGGACTCATTAACGGCAGTCTTGGACTCCAAATGAGATTTAAATCCTATTCCAACTTCCAACCCCAACGACAGGTCTCTTTCTTCCCCAGGAAATCGATTAACCTTTGAAAACCCTTATACCCTCCTCCCTGAACTGTGAATCGTGAACCCCGGCGGTAAGGCCATCTTCACTAAAAATCAAGAAAGCTTGCACCGATATTTTCAAATGGTCATAACAAGGTATATCTCCCTCCAGTCTCCTCCTCTTCTTCTTCTTCCACAGTAGACCCCCAAGCTTTCTCCGACATAATCAACTTCTCTTTTTCATCTACTTTCTTACTCCCAAATTTTGTTTGAACGTAAAGATTGCTGCTTATTTTCTTTCCATGGATCGATTTCCTGAATGCATCTAAATACTCCCCGTTTTGGGTTGTAGCTAATTCACTTCAGTTTGTTCAAGGTTTATTTGTTCAAATGCAAGCTTGCGCAACTCACTGGATTAATTTAGTTTCCTCATTTATTTGTAAGAAATTTTTTGCCTGCTTGTTTTATTGCTGATTGGTGTTCATTATTAGATTAGAATGAAATTTATAGTAAACATATGAATTGAATGTGTATGTATTACTTTGATACCCAGATCCTGAATATGTTGAGGAATATTTTGTCAACGATTTCTTAATTTGTACATTTATTATAAACGACATATGGTGGTCTCTTTTCTTTCATCTTCTTTCTATTTTATATATTATATTTTTTCTTGGTTTTGGCATTTCATTTGGTTTCCTCTTAAATAGATTAATTTACTTTTCGCTGTTCTTTTTTCTTTAACTACTTCTAGCGAATATTAAAATAATGATGATACTTTTGCTCCCTAAGTCATTTTGCTCAAATTTGGAAACTAGTGTTCTATCTACTATAATCCAAAAGATTCAGACAAAATGTTTACATTCTAGTATGGAGACTAGTGTAAAAGCTTTGTGTTGTAAATCAAATTTAATGCCAAAGATATTTTCCACATGAAATAATACAAACTCACAAATAATGTTGAAGTTTTCTTGCAGTGGAAGAGATATATTATAGGAAAAATGTTAAAACAGTACCATATATATCAATGCAAAGTAACAAATGGAAAGGTTAGCAACATGCTAAAATAAGTCCTAATTGTTGTTGAGTTTAAATTTCCTTGCTTTTTCTTCAGTAAAATGTAGGAATATGTTCATTTTTTTCTTTGGAATTTATATGGTGGATTTACTATTACTGAATATTGAGTATCTTGTTAATTGTCACAGAAATACAAAGAATGAAGGGTGCAACTTTCTTTCTTGATGCAACCCAATAACATTTCATGGAGAGGTTGAGGACCCAGATCATATTATGCAAAAGCCAAAGGGTGGTCCGACTTAAGGTATTCAAGGATGATCGATTGAATTGAAGCATGAAGTTAGAGCATTAGAAGAGTGGCTTTAGGTTTTACATGTACAAGTTGAAGATTTTCGTAGGGAGATTGAAATTGTTAGGCCATTAAAGATGTATTGGTATTCTTTTTTATTTTATGTAGTTGTTGCATTTATGAAAAAAATGGTGCCTATTAAGTATATACTAGCGGGGACTCGTGTGATGCACTACACGGGATTTATTAAGCAAAAGATAAACAGTAGAAATGTCATTTACTAAAATACCCTTATAGTTTTATGGATTTACTAAAAATCTACCATATAGTTAGCATTTTACTAAAACACTACTTATAATTTGTAATGGATTTAAACAATCTTCCATTAGATGATAGTGGAAAATGACAGTGTTGACCCTAATGTTCATTTAAATAAATTTAAGTAAAAAAATAGAAATAAAAATACCATGTTACCCTTAATAAGACACGAACAACTACTCTATTGGCTATATTTGGCCAATTTTATTTTTTGTATAAAAAAGTGTTAAGGGTATTTTTTGGAAGAAAAAATCATGGGTCTAATGGCAAAACAAACACTCCTTAATAAAAGGTTGATTAAGTAAATAATTTGTAAAATATATGGGATATTTTAGTAAAATGAGAATTATAAAGTAGGTTTAAGTAAATATGTAAAACTATAAGGTGTTCTAGTAAATGACCATAATAGAAACACATAAGAATATACTATTCTTTTATATTTTTAACTTTTTAAATAATTAATAATTATTCATATTTTATATACTACTTTTAATAAATTTTTTAAATACAAAAATAACAATAATTAATTTCAGTTAGGTTTATTCATCAAACTTATGAAACCAACCAACCCGATCAACTCGACCCGAGTTGGTCGGTTTTCTAGTATTTTATGTCGGCTTTGGTTCAAAAAATTCCCAATTCAACCAAGTTGGATCAGTTTCACTTTGGCCATTTGTAAACCAACCAAA
>NW_010729207.1:1035724-1050817 GCF_000365185.1 Nelumbo nucifera
GATATATATATATATATATATATATATATATATTAATATTTTATATTTTAAATGTAATTTTTAATATGCAAAAGTGACAAAATTCCCATATTTCTTAGTCTAAAATGTTTAATTTCATAAATCTAATTTTTAAAATTATTTTTTAATAATTGTTGTGAATGAGGTGGTTAGGTTACGCACGGAAGTCTCCTTGATGGACAAAGGAAAGCCGAGTGCAGGAGGTATGCTAAAGGCTAGGGCAAATGAGGTGATAGAATGATTATCTCGTTATGAATTGGACTCCTATTTATAGGGAGGGATCCCCGAGGTCCCGAAAGGAAGGAGCCAAAAGTGTTTGGTTCCAATTAGGAAAGAGAATCTTGGATTTGGTGTCAGTCGTTAGGGAACACTGCTAGAGTTTCACCATGTGTCTTATGAGATATCTCAATGACGAACTTTCCTTTCGTCTAAGGATTCTCATAATACACGTGTACAACTTCCTTTCATGACCCTTTTAAAAAGACGTGTCATGGGTGGCGTTACTATTTAGCTTGTACACCCTCGTTAGGCTCATGGGGTATCTCGTTACGCGCATTATTTAATGATGCACACATTTCTATTATTTATTTCTGCTTTTGCAGTGAGTCTGCGCTCTTTGCGATTCTGTGATGACTTTAAACTCATCGCAAGTTTGTGCGGGTCTGGAGCTCATCGTGCTTTTGCGATGAGTTCATCGCAACCTGTTTCGTCTATGAGTTCATCACAGATGTGTGATGAGTTATGAACTCATCGCAGATGTACGATGAGTTATGGACTCATTACAGGCATCCGCATAGTATTAGTTTGGCACCTCTATTCTGATGGTCTAAGTGATCACCATGTACCTACAACCGCACTATAATTTTTAAAATTAATTTAAATTTTTAAGTTTAAATTTTTTGAACCAACTGACCTTTTGTGAAAATCAACCCAAACCGATACAACTTGAGCGGGTCAGTTTTCCCAAAAGGTCAATCGGCTTCAACTGACCAACTCCTCAACCTGACCAAGTCAATTTGGTTGGCCAAATAGCTTACGACCGGTCCGAACCAACTCATGAACACTCATAATTTTAGCTAAATTAATAGTCTTATCTTCGATAAATAACAATAGTTTAATCTCCAATAATTATTAAAAATTTATAGCAAAAATACACAATTATTGAAAATATATTGATAATGAAAAAAATACAAAAATACAATAAGAACTAAAAATATATTAACTTAGTCAATAAATAATATAATCTCAAATAATAGTTTAATCTCTAATAAATATTAATTAATCAATAAGTTATCACAAAAATACAATAAGTACAATAAATTAAATTTAAAAAATTTAATAACAGTAGTTTAATCTCCAATAATTATTGAAAGTTTTTTGTTAAATAAAAAAAAACAAAATAAATTTATACATAATCATTGAAAATACATTTATTACAAAAAACAATAAATAATTACTAAAATACAATAAATATTAATCTTAGTATATATAATTATATAATAAATACAGATTAAGAGTTTAAAATTATTATTAATAAATATTAATGTTTTTGAAATTTATTTTCTCAAATTATTACTTGATATAAGTGAAATTAGTTATTTACAATATTATGTAAAAATATTATATTATTGTTAATTGCAATAATATGTTATAATTACTTTTCTACTTTTCATAATGTTTTTAAATTTATTACATAATTTCTTTATTTTAACTATTTAAAATCTAGTTATGTTAAATATTTTGTTATTTAAAATATTTAATTATTTAAATACTTAAATAATATGTAAAATATTTAAATTTTAAAATATTAATTATTTATTGAATTTAATTATCCATAAAATCATAATTTATACTATTATTACATAATTTCATATGAATTATGTAATATATTAAATTATTATTAATTTCAATATTATGTTATAATTATGTTTCTACTTTGAAGAAATTTTTTTAATTTATTACATAATTCTATTATTTTAACTATTTAAAATCTAGTTATGATAAATATTTAAATAATCTATAAAATATTTATTTTTTTGTTATTTGATTTTTTTTATTTAAAACTACTGCCTATTATTAAATATTTGAAAAGCATTTAAATTGATAATCTGGAAAAACATAATTTAAATTGTTAGTACATAATTTGGTGATATATCTTGTAAGAATATAAAATTATTTTTTGTGTTTTTGATAAATATTTTAAAGTTATTATATAATTTTGTGAAAATATTTAAATAATTCTTAAATTTTTTAATCCAAACTTTCTTTAGATAGGTATAGATAAAATGTAGGGAGAGGATAAATAGGAATTCTAAATAATTTAGGAGAGAAACTCTCTACTAAATTTGAGATAATTTTGGAGATAAATAGAAATTAGAGATAATTTCGGAGAAAGTGGGGGAGGTAGTTTAGGAGAAATTTTAGAAGAGATTATTTAGGTTCTGGGAAAGTGCATCTCATTGGTTGTTTAATCTAATCAAGATAAGCAATGATTATTGTTTTATATTTTTAAAACAAAAGAAAATAAGAAAAAATACAAAAAAATGATAAAATAGATAAATAGCTTCTCTCAAAGGAGAGATATGCTGACATGGACGAACCAATTAAAAAATATATATATATATATATATATATAGAGAGAGAGAGAGAGAGAGAGAGAGAGAGATTTAGTCGGTAGGGATTTGGAGTTATTCAACAAAGCAAGGTTTTTAAAACTGACCCAGATGGTGAATCGATCAGGGGTTTGGTTCTCGAGTCGAACGGTTCGACCATTCAAACTGAATGATTGGTCTGTTCTGAAAAAAAAAAAATTTAAAAATTAAAAAAAGATCAAAACCGTTGAATGGTCGAATGGTTCAATCGTTCGGGTCAACAGTTTACTGACCAAATCAATGNAAAAAAAGATCAAAACCGTTGAATGGTCGAATGGTTCAATCGTTCGGGTCAACAGTTTACTGACCAAATCAATGTTTTTTGACAAAAATCCGATTTTGAAGAAAAACGGAACTGATCACCCGACCGGTTCCTGGTTTTTCTGATCCAACCGTCTGGTCCGATCCGGTTTTGAAAACCATGCAACCAAGCATATTCAATATTTGATGCATTGACCACATGTGCATGTAGATTTGACCAAGGCAGATGTCACATAGGGGCATTTTAACACCAAAATAATGAAGTGCCTATTTTGGGCCTTTTAACAATACAATTATACAAACATAATTAAAGAAGTGCAAAATCTCCATAGGTATTATATTGATAAAAGGAAGGGTGAGAAACCCTCCAAAAATTTATAAGTGTGACTATAAATATAGGCAAATTTTCAGTTTTATTTAAACAATATCTTGAATCATAATCACTTAAGCTATGTTTGGTGAGAAACCCTTCCTTTTCCCACTTTTTCCTTAAAACCAAACATAGCTTTAGGGCCTATTTGGTCCATGAGAATGGGGCCTAGAATCAGAATTAGAATGACATTCCCTGATTTGATTCCAATTTTAACCAAACGGACCCTTATTTATTCTACCTACCTATACTTACATATGCCATTGTCATTAGAGTCATCCCTATAAAATTTCGTTTCTCTTTCAGTGGCGTATTTACACAGTTCCCCACCCCTAAAAAATTATTTTCATTAGTTTGCCGCAATGAGTATAACTATAAAATGGAGTATAGCACCCAATAGAATTTACAAATAATATGACTGTAAAAATCCTTTTCTGTATTTCATAAATGGTTTTCGGTAGAGAGAATTAGGGTTTTATTAAAAAATCTAACGAGTTTGCTGGGTTTACGATACAGAAACAAAAATACTTAAAAAATCACAAAGAAATCCACATTAAACGATCGATTTAAATAAGCTTTCACTATAGAGTTATTTATGCTTAACACTAAAGGTTTGTTTGATTGCTAAGAAATTGGACTGAGAAAGAATGTGATGATAAATGTTGGGATGAGAAGAGGAAAATTTATTTTCTCAGTTAGTTATAATGTGTTTATTTGCTGAGAAATTTTTTGTGAGAAAATCCACTTTCTAGTGTTTGTTTTGCAAGAAAATTTATAGGAGAAAAATCATGTTAAACTAAAAAAAAAAACATGTAATTTACTTTTATGACAACTTGCACCCCCAAATGTATGACACATATGATTGAACTTGCCACGTGGCATGATAGTTTTATTAAACTTGCTCATTCAAAAATTTTACTTAAAAAGAGTAAGAAATGCTTAATTATTTGTACCTGCTCGTTCATCATAGAATTTGTTCATAGGTCTACTCAATGTATTCATCCATAAAAAACTTGTGCATGCATTCATAAAAAAAACTACTAAGAACTAAAATTGCTTTATTATTTGAACCTTTTGGTACATCAAAGAACTTGCATTCAATAACCTATTTCATTCAAAAAGTCATACATACATCAATAAATCATTTGAATTTGTCTTTAACTTGTAATTAGTTCATCAATGCCAATAGTTCAACCTATTCATTCCATGTAGTCATAATCATCCATATACCAATAAATCCATTGTGGTAAAATATAACCATTCATTCCACCTAGTACAAATAGATTGACCATCGCAAAAAAAAGGGACAACAATCAAATTGCCAATGCATCCCCAAAAAATATACAAAATGGACGCAAATGCTCAACCATCAAAACAAGTTTTTGTCATATATAATTAGTACCTAGTTTGTTAATAAATGTGAGTTATAATAGTTTAAGTCTTTTATCCATTCCTTCAATATGGAGGCCCTAACTTCATTTGAAGCCATGCCTTCCTCAAATTTGGCTCCACTCCGTAAAATGTCATAACTCGACTTTCAGACTCAGCTAAGAAGTCATATGCTTTCATAAAAAATGCCACTGAACATGCTTCTAGGCTCATAACATCAGCATACACCTTTTCCTTGCTAAATAAACCAAATCCTCTCTCAACTACAGATGCAAGTTTCCCGAGATGTGTAGCAATGTCTTGCACTTGTTCAACAACAATTGAAGCATATGACTTCCGTTTTCCTAAAATTCTTCCTTCTACAAAACTATTTCCCTCCACCGGCTTTGCTTGAAAGTTAGGATTTCCAGAATTCTTAGCCTCATCAATGTCTTCAAACACATGCTCAACATTCCGTGTTGCATTAGCGGTAGTTGCAGAAATTGCATCTTGCTTATTTAGCTCATTGGCTGTAAAGGCACCATTTCCTGTCACTTGATCATTTTCACATACCAATGCCAATAGGTCATAGTTTGGAATGCTTTTTCATCTAAACTGCTTTGCCTCTGGATGTGCCTTCTCATTTACCATGGGAGTTCCATAATAAGTCACCTTCTGTACTAATAAGTCATCTTTCGTATAATTTGTAAACCAAGTGTTTAAAGTATAAGTGTTGTTAATCTATTTTACCTCAATATATGTAGCCCAAACATCAGGTGTTGCATCTATTGTCTTGGTTGAATCATTCCACGCAAAGCCACTTTGATTCAAAATGTTTTTTAATATTGCAAAATTTCGCTTGATTGTTTTCAGCCTATTTTGTATGTGCCCTTGAGTACATTCAACTGAAAACTTAGTGCTAATAGCACGTGCCGCTGCAGTGTAAGCCGATGATTTGAAACTTTTGTCAACCTTGTTTTCAAGGTTGACCTGTTCAGTAAGTGTGTCAATGAGTAAATTATCCATGTCTTGTGTCCAATTCATATTTGTTTTTCTAGTCTTGTTTTCAGGCTGAAAGCTAGAAGAGTCTATTTCTGTTTCATGCCAATCAAATGAACAATGCAAATAAACAATATATATCCATAACACTAATTAATACAAGGTATTTTTGTATAAATAGCAATAGGCAATTAATAAAATCAAACATCATAATCAGTTAAAGAAGTAAGTGCACACAGAAAAAAAGTTATATTAGAAAGAAAGAGTTAAACAACATGAAGAAATTAATGTCGAGTCCTAGATCGATATAAGACATAATCCACCCACATTTGGGTAGTTATTTCTTCTCTGAGACGAAATCCTTCCCTTGATTGTTCATTTCTACTAGCTCGTTGAGATAGTTGGGAGATTTGTGTATTGTCTGCTCTATCATCATTTAAATCATCAATTCATGCATCATCCTCAGTATCAACTGCTTCTCGATCATACTGACGCATGATGAAAACATACGGATCCACACCCATGACATGGTTGTGTAAGAAGCAGCATGCAGACACAATCTTCACCTGTGACTTAAAAATGTAATGTTGCTGAGATACCAAGATTGGAAAACATTTCTTCAATATCCCAAAGATCCGTTCAACGACATTTCTAAGTGATCAGTGTCGAAGGTTGAACAGTTCTTTTGGGTTCTCAGGTTGATGTGCACCCCATTCCTTTAGATGGTATCGTGTGTTTCGATATGGTGTAATGAACCCCGTCTTTAGTGAAAATCCTGCGTCTACAAGATAATATTTACTTATTTAAATTATAAAAAGTTAGAAAACACGTACATACTTACCTATTAAATAAAAATGTCTCTTGTGAGAGTTTATTACTACCTTGAGGGACTTCTAGTTTATACTCTCTCTTCAGAGCATTGTTAAGTATGTGAGAATCTGATGCGGCACCCTCCCAACCAGGTAATACATATGTGAACCACAAATTAAAAGTGCATGCAGCAATGATATTTTGTGTGGGATAAGATTTACGACCTCAAAACCTAGCAACATCAGTAGAAGGGACTTTCACAGGGAGGTGTGAGCCATGGCCTATCAAATTTGATACACAATACTAGATTGGTCTTCTTCTTGTTTTAAGTATACTGGTATTAATTTGATCCATGGCCTATCAAATTAATGTGTTCTCAGGTTTACTAGATGGGTCTTCTTCTTGTTTTAAGTATACTAGTATTTATTTTTTGAACTCATCATAAAGGCCAGCCAATACCCAACAATCCCATTTTCCCCTTTTTTTGATCAATGCCCCATTTTCCCCATTGAACAACCATCCTTTTTATTGGTAAAAAAAATCAAAGAATTCATTAAAAATAGATGCCAATTAACAACCCTTAAAAATATACATGATGGCATTATGATTACGGGACTACATGAATGTCATCATCATTCAAAAAAAATGCCATCATCATTCAAACCATATCATTCATCTCCATAAACTACAATCAGTGAAAAGCCTCTCCTAGGGATGGTTGTATTGCTTTGGTCTTTTGATTAATAAAGTTTTCTTCATTGAATGGAGAAGGGGAAAAACCAAGACACCACAAATAAGGACAAGAAATTCAACAAAACATCATCATAAAACCATAACACAACATGCTGGTCAGCAAATTGCTTTGGTAAAGAAGAAAAAGAGAGATTTGAAACAAAAAAAAAAAGATAGAAACAACCCTGCTATGCTAACTTGATACCTAACAAACCTCTTTGCAAAGAGTAAAATAATGACTTTTCTGACACCCTCCCCACCCTCCACCCCCCACCCCCCAATTTGAGTCTACCAGAAACCAAATTAGCATATCATGGAATCTAACAAAACTAAGGATTCAACCTGGATGCCAAGTTACAATTTTGATAAAGGGGCAACCATTCAAAAATAAAATAAGTTATTTCACTAAAGATACGATTGCAAAATAAAGCAACACAAAAGAAAATGAAAGGGCTCATAAGGTGTAGAAGATAGATTCAATGAAAAACCATCATCTTGAGTCTTGAGTTGACTTGAACTTCCAAACACTTGTATTTGTAAGGCACCAATGGCAGCTATCTAGCAAGCTGAGTGAGGTAACGCAATTATTGGGCACATGCAAGTCTGTTTTGAGACAGATAATTAGAGGCTTAAACTCCACTGCTGGTGTGCTAACAAGGTCTGGAGTGAACAGAGGAAGGATGCACAACACATCCTCATTGCCTTAGATCACATGTATAGAATATTCTCTTTTTGCTGTTTTTGTCTAGCTATCATGGAGTAATTGTGTTTCAATATGATGTCCATATTGTATATCTTTTCCGTGCCTTAAAAACCATATTTTAATTAATAAAATCTTCTATTTTTATAAATAATTAATACAATCTTCTTTAACCTATACTGCTAAAAAGAGTGTTTCAAATATAATTAGTTTCCAAATTCTCATAACTGATGACCCAATTTAAGACTAAAATGGTCACCATAAAAGGAATACCTAGTCATCATTACAACTGTTCTCTTAGGACCCACTACCAAAGTACCGACCCAAAAACCATCTCACAGGCAATGGGTTTTTATAATAAAAAATTATAAATCCCAGGGTAGTTCCCAAGGTTTTATAGTAATTAGCAGTAATCTTTGACTAATAATCACCACAATCTTCATGAAATAAGTATAATCCTCATATAAAAACATAAAAAAATCAACATACCTATTATAATAATTCCTTGGTTGCTCTTGTTTTATTAGTAGTAAAGAAGATATAAGCACCGAGCCCTTGTTTGTTAGTATTAGTAAATAACAATAATAATTCCTAGGTTTCTCTTGTGTTCTCACTGGATAAATTCTTCAATTTCTTTTTAGAAATATTAAAGGCCTCAAAACAATTTGAGTGTCGATTGAACCCAAACAAATAAGAAATAATAAAAATGTAATTAGTATTGAGTAGTGAAGAGGATTAGAAGAGTGAAAAATGGGTTTTATTCTTCCTTCCATATTGAGTAGGCTTTTCATTATCAAACATATTCCTTCTGTGTCAATGGATCGGATTTGGGCTGGATCCATCCAAATCGAAATCAACTTGAAAGGGTAAGATGGACCAAGAAGACATTGAATTGGATTAGTCCAAACTTAATGGCCCAAAGTATTTATTGGATTGGATTGGGACTAGATGGGATTTAGCCAATATCTGATCAATTGACTCAATTGATAGAAGATAAGAATACAGGTGTCAATCGACCAAGTTCTCGTGTACTCATAGAGAACATGTGTTTCCAGGTGGGGAAATGATAAGGATGCAAGGGCTAGGGAAATGGGGAAATTTATGTCTTTATATTGCTGGGCAGCAGAGGAAGCACTTCTGATCTCCAAATGGTGTTATCCTTAGTTTCAGTTGGCTTGACTTGGATTTAACTTTAGATGTTTTTTCTTTTTTTGTGTTCCAGGGGCATCAAGGGTTGGGGACAAAGGGTCCAGGTGAGGTCCACTGACCTTACCATTGAGAGGTGCAGAGTGACCATCCCAGCTAGTGGTAATGGGTCATTGGCAGTTCATGAGCTGTTAAGAGTCCTTGCCTCCTTTTCGATTGGTCCATTGGGTCAAGCCAATGGCCCATTATTCATCATAAAGAAAATATGAGATTTTAGAATCCCATCAAAAGTGCAAAAACATACCAATGCTCCATTATTCATCATGCAATCAAGGAACATTACTTCCAGAAAGAAATTAAAAAAAAATGCAAAATGGCAGAGCTCATTCCAAATAAGAACGACCAAACCCAACGCCCTTGCATAACCCAGCTAAACCGAAAACAAGAAAGAAAAAAAAAAAAAAAACTTCCGGAGCACGATTACATATCACAGGAAGAGAGAAAAAACAAAACCCAAATATCTTATACTTGCAATAAAATGAATCCAAACCCAAATATCTCCCATCGATTTCATAAACAAGCACCGTATATCATCACAACTCAAACCATTAAAAATACTCTAAGCACATGAATAATTTCTAACTACATTTAACCTTCTAACATATTCAAAATCCCCATTTCTACTTATAATCATCAAAATCCCTATTTCTTCGATTCAAAGAGAGAAGATGGTTTTTCTATCTTAAAATTTTGGATCGGATCAACAATGACATCAGAAAGAAAACACACATCGCTGAGAAGGGGCGGTGTTCAGCCTTCCGCTGTTCCTACTAGAGAGAGAACTGTTCGCTGAGAAGGGGCGGTGTTCAGCCTTCTGCTGTTCCTGCTCGGATCAACAAAGACATCAAAAAGAAAACACATTTCACTGAGCAAGAACCATGGACCGAAAAACAACAAAAAAGGGTAGAACAGGACCGCTAGAGAGAGAGATTCATGGATCTTGTGTTACGTTCCACAGAGATGACCGGAGAAGCTACCGGAGATATGGCTGTTGGATTGCTACTTCGAAGGGGAGAGGAGATTGTCGACTTCTTGCTCTGACAAACCCGAGCAATTTTCTTAGCCTTTTCTTTTCTCACCGGGGTCGCACCAAAACAGTGCGACTGCAACCCCGCTCACTAAATTTTGGGATCCCGCATCCCTCTTGTTTCTCATCCCAAAATACTGTTTACCAGTAAACAAACACAAGAAAGGGAGAATCATTTGGGAATATTCCCTTTTCTCATCCCTTTCTCAACAATCAAACAGACCTAAGGCTGTGTTTGATTTGAAGGAAAAAGTAAGGAAAAGAAAGGAGAGATAAAGAAACTCATACAAGGTTTGTAAAGGTTTTTCTACCTTTTCCTTCCTTTCCCTACTTTCTCCTTTAAACCAAAGATATCCTAACAGAAATTATAAAGTACACAGGTTGCTGTCCTCATTATTGTCGTCGGAATTGTAATCGCCGTCTAAACTGTTCTATTCAAATGGTCGCTGTCGTCCACTGCCGGAGTTCATGGTTCACAGTTCAGGGAGGAGGGTATAAGGGTTTTCAAAGATAGTCGGTTTTCTGGAGAAGAAAGAGACCTGTGTCATCGGTGTTAGAACTCAATGACAGGTCTTAAAATAATTGAAATCTCATTTGGAGTCCAAGACTGCCATTAGTCTGGACTCTCGTTACTTTTTCAATTAAGAGTTAAAGAGTCTGGGCTGCTGCGTGGAGACCTTTTATCGGTGGGGGCTAGCAAGATGCTAGTCCAAGGGATTAACAGATGCAGACTCCTTTTGTTGCTATTAAACGGTCCGATGGATGACGACGTCATGCTTCCGTTGTGGGTGATGGATTGGTTTTTCAGATTCCGTTTTTTTTTTTTTCTTTTTTGCTTTAGATAAAATACAAAAACCTCTCCTGAATTTTAGAATTTTCTGACAATAATAAAATCCTGGCCTTTAGTTTCATTTTAGGGTGTTTTTTAAGCTTCTGATCCTTTGAGTTACAGACTGAAAAAGGTCTAAACTAATATTTACCGACATTGAAACAAAAAAGATGAGGTATGAATAAAAGGCGAGAGAAATGGAGGGCAAGATTGGGAGTTTGAACGAACACCAAGCAATCAATGCAAATTGTCCATCATTTTTTAGAAGCAATGGCTCTCCCACCTTCTTCTCCTTCTTATCCAATTTCATGAACTAGGTTACATCAAAACCCACCAATTGCCTAGTAATCAAACTATTATTATTGTCTCTTCAATGGCAGACGAGCTTCAAGAACAAATCCTTTTCTTGTAGAATTACAGAAGAAAAATTCAAAGAAATGCCAAGTGGGGAAGCTAAAGAGGAAGAAGGGAAGATAAGCACAACATCTGATTGTGCAGTGAGACCAGATAACTCATCATCCGTAGCGTCCTTCTTGATACGAATGACAACAAGATCACTCATTGCAATTGGAAGAAAACACGAAGAAGAGGAGGAAGGCCGCTTGCTCTTATAATTTTGGTAGCCTTTGGAATTTTCAGCGAGCCATATTTTGAGGAGTCTGGTCTTGGGTGGAGGTAGAAAATTATAAAGTGGGTTCGAAAGTGCTAAGAGTGAAGACGAGGAGAGTAAAGAAGACTATATGAGCACAAATGGACATTGTCGGTTGAGCTTTGTTGATGAGGAGGTTATTACTATTGATGTAGTCGTTTCTGGTCACGTACCAATTTTTTTGTGATATATCAATTTTTTGGCTAAGTACTTCGTCATCTGACATGCTCCCAGGAAACCTGTGACTTAGAGGATGATGGAGCTCCCTGGTGGTGAACTGCCTGGTGGTGAGCTACTTGGTAGCAAGCTCCCTGGTGGTGAGATACCTTGATGAGCTGCTGGGTGCGCTGCCTTGGTGGCGAGCTCCTTAGTGTAGTGCAACCCAACTGCCATCTGCATGAGATAATCTGCTCCTCTCTGTAGACGGCGGGAGCCGAGGAACCTGCGAGAACTGAATCAGAGGACCCCGGGGGTGTTTATCCGGCGAGGCCACTCCGATGCTTAAGTTAGCACTCTGATAGTAGAGAGCTTGAAGATGATATTAGAGAAATGAGAGAGCTAGAGAGCAGGGGTTACCTCCTTTCTTCCTCTCCCTCCCCTCTGGGGGGTCGGAGCTCTTATATAGCGGTGTTCTGACAGATCTGGCGTAACCACCTCTGATTCTCTGCCGCAGCCGTTACTTGCTAGGGCTGAGCTAGTGGGCGTAGGTAACCGTTGCAGAGTACGGCCCTGCCAGACAAGGGACATCTCTCAAGGCTGGCAGGCATGATGCCGCCTAGCGAGAGACGTGGGTGCATGTCTCTAGATTTGGTAGGTACGGTTGTCAGGTAGGAAATCTTCCTGCAATACGCCAAGCTGCTTTGCAACAAGCTACCTTGCACCGAGCTACTTTTCACCAAACTGCTTTTCACCGAGCTGTCGATAATGTGCCGAGGTGCTTCCACCCGAGCTGTTTGTAAGATGCCAGGCTGCCTATAAGTGGCCATCTGCTTGTGGCGAGCTACCTGTAGGGAGCTGGCTGTAAGTGGTGAGCTACCTGTGGCGAACTGCCTATGTCGAGCTGCTTGTAAGTGGCGAACTGCCTGCAAGTGGTGAACTGTCTACTTGTCAAGAGACTGCACTTAGTTAGCATGAGGTGCTAGGTGTCATAATTTCACTGGAGGGCCAAATCCGCCCTCATCAACTACCATATCTACTGTAACCAAAAGATTTGAAGGATGAAGAGATGGGCAGTTTTTTCTTCTTGTGAATGTATCTGTTGTGGTCATTGCCATTGTCGTCGTTTGGGAAGAACACCAAGAGAAGACCCAAACCCCAGCTTTGGTTGTTGCTCTTGGCCTCAATAGAGATGCCCATCTCTGTCATTAACCTCCTCATTAGCAAAACAAAACAGCAGTGTACATAGATCCCAAGGACAATTTAGTGAATCCTTTATGGGTTCAGCATCCTGCATCCTTACAACAACGATAATAATTTGGTAGCAGCATTGTTGGCATTAGAGAAAGAGTGATGTGGCCCAAGAGAGATCCCAGTTGCCACAGCATTGTAGGGATGGTGAGAATGGTGGTGAAGGCATGCCCAATTGTAATTGCAAAGAAGGCGAATGATGCTGAGGCGAAGAGGCAATTTGATGTTGTCGATGGATGGCAAGTTGTGCATTAACATCATTGAGTTCTTATCTAGTACTGGAGGTGGCAAATGCCAAATGATCCCCCACAACATCCATTGACTTCTCGCTCTGCTTGTTATATCTGGTACTGGAGGTGTCCAAGAGCAATTGATCCCTTTAGTTTATTTATTTTTTAATTTTTTTGGTTAAAATTTCTCCCTACACAAGAAAATCCTGAGGACGGATTATCCAGAATTAGTTGCACTATGTAAAACATCTGAGTCCCAATTCTCTAAGATGTGTTATTGCTTCAAAGACATCTACTTGGGCACATTCAGTGGCACCAAATTCAGCTACGAATCCACTACAAACAAGGCGTGTAGTGTACAACAGGTTGCATGGTTCAACGGAACTTCCTTCTCGCTGCTGCTCTTGTACGACAATGACAGAAATATCTTTGCTTATCTAGGGCTCTGCTTTATTTCTACTATAGAAGAGTAAAAATGGTAGTTTTGTTGAAGGGTTTTTACGAACACGCACACAGAGGGAGGTGGATTCCTTTCTAGTATATATGGGACTGGCGATAAGAGAACAAATGAATGGATAGGGGAGGTTTTCTACAAAACTGCAAAGTTGTAGGCATGAAAGAACGGTAATAGCAAAAGTGAAAAGCAAGAATAACAATGAAGAAATAATAGAGAGGAGAGAACAATGAGTTGAAATTGTGTGATTTCCAGCTTCTCATTAGTGTATGTATTTATAGTACAAGTGTTAGAGTTCGATTAGGAGAATGATTGCACACTCCTAATCATAATACAAATCCTTTGTGATACTACAAATCCTAGAGCCTTCTCTAGATTAATCTCCTACTAGCTTGGGTTAGTCCTTATCCCTTGGAGTTGGATCCTTTTCCTTAACACACCCCCTCAAACTTGACGTTGATGAAGAAACGTTAAGTTTTCTGTGGAGAAGTGCATGACAAGAAGATGAGAGACCCTTGGTAAATATATCAACAATTTGATCCTCAGTATGGAGATGACAAACAAGAATCTGGCCAGACATCACCCGTTCCCTAATGAAGTGGAAATCAATCTCCACATGTTTGGTACGTCCATGATAAATGGGGTTGGCGGCGAGGTATGTGGCACTAGTGTTGTCACAAAACAATGTAGGGGTGAGGAGAGAGAAACACTGAATTCTTTAAGTAAGGATTGTAACCATACTACCTCTAAAACAACCTCAGCAAGAGCTTGAAATCCAGATTCAACACTAGATTGTGCAACTGTAGCTTGTTTGCGGGCCCTCCAAGAGATCATATTTGGGCCAAAATACACTGCATACCCTCCAATAGATTTTCTATCGTCCTGACTTCCTGCCCAATCTGCACCATTGAAGGCCGAAAGTGTGAGATGAGCACCTAGCCGAAAATGAAGTCCCATGTCAATTATTCTTTGAGATATTGAAGAATTCTTTTAACAAAGGTCCAATGTGTGTCAGTGGGGTTTTGGAGGAATTGACAGGCACGATTAACTGCAAATGCAATATTGGGTTGAGTCAATGTGGCATACTGAAGTGCTCCCACAATGCTTTGATACTCAGAAGAGTCAGATAAGGGGGTGCCATCGAACTTGGAAAGCTTCTCATTGAGAGCAACTGGTATAGAAACGGGCTTTACTCCATCTAGATTGCACCGGCAGAGAAAGTGTTTGAAAAACACGTGGAAAGCATGGGACTCCGGCTTATACCTGATTGGACCTAAGTGCAAGTGGGAGTTGTTGGACAGTTTTGTATGCCCTTAGCTTCAATCAGAATGGTGTACATTATGAGTTTATTGTAAATGAATAAAAGTACATATTTGATTCAT
>NW_010729207.1:1051557-1097510 GCF_000365185.1 Nelumbo nucifera
ATCTTGCATCTGCCCACAGTCCCTGGGTGTTACAAGGTGGCTTGGCCCAGGGACCACTTAGGGTAAGTGTTGGGCCCATAGAGCCCATTTGATGGGTTTTAGGGGGTGCACTGTCCATAACAGTGTATTTGGCCAGACCTTGTAACAAAGGCTGGGCTGAACCCATGTGGCTGATGTGTAGATCAATGCTTGAGTCCCACGCCATACAAGGAAGCCCAACTGGGTAGCAGTTAGGAAAGCTAAGTGAGCACTGGACCTTAATGGGCATAAAGCCCATTTCGAAATGGGCTATTTAATTAGTTAAATATGGGGCGAATTTTGAGATGGATTAGCAGATAGGATAGGGTCTTAACCCTATCCACTTAGAGAGTCCAGATCTAAATGTGATTTGAATCTGGAAACATCCTAATAAGATTAGGAGAAGGCTGATCTAATCTGTAGATAAGATAAGGGCTTATCCTTATCACATAAAGGGATGTCTGATCCAAATATGATTTGGATCAACAACTCCTAATTGGATTGGGAGCTGATCCTTTAGGGTTACAAAAGAAGGAAGGGGCGGCAACCTTTAGAAGACACATATTCACATCCTCTCTAGTGCTGAAATCACAAAAGAAAGAATCAAGCAACCTTGCAGAATTCTTTCTTGCCGCCTACCTTGCCAGTTCGATCTCCAATTCAGTGGGAGAAGTCAAGATTTGATCTTGATATTAGTTCTTTGTGAAAGGACTGATAGGAAGCTGTGCTTACGTGCCATCCTGCTATTTCCTGCGAAGGACTAGGTTCTTGGAGAAGAACTCTGCTGATTCTGTTCCATCTTGCACTGCGCCATCTTCAGTGGGAGCAGTGTTTGGATCCTTCATTGGGTGTGAACACCTCCATTGGGAGATATTACTTCTCCGTATCAGGTATARTYCTCTCCTACTACTTTTGTTCAGATCTGGTTCAATTTATGGTTCAAGATTGATCATTGAAAATATAATTTTCTAAATAGGGAATTCGATTCTCAGTTGAAAGGGAGAGAAAAATTTTTAATTCGCCCAACTTATTCCGCAAGATTTGGGCGTCCATACGATGGATCTCTCATCCCTTCAAGGAAAGCATGAGTCCAGTAGAGGAGCGACTCACTTCGATCCCAAGAAAGTAATGAAGAGCACTAAGATCTTTGATAACAAAAGCATCAGCAAGTGAAGAAATTAACTGAGAAAGGAGCTGAGAGTCATTAGAGGTAACAATAATATCATCAACATATACTAGAAAGAAAATGATGGCACTTTTTTTGACTTTTAGGTGAAGAGAGAGGAGTTGGCATTAGAAGTAAACCAAAGCTTAAGTAATTGTTGACTTAGCTTCTAAAACCAAGCATAGGGTGCTTGTTTCAACCCATAAAGAGCTTTCTACAATCGACAAACATGATTGGAAAAATAAGAATGCTCGAAGCCTTTAGGTTGCTAAAGATAGACTTCCTCTTGTAAATCACCATGGAAAAAAGCATTCAAGACGTCTATTTGTTCCATTTCCCAATTGAATGTGAGAGCAAGAGATAGAATAAGCCTAATGGTAATCAGATTAACCACCTGACTGAACATCTCCCCAACATCAATGCCAGGCTACTATGAATAACCTTGCGCGAGTAATCATGCTTTGCATCATTGAATGGAAGCTTGACTAAAACTGGTAGGCTTGATGGTGGAGGTATTTAGTTGAGAGGCAAAGGTTGTAGGAAGTGGGTGCCGAGTCGAGAGATGAGCATTGGCACGACTGCTGGTAGTTTGGTAGTGGGTCACCATTGGATGGGTGCGCTGTGGTGGCACAGGTTGAGTAGTACGCAACAGAGAATCGATCGTGTGCATGTGTTGCTGAATGGGACGAGCATCAGAAGAGGATTTTGGAGCGGATGCAAGCTGTGACAAGGACTACGATGGGGAGGGTGATAACAGTTGTTCCATTGGAGAAGACATGGAGGATGGAACATGTACTGAAGTAGTAGTAGCAAAGGGAAATAATTGCATTAAAGACAACATCCCTACTTACAAAGATACGGCTAGTGGGTAAATGTAAACACCTATACCCCTTGTGTGAGGAACTATAGCCAAGAAAGACATATTGAGAGGATCAAAACTCAAGTTTATGTTTATTGTATGGTCACAAAAATGGATAACAAGAACACCCAAAAACTTTTAAGTGAGAGTAGTCAGGGGATCGTCCAAATAATTTGGCATAAGGGGAGATATTAGAAAGTATTGGTGTAGGCATCCTGTTGATAAGGAAAGTAGTAGTCTAGACAGTATCATCCCAATGGGAGAGAGGCATAGAAGCATGAGACAATAGAGGAAGAGTAGTCTCAATGATGTGACGATGTTTCCTCTTAGGAGCCCCATTTTGTGTATGTGAATGGGGGCAGGAAACATGATGAGTTATACCATGTTGAGCTAGATAGGATGAGAGTGAATGATACTCACCACCCTAGCCAGATTGAGATTGTTTGATTTTAGAAGAAAGCAATCTTTCAACATGTAATTGAAATTGAATAAATGTTGGCAATGCATTAAACTTATTAGCAATAGGAAAGAGCCAAATGAACTTACTGATGAAGGATGATTTGACCCGACCTATGAAACGGTGACACGTGGACACTGACTCAGCGTAAGCAACAGCTCAGCATTGTGGCCCAGTACAACTAGGTAATGGGCCCATAAAGCAGCTCGCTACATCGTAGCGCGCTAAAGGAGGAGCTCACCACAACGCGAGCTCCGGGTTCCCCGAGCTACCTCTAAAGGGATATTCCGAGGCAACTCTAACTTGCGAGCTAAGAAAACCAGCTCGCTCGAGCTCCCAAACAGACAAGTCATCCCGAGGACCAATTCTACTAAGGGTACTCCTGAAGTATTCCAAGCTCGCTGCAAAGTAGCTCGCGAATGGGTCGCACGAGCATTCCTCAGGAAGCTTCTATTTAACAGGCTGTACAGTCAGACTGCGCCACGTCCCTAACTGACGGTGCAGTTCCTATCCTTTCGACAGTCTGCGCCCACGTCTCTTAGTAGGCGGAGGCGTGCCTATCACTTTGGGGACGTGTCACTCGCCCGGGCAAGGGGCACATCCCAACGGCCACCTGCGCAGCCCTGGCAGGTAACGGCTGTGGCAGGGGCTCAGTGGCAATTATGCCCGATCTCACAAGAGCGCCCCTATAAAAGCCCTCAGGGCAGAGGAGAAACGACTTCTGGAAAAACAAACCTCTAATCTCTCGGATATAGTGATAAAGCGCGACCTCCACTCTTAGCCTTTGTTTTTCTCTTTACTTCCTATACATAGTACTAACTTAAGCATCGGAGTATTCCCACCGGGTAAATCCCCGGCAATCCTTCCTTTCGTCTTCTTAGGTGTCGTTTGTTGCCAACAAGGAGCCAGTCAGCAGTCAGCTAGGAGTGCCCGGATTGCACTCATTTGGCGCCGTCTGTGGGAACACGCCACAGAAAGCTAAGTTCTCATCCTACAAAAGCTAAGTTCTCGTCCTACAAAAGCTAAGTTCTCATCTTACAAAAGCTAAGTCCTCTTCTCCTAGAAAGCTAAGTCATCACTTTTTAGAAATTAAAGCTCTCGCTCTATAGTTTACATTTTTTATGAACTCAAAGACTATGCAGGGAGCTAACAGACTAAGTAACTTTACTTTCAATTCGGATAAAGCCTCATCAGTCCTCTCCGCAAGGTCCCCCCTATAGAGATGAGTTCTTCGTAGCTTCCGCGGGAGTTGGCGGCCAACGGACTACATAGGCGCCCTTACCGGTCGAGCCTTCTAAGGCTCCCGTGTGAGCTGGCGACCTAAAGTTAGTAGTGCTGCCCCCGAAGGTCGAGCTCCTAGTAGCTTCTTGTAGGAGTGCGTGACCGGCATTACAAAGCTGATGCAGCGCAATCATAGCTCTAAGGCACCCACCTGGTCGGTTTGGCACCTCACTGGTAGTTCGGCACCTGGTCAGCTCGGAACCTCGCAGGTAGCTCGGCACCTGGTCAGCTCGGCACCTCCCTGGTAGCTCGGCACCTCGCAGGCAGCTCAGCACCTGGTCAGTTCGGCACCTCACAAGCAAAGCCTACGGGCCACATTACTACTTAAGACCCACTCGCCTCTTCGGTACGGGCAAAGTCAAAGAAGAGTGGACTACGAGTCGCTCCCAAAGCCTACGGGCCACATTACTGCTTAAGACCNTACGGGCCACATTACTGCTTAAGACCCAGTCGCCTCTTCGACATGGGCAAAGTCAAGAAGAGTGGACTACGAGTCGCTCCCAAAGCCTACGGGCCTCACTATTGCTAAATACCTAGTCGCTTCCTCAGCATGAGCAAAATCAGCAAAAGTGAACTATAAGTTGCCCCAAGAGCCTAAGGGCTACACTACTGAACTGGCGGAGACCTCCTCACTTTACAGGCAGCTCGCCACATACAGGCAACTCCCAAAGCCTAAGGAATTGGATCAGCAGTTACTAGCTCGTCGACTTACGGGCCAAAAGAAGAAATCTACTCCCTTCGCTGAGTTACTCTTAGCTTGGGAGTGGGGGGCAAATGATGAGGGCGGATTTGGCCCTCCAATGAAATTGTGACACCTGGCACCTCATGCAAACCAAGTGCAGCCTCTTGACGACTAGGCAACTCGGGTAGCTCGGCATAGGCAGCTCGGTACAGCTCGGGCAGCTCGGCATAGGCAGCTCGGTATAGCTAGGGCAGCTCAGCATAGGCAGCTGGCCACTCTGCAGTCAGCCTGGTGTCTTACAAAGAGCTCGCCACTTAGGGGCAGCTCGACACTTACAGGTAGCTCGGCATAGGCAGCTGGCCACAGGCAGCTGGCCACTCCATAGGCAGCCTGGCGTCTTACGAAGAGCTCGCCACTTAGGGGCAGTTCGGCACTTACAGGCAGCCCGACACTTAGGGGTAGCTCGGCGTATCGCAGGAAGATCTCCTGCCTGACAACTGTACCTGACAGATCCGGAGACCTGCGCCCACGTCTCTCGCTAGGCGGCACCGTGCCTGCTAGTCCTGAGAGCTGTCCCTTGACTGGTAGAGCCGTACTCTGTAACAGCCGCCTGCACCCGCCACCTCGGCTCTGATAGTAACGGCTGCAGCAGAGAGACAGAGGCGGTTATGCCTAACTTGACAGAGGCTGTTACGCCTGATTTGACAGGACACCACTATATAAGGACTCCGACCCCCAAAGACAAGGGGGAGAGAATGAAAAAGTGGAGGTAATGCTTGCTCTCTAGCTCTCTCATTTCTCTCAAAGCTCCCTACAATCAGAATGCTAACTTAGGCATCGGAGAGTCCCCGCCGGGAAAATACCCCCGGGTCCTCTGATTCATTTCTCGTAGGTCCTTCAGCTCCCGCCACCGACAAAGGAGAGGAGATCACCTCATGCAAATGGAAGCCAAGTAGCTCTCCACCAGGGAGCTCGTCACCAGGTAGCTCTCCACCAGGGAGCTCATCGCCAGGTAGCTCTCCACCAGGTAGCTCTCCACCAGGGAGCTCGTCACCAGGTAGCTCTCCACCAGGGAGCTCGTCACCAGGTAGCTCTCCACCAGGGAGCTCGTCACCANCCAGGGAGCTCGTCACCAGGTAGCTCTCCACCAGGGAGCTCGTCACCAAGTAGCTCACCACCAGGGAGCTCGTCACCAGGTAGCTCTCCACCAGGTAGCTCACCACTAGGGATTCGCCACCAAGTAGCTCATCACCAGGCAGTTCGCCACCAGGGAGCTCCATCATCCTCTGAGTCACAGGCCACCTGGGAACAGGTCAAATGACGAGGTACTTAGCCAAAAAGGTGGTACATCACAAAAAAAATTGGTACGTGATCAGAAACGATTACATCACTTACTATAGTCATCTATGAACAAAATATAATATCTATAACCATTAACAGAAGGTTTAGGGGAAGGGGAAGGTCCCCAAATATTTGAGTAAATTAAATCTAGTGGTTTTTGTGAGGGGATATGAGAATTTTTGTGTGGAAGCCGATGGCTCTTTGAAAGCTTACAATCATGACAAAAAGAACTAGACAATGAACCATTAACCGGAAGTTGAAAATTAGACAAAACATGCTGAACAACTCTAAAAGCTGGATGACCAAGTCTTGAATGCAGAAGGGTGTTCCCCAAGGATCGATCCTTAACAAGAAAGAAAGAGGGATGAAATTCAAAGAAGCAATCATTATCTTGAGCAAGCTAGTTTACAGAAAAAATTTTTGGCAATGTTAGGAACATGAAAAATAACTTTTAGATTAAATAGCCGATCATTATAAGTAAAGGATGAGTTATCAACATGTGCAATAAACAAACCTGTTCCATTCCCAATGTGAATCTCATCTGAACCATTGTACTCTAAACGAGTTTGCAGATTATTCAAGTCTGGCGTGAAATGATTTGCGGCACCAGTGTGTGGATACCATGCTGGATCGAAAGTACTAGGCGCACCCCCTGCTTGATACGCATTATAGAGAGGTTGACTTTGCTCACCGGTGTATGAGATATCAAATCTTTTGTTGCAGTTGAGTACATGATGAATAGGTTTGTTACATAGTTGGCATCTCAATTCACCATTGGAATTAGGAGGTCTGAAATTTTGATAATTGCCATTGTCTCTCCCTCGACCCCTGCGGTCTCTTCCTCGTCCTCTATAATTCTTAGAATAATTGGAATTATTCTGAATCTTAAATTGAGAAGGGTTACCTTGTTGGCCAAAGTTGTTGTTATTGGTGTTGGAGGGATGAGACTAAGACTTGGCAAGATTAGTTGAGGGTTGAAACAGAGATTCAACTGGAAGATGTCTCTGTTGAAGCTAGACCTCATGGTTGGAAAGAAAACCTTGTAGATCGTCCACAGTGAGAGAACTAATGTCGGGACGAGTTGTAAGAGAGGTGATAAATGAATCAAAATCCGCACCTAGTCCGCCCAATATGTGAAATAACAGACCACGAGTGGTTATGGGTTCTGATGCTGTTGCAAGTTTATCCAATAGGCACTTTGCCTTTTGTATATTCGGTGACGGAGGAATCGCCTTTCTTCAATGTCATTAATTGAAATCTCAACTGGAGAATTCTAACTGGGGAAGGGGACGCATAAGCATTCTCTAATGCTTTCCAGACTGGTGAAGTGCTTAGTCCAACAATTTGACTGATTACACTTTCAGACAAAGAGGAAATAATCCAATTGAGTATTAATTTATCAAACCTGTTACAAGTCGTGAATTCTGGGTTGATGATAGTCTTGGTTGGGTCGCTTGGATCAGGGATAAATTTTGTTGGACAAGGTAGAGATCCATCCACGATGCCTTCAATTTCATGTAGACTGAATATGGAAAGAAATTGTGCCTTCCATGAGAGATGATTGTCGCCACCGGCCAGTTTGATTGGAAGAGACTTGATGTAGAAGGTGAAGTAGAACCGAGAGAGGGAAGAACTGAACCGGTGTTGGACGATGAAGCCATTGGCTCTGGTACCATGAAAGAATGATAATAGCAAAAGTGAAAAGCAAGAATAACAATGAAGAAATAATTGAGAGGAGAGAGTGATGAGTAGAAATTGTGTGATTTCGAGCTTCTCGTTAGTGTATGTATTTATAGTACAAGTATTAGAGTTCGATTAGGAGAATGATTGCACACTCCCAATCATAATACAATAATTTGAGATAATACAAATCCTTAGAGCCTTCTCTAGATCAATCTCCTACTAGCTTGGGTTAGAATAATTTACAAAAGGGTAGAGTTGGTATTTGGAAATATTAGACTTATCAGTTTAACGTTTTCCGTCTAGGTTAGTGACGGAAGGGAGGTATTTGTCTAGTTTTTTAAAAGTTCAGGAGAAGTTTTTATTAAATTGAAACTAAAGGGGAGATTTTTATGATTGTAAGAAACTTCAGGGGAGGTTTCTACATTTTATCCTTTTACATTTTTGGTTTAGTGATGTAACTGTTTGGTCTGAATGGATCCACATGTGATATTTTAAAAATTTTAAAAATACAAAATAATTAAAATAAAAATTGCCAAAACTGTTGCCTGGATCGAACAGGTTGATAACTCAACCGCTCGGATTATCGGAACACTGACCAATTTAATGGTGAGAACATAACAGTTTGGGTTAATGGAACTAAGACCTTGACCGGTTTCTGCCAAATGTTCCGACCCTATGCGTCAATGACAGTTTTAAGACCTTGTTTTCACGCCATCCCACTACGTCCTCTCCATTAAGGTCCATTTCGGGATTATGTTTTTAGTCCAAACCCGTACGATCTGGGTCCACATCAGGCCTGCATATGAAATGGACTGGGATTGGGCTCAAAACTTATCAACGTTGATGAATGAATTTTAAGACCTAGAAAGTCCTCTGTGGTTGAGAGTGAATGAATTTTAATTGATGCTAATGGGCCATGAGCCCATGACAAAGAATTCAGTTCTGGGCCTATGATGGCAAATTTTCAATGGATTTGGTCGCCCACCATGTTGGTCTAGTTGTATTAAAAGGATCACATCAAAACATTGGATAAGGGCAAAGGGAGGGTGGACATAATTAATCTCATCTTCAGTGGATTTTGATCATTTGGTGTCTATGTTTGGATGATCTTGGTGGGGTTTTAGTTGTCTCATTTTCATTTGTTGCCCACTGGTCTGTTAGATCTCTGTTGCATTCATCTCGATAAGTCAATCTTGTGTCAGCTTCATGTAGGGCTGATTATGGGCCCATATGTTCCGGGCTCCAAAGAGAGTACAAGGGCTATGGGTCAAGATTGGGTTGATCAGGGCATAGGCCCCTCCCATCCCATTGTTGGGCCAGCGTTGGGCTTGGTAGGTCTTTTGAGTTCTTCCTCTCTTCTTTTGTTTCCCTTCTTTTCTGTCCAACATTAATGTTAATGAGTAGGGCTATAATCGGGTTGGATTTCGATTATTAAAAGACGAAATTCAAATCTGATCCAAAACCCAATAGGATTTGTGTCTTATCTTATCTGTTTGCGTAAATGGATCACCCCACATCCGAATTAATCAGATTGGTTACGTTGTTGGTACTTTGAGATTCCAGGCTGGCTGGTTGGGCTTCGGGGGTTTTAAGCCCTTGGCTTGGAATTCACATCGCCACATCGGTGCCCCACAGGGCAGGTCCCACAGTACATCCCAACAGAAACATCTACCAATAATAAATACGGAAAATGTTCCCGATGCATGCTGAGATGTGCATGTGGGAGAGTGTGCTCTACGAGGCACTGATGTGATCTTTTTGGCTTCCTATTCCTTTCTCTTTCTTTTTTTTGCCTTTTGTTTCTTGATCATAAGAGAAAAGATCCAGACAATTAGGCTGAGTTTGGAAGGAGTAATAAATGCAAATATGTAGAGTGCAAAACCTTATATTTTACATTATTTTGTATGTATTTGTACAGTACATATTTGCATTTATACTCTTTCCAAACTCAGCCTAAAGAGTGGAAATTAGTTAGTAGAAACCGTGTATGTAGCTAGAAGAGTGTTAGCAGCACTGACCAAGCAAAATAATGTAGAGGATGGCATTTCACTATGTGATTTTACCCTTTTTAAAAGAATCTAGTCTAGTAGGGCTGCAAATGATAGATATCTCTGTTGGAGCCCAAATTCGAATTTTATCTATATTATTGTAAAAAGTACCAATGAGAGTGTGGAACTTTCCTTGACTACAATGCCCATATTTGTATATTTAATCCATTTCTAATTATGGGGGTTAAAAATATAATTTCAATTAATGCTTTTCACCTCATTTAATCCCCTCTCATTAAGTCTTATATTTAAGGTATTAACTCTCATTCTCTCTTATTAAATCATATACTTAAAAGTTATTTTTTCACTAATAAATGCTACTAATTAAATCTATGCCCAATACTTTTAACAATATAAACCCATATATTTTAAAACTTACTCGAAAACCAAACCACTCTTTATCCAAGTGATGATTAAGTGATTCAACCATCTAAATCAAATTGGTTAACCCATATAGAAAAAATTAGACACATTTATGATTTTTTTATTAATCAAACTGAAAAAAGTATAATAAATAAGAACTATTTTTATTGATGATGAAATTTAAATACATAATCTAAAACTAATAAAAAATGAAATTATTTATCTCTTTGGTAGAGATCAATAGTTCAACTTTTGGGTCAAATGTGTCAAACTTTAATGTCATAATTAAATAATGGAAATTAATAAAATATAAAAACATAAAAAAGAAAAAAATATATAAATTTTACAAAAAAAAAACAGAATTATTTTGGCACATACACATAGAAATAAAAAAAATTGTACAAAAAATAGAAAACATTTATAATTCTATATTTACACTACCATTAAAAATATGAATAAGATTGTGAAACTTTCTTTTGACTAAAATACACATTTTTTGAATTTAATCCCTATTTGATTGTAAGGTTTAAAATGTATTTTGAATTACTACTTTTCACATCATTAAATTCTCTCTCTTTAAATCTTACTTTTTTTTATAAGTAAAAAAAAAATACAGTAAGAAGATAAAACATTACAAAAAGAAGAGTGTAGCCAAGTAGGTAGGCTTGCCAATAATACCCAAAACTTTGCAACCCAACATGAGGTGTTTACATAATCATATTCAGATTTTGCAATTTGCATCCAATTAATAATGAAAAAACAAAAATATAAAAAATAAAAAATACATGAGTTTTATAAAAAAAAAATGGATATATTAACCCAACATGAGGTGTTTACATAATCATATTCAAATTTTGCAATTTGCATCCAATTAATAATGAAAAAAACAAAAATATAAAAATAAAAAATACATGAGTTTTATAAAAAAAATTGGATATATTGTTACTATCATTGTCATCATCTAGAAATACCACGTGCAAAGCACATACACACTTACTAGTCTTATTAAAGGTGATTCAAATTTAATTAATTTATAATTGGATCAAATACGAATCCACCCCAAACTGATCTAATACAATCCATTCCAATTATACTTAAATATTAAATATTTATGCTTATCTCTGCAAAAAAATTATTACTTTTACTATGAATCTTTAGCAAAGTTGGTTTGGATGTTATTTCTCTGCTAAAGAGTCAGCTTCAAGTCCATGGAAGTTGTTTTGTCATTTATTCATGATATACAACATAAAAAGTCATTTGTAGTTCATTTCATTAATAGAACATAATTTTTTTTATCATTTTTTTTGTTTAAACATATTAAATGTATAGTTGTACACAATATCCAAATCCAAAATGAGTGCAATTTGAATCAGATTAATGGATTAGATTCAATAATTCTAATCGGAATATTAATAGATCAAATTTAGATCTAGGTATATCTAATTTGAACCTCATCTGTTAGATAAACTGCAAATCTGAACCAGGTATAAACTTTAGCACCCGGATTTGTTACTGTAATTTTTGCACTCTTACGTGATGCAATTTTTCCTTCTTTTTTTTGTTTTTTTTTTTTTTATTTACACCCATTGTGAGTGCAATTTTTGCATCTGAAAAACTGATGCAAAATTTGCAATATTTCATCCTACCTTATTTCTTTCTTATATAAAGTGGGAACAACATCTATTTGCTTCCTATCTTGGTCCTCTCAAACAATTAACCTTCTTCCTGTCTCCATTCTATTTCATATAAATTGGGGACCGCATGTAAGGATGTATCAGTCTCAAACCAATTATTAATCAGTACATCATAGACCTCCAAAACCGTTCTGATTATTGATCAGGATAATGGAGTCTGGCCCAGATTATATTGACATCTATAGTTATCTATGTCAATAACAACTTGAAACTTCACTTTTTATAATATAACTTTAATAAAAATGACAGTAAAATAATAAATTGTTTATATGTTAATAGATCAAATGTTTTAGCCAAAATTTTCTTATATATTTTCTATCGAATTTATCCTTTTACTTTCAGACATAAAATATAATAAAAATTACAAGAAATCTAAGAAACCTGCATATATTATTAACTCCATCCAAGGGAGTTAATCGATTTGGAACAGTAAGAACTGGTCCCAATCCAATTAATAATCGGGATAAAATCACAGAACCAAAACCAATATAAAAAATTTGATCAGTTAGTTCGGTTCTATCTGGTAGAACTGACCCATTGACATCCCTAATCTTATTTCTTACAAACAAACAAAACAACGTCAATTCTCAAGCAAAGGTACACTAGGTTTTTATACTCAGCCCATTTGCACTCTTTTGCAGTTATACGAATGCAAACAAAATTTACACTGCATAGTAAGAAACTCCAAAATCAATTAAGAAGTTGAGAAAATTGAGGCTCCTGCATCTTAGAGGAAGTCCTTATGGAGTGTCCAACAGATGATATCGGATTTGTGTTTCCATTTGTGAACTCTTTCAAAAGTCCATTATAGAATAATGCTCTCACATTGTAATTCGTTTGGTCGATTATCATGTGAAGGATGTTATCCTTCAAACTTCATAAACTTACGATGAGACACCAACACCTCAAGTTTTTCCCGGTTTTTGCTCTTTTTTTTTTCTTATTCTCTTTATATTTCTCTCAAGTTAAACTTCAACCTTCATGTTTCTTAATTTGCCTTTTTACCTCATTAGTTGTAGTTCTATCATCTTTTAGAATATTAGCTCTCTTTATTTATTTCCTTCTGTGTTCACTGATATCATGATATAGGCTTCTTGTCCCAGAGTCTCAAAGAACCATTTAACCTAAAAACTTAACCTGTTAAGTAAAGTCTTTGAATAGGTTTTGTTCTCCAATATGCCCCCTCACATGAAAGCCTATGGCCTTGAAACGTCGACAGCACAGGCCCACCCATACCTTGTGCTGAAACTTAATTGATTATAATGGGAGTGACGAGAATTGAATACTAGACCACTTAGTCAAAATGACTTTGATATCATCTCAAAGAACTATTCAACCTAAAAGTTTAAGTTGTTAAGTGAAATCCTTGAATAGATTTTATTCTCCCACATAGAGTATGATTTTTGTGTTTTTTCTAAAACTCAAAATATGGAATCATTCACCTAACCAATATTTGATACCAATGGTTGTGAGGTTTCTCACCCACCTCCAAGATCCCCACATTTATCCAAGTATCCAAAGCCACTGAAGATGTTCTGACTGCAGTTAATAAGAATACCCAAATCCAAGACTAGGCATTTTTTTTGTGTATCATGCAGCCAGATTTTCTTTGTTTGATAGCTCTTAAAAGCATGTAACTAAATTCTCATTGGTTTTTATTTTAGGTTTATAATCTAAAAATTATGCTTTTTCTGCATATTAAAGTTTTTATAGTTTTTATGAATATTAAATTTACAAGTTACTTGGAAGAAAAGGTTTCCCTCATTGCCTTGAAACAGCGACAAGATGTGCATTACAAGAAGACAGTACTGGCAACCACCAAACTTTTGTTGTATATTAATATTTGGAGGACTTTTTGGGGGTTGAAACTGGTTGTGGGAGATGAAGGGTTTTTTCATATACCACATATGATATAGACAAGTATTGTATATGATATGGTCAAGTTCCCCCCTAGCCAAATGTGTATAATTTGCCTTAGTTGCTGCATTGATTATTGGCTCCATGAATATTTTTAGGGATTTGTTCCCGCATGAAGACAATAATATCTTAAGAGAATCAAATTTTACTGAGGCAAACGTTTGAGCCAGATGAGTCGATCTGCTTACCTGGTGTACTGTAAAAGTGATAATCACATGCCAATATGTAGATGGAGATTATATTGATATATTGTAGGGTAAATTATAAAGACCCACAAACACTCCTTTACTTTGTTTTGCCACGAAAACCCTTCTGTATTATGACTGTGAGACAAACACCTCCTTCTGTTAATTTTGCACCGCTGTTCGTGTTTATCCTCATCAACCCCTTCGTGTTGATGAGGATAAGCACCGCTGCTGTTCATGTTCATGTTTATCCTCATCAACCCCTTCGTGTTTATCCTCATCAACCCCTTCGTGTTTATCGTGAAGGGGTTGATGAGGATAAGCACCGCTGCTGTTCATGTTCGTGTATCGTGAAGGGGTTGATGAGGATAAGTGCCGCTGCTGTTCGTGTTTGTGTATCGTGAAGGACGGAGACAAAAACCCCCTTCCAGCCCCTTCAATGACGATCATGCCTTTCGTGAAGGGGTTGATGAGGATGATCCGCTCGTGGCTCCGTCCTTCACTTTCCCGATCAGAGTCATCGGATTCTCCCCTCGGTGAGCTTGTGAAACCCAGTATAAGAGGAAGAAAGAGAGAGATCTCTATTTCTACTACTGATTAGTTGATCTACAAACGATGCCTCGGACATTTCTGGTATGGAGGCCATGGATGATACAGGAAAAAAAACAGAAATCAGTTGAAGAAAGAGGCAACGAGAGAGATTACGATGACGATGATTAGATATTTATTAAGGAATAGAGAGAGGGGGTGAAAGACGGAAAGGTAAAAATATAAAGACATGAGAAAGAGAAACACCCACAGGAAATAGGAAGGTTGTGGAAAGATCTAGATTATACGCTTTCAGCCCTGCTAATAAATTATGTTCATTGTTTATCAATCTTGGAGTTTACACGATTAAAATGCCTTTGCGGAGACTCAGAGAGAAGATTCTTTCATTTCATTTATTATATTAATTTAATTAATGGCCTTTTTCACGAAGGGAGGAGGAGGAGGAGAGATGGAAGTGGAGTCCTCAATTTTATATGTCTCGACAGTCGACAGAAGAATGGGTTGGGATTGGGATTCGGTTAGCTCTTCCCTTATTGCCTTTTCTTAGAGACGGTAATCCCAATCCCTACGCTTAGAAGGGATTATTCTGTTGCTGTTCGTGTATTGTGAAGTTAGGGAAGATCAACAGTATTTTTCTCCTAATTGTCTTTATAGATATTACAAGAGTAGTATTATGGGGATTAAAAGAATTGTAATGGCAAATTTTAATGAAAAGTTAACAAAATGGGGCTTTTGTCTAATGTCATAAAGTATGGGGGGTATTTGTCACAGACCCATAGCACAGGGGGGTCTGTAATTTACACTATATTGTATAAGAAAATATATGAGTGGGTTTATTTTAATATTTTGTAAATGTAAATGTATAAGTGGAACCCATAAGTACTATTTACATGTTTGAATGTATTACTATTACTGGGTTCCATACTTAACGTTTCATATGTATATAAGAGAGATCGACAAGTATATTTGTCAAACGGTCTTTTGGTCATTTTAGTTTTTAAGAAGACCTTTAAAAAAAAATTGAAATTAAATAGTCTTTGGTCTTTAAAGGCTATAAAAGCTCATCAGTCTTTTAAGGTCTTAAATTTTTAAAGATTTTCCTAAAAAGACTTGCCAAACACTTCCTAAATGAATAAACAAAAGACCGCAGTAGGAACAGTTCAAACATGCTAAACGAGCTACAAGGAAGTCCTATTATTAAAGCTTAACCATTAATTAGGATCTCTATTTACAAATTAATTATTGATTATTATAATAAGTAGAGGAGGTTATTCTAGTATTAGTTTATTAATAGTGTTTGATTCTAAACCTGAAGAGAAGAAACACTATGAGAAAAGAAAACAAAAAAGTTCTGAACAAGTGTCCACACAGAATAATATGGGGAGGTGATCAACGCAATTAACCTGCATACATTGATAATTGTATCCTTAGCCGGTGGAGTGGTCGCTTATTCCAAGAAGAAAGAACCCTAGAACCACAGTTTCTAGGTATAGGAAAAAAAAAAAAAAAACTGAAAGTGATTTTAGATATGGAAGTAGAATAAATGAAGAAAGGTGGAGAAGACCCCCACAAAAACATGTGGTAAAGGCCAACAAATTAAAGCTGGCTGGGGAATGACAGAGTGAGAATTCTAATTCCATTGAACAAAAATTTTCTTGGGCTTTTTCCAAAGAATATCCACAGGCAGTCTTTTTCCCTTTTGTTTCCTGTTTTCCCCTCACCCATTCTCCATTTTTATGTGAAATCCCATTATTTTCTTGCCAATTCCCTCATTAAATGGGAAACAGCATCGTTTAACAACCAGAGCCAGCAAATATTGAGGTTCTACGCATCTAGCTACCTTTGGCCCTCTGAAAAAGTCTCTCACCACATGTATAAAATATTGATCTAGTTCCAGGTTTTCCGGCTATGATTTTGTTTGCATAATTCTGAAAACCATTTATTTAGAATTTCATATGGGTGACCTGTTGATATGTTATAGGTACAGAAACTAAGCCTAATCCTTTGATACCCATAAAATAAGAAGCCTGTTTTGGTATCTTCTGACTCTCTTGTTACTTTAAATATTGTTATACCAGATACAGATATCATGTCTCTTCTCTAACCACAAAAACAACAAGATACAGATACAATGTTTTATGCTGTACCCTTGTAAAGAAAGTCACCACTTCCTAACATATCTTCTCTGCACATGGCACACATGCAAGAGAGTATCTCAAAGCATTAATCTATCGGATCCGCCACCTGATTATGTATATTTGATTTGATTTGATTTGATTTCAATCTTTCATCTCTAGGTGGGGCCGGCCAGAGGCATATGCAATACAATCGATCGACCATCTGAGACAGCTATATAATAATGAGTGAGTGAGGAAAAATGGAAGTTCATAGCAAGGCATGAGACTTTGTCAAACACCCTCAGAGAAGAACTGTTCAGCACATCATTGATTTTGAGCTTGAGAGGCCATTTTAATGGAGAATACATTGTAACATGATTAATTAATTCATACAAGCCTGTATATACAATTATATATGACCCCAATAGCAATTTTCGTTTCTTTTTAAAATCCGTTGGGGCAACAAGGAAATATAAAAGTCAACATATTTGACCAGAAGATGTGTTGCTTCGTCTCTTCGACGGAAAAACTTGCCGGAATCCGCCCCTGGCCGTGGCTATGCTCCACTGCTCCATCACACCCTCAAAGTCAAACTGGTTCACCCCAGAAGCATCGAACACACAGTTGTTGGGGAACCCAATTGTCCCCTGACTTGGAGGCTTGTTTTTCCTACGCCCGGCTCCAATCGGTACGTTCCGAAGCGTCCCTCCGGCCGTCCAATACCTCTGGCATGCCTTACAGAAATGCCGAGGTTGGTTGACGTTGTAGTTGTTGAAATAACAGAACTTGGTGTCCATGCTTTTGCACCTTGGGCATGGAATTGTCTTCTCCGCCCTCTTTTCATTTGTGTCATCGGCCTTTGCTGGCTTCTTCACCTCAACTCCTTTCACCTGCGGAGCGATTGTCGTGCCGAAAAGCTTGATTCCCGGCGCACCACCTCCGCTGCTATCTACGTCGGCCATGGCACAAACCAAGAGAGAGAGAGAGAGAGAGATCTATGTGTAGAAGAGATTGAATGTTAGAGATATTTTCTCAAAGGAGAAGCCAAAGGAAATGTTTGTATATATAGGAGGAAAGAGGCCATTGAAAAAGGCCATGTGACGGCTGCAAAGACAGCTTCCTTGTGTCACCCAAGAATGCCAAAAGACCCACTCAGTAAAAGTGGACGTGGAGCTTTTAGTCCACGTCAGCATACCATGTGACGTGGTAACAGTAGACCTCAATAGTGGTTCCCACATCAGGGTTGGTCTCCTAATATATATATATATATATATATATATATATTAAGTAATGAAGATGGTGGATGGGAGCATAAAGAGATATACCTTTTCTATTTACTAACCCTCATTATCTACTTTTGTGGATCCCATTGCCAATAATGTCATTCTCCGATTTTAATATTTGGTTGCTTTCATCTAGAAATCAGTGGTTCCATGTTAATTAGCCATCCAGTTTCTTGAGGCTCCTCTTCCCTTAGATGTAAGATGGGCCATAAGATTTAACATCCTCAATTTTCATTCCATTGATGAGAATCTAGGCCAAGTTCTCACTTGGGAATGAATTCTGATTGCAGTTTAGGATGGACAGGATGGACCAGTCCTGATCTGATTAATAATTTGTTTATAAAATAAATTCAAAACCAAACTAATTATTAATCAGCAGGATTGATCCAGTTGAAATCTATAAATACCCATGATAATTACAAGTTGGAACTTCACTTTTAATAAATATAACTTTAATAAAAATGAGAATAAATGTAACTGTTTATATGTTGATCAAACAAATGTTTTTAATCAAAGTTATATTACCCTTTTAGACAAAATGTAACAAAATTTACAAGAAAATAAGGAGAACCAGAACCGACATATTCAATTTGATCAGTTCAGTTCTATTGGGTGGACCCAATCCAAATACAGCTCCATGTATGTGTATGAGCTACCACATTGTAAACCTCCATGAGAAACTTTAGAGCCCATATAAAAAGTTCTTTATGAGCACAGTACTCTCTTTTAAAAGGAGAGTCTGTTCAGTCTGATCCTCAAAGTTGGAGACTTTATTATTATACTGAAGCCTTTTCTTTTCTTCTTGTTCTTGTTTCGACTTTCAAGTCATCTTTTTGAGGGTTTACATGGATTTTATAATCTTGATGTTTCTTTCCACAAATTAAATAAAGGATATGGTTTTTGGGTGCATTCAATTGAAATGGAAAGTGGAGCTTCAGTGTCAAGGAAAATAGGATTTATTTATTGAGGAATCTTATTCAATCAATGCAAAAGTAAGCTCATTTCTATGAACTTTCATAAAAATACTAAACTAAGAAGCATCTGCTTTTCTTTTTACTTGGAGAAGATAAACTTTTTGGGTACTTTAGAGGATCTTTTCATTTGAATATTGGAATGGAGGAAAATGTAAAGAAAAGTTGGTGTTGGGTGGGTTGGAAATTAGACTTAAAGAGCATATTGTTGTTTGCTTTTGTAGCTCATCAACAAATTGCTTTAACTAATGTTCCATGGAAAGTCTTCAGTCTTCTCCTTAATTATTTTAAGCTTTTTTTTTTTTCTTTATAAAGGGAGTTGAGAATTGGAGCTTTGCCTACCAGCAGCGCTTTCCCAATTATATATTTACCAAAAAGTAATTTTATTAATATCTAACAACTCTTTCCTATCCATAATTCCATACTAGTACCATACCTATTAGTCCACATCTTACTCCAATTCAATAATTAATGGCTTCTTCTCACACAAGGGGCCTTAAGCTTGGTGATATACAACTTCAGACACTGAATTTTTAGTGGGTGTTTGGTATTGAGGTGTGGTGTGGTGATGTGATTGAGGATGAATCAGATACACCGCATCCATGCATAATATGCCTATTTCCTCCTAAAACATGTTTGGTTTGGATGAATGCTGATCAGGCGTTGTAGAAAACCATTTACTTGAATCACATCCATAACCTGTCACATAATAAGCCAGGTAAGCACTACACCAATTCAGATGCAACAGTTTGATAGCCGTTGGAGGAAACATATATTTAATGTTTCAGTTAACGTTGGGCTGTTGTAACCTCAAATAGTTTTCAGCATATATTTATGAGGCGTGGCTGTTGTAAACATATATTTAATGTTATCTAAAACTTATCATGAGTTTTCAGCATTTCTCGTAAATTCACTACAACTTTTTAAAATGTCTAAAACTCACCATGTCAATAAGTTTTTATTTTCCAAAGCTCACCTTCTGTTAGTACATCGTTAATGTTTGTTAACAGAGGTGTCCATGTCAGCATAAATAACAATTCTTATGACCAAATCACCTTTGAATGGTGAGTTAGAGGAAAAAGGGTCTTTTTCATTTTTCAATTTTCTTTTTTTTTTTACATTTTAGTGTTTTGTTATAATTTCTAATGTTTTTTATAATTTCTGTTTTTTTTTACATTTTTCTATTTTCTACAATCTATAAAATACATATTTTATATATATCAATGGGTTTTGACCTTTCTCCAAGTTTTACTCAAACCAAACCTAAGATCTTAACCGGGTAATGATTTGAATAGTTCAACCGACCAGATCAACAGTGATTTGAAAACACTAGTTCAAATCCTTAAGAATTTCCTTCTACTCAACTTCATGTTTCCACATGGTAAAAAAAGGGGAAAATTTTTTTTCTGCAGCTTTGAGAGCTTGTCACAGTGGAACAGAAACAGATGAGAGGAAATGGGAAGGTTGAAAAAGAAACAAAATGGGCCGTTTGTCACATAGTCAGAATTTGGAAATGCCTGGCCTAAAAAAGGTATTCTACTTAAAGATTATGTTTGGATAAGCTTCAGCATTTTTTGCTTTTAAAGCCTAAAAGTTCAAAATCCAAATGTTAAGGCTTATGTTTTGTGGCTTAATTAAAACTTAAAAGTGTTTTGGCTTCAGATTGTTATTTTTAAAAGCAACTTCCACCAAACATTCAAAACACTTTCTGACAGTTATATTTTCTGCAGCCCAAATCTCTAAAGCAAAAACTAATCCAAACAAACTAATCTTTAATCCAAAAGATATTAAAAGTTGATAGGAAAAGTTTGCTTTAGGTGAGGGAGCCAACCTGGATCTAGTGAGATTGTTTACTGGGCTGAGTCACGGTCGCCCAAAAACAAGGGAATCCCGGATGCCAGATGAAGGTCGGGTCAAGGACTGCCACCGGAAATTTAGAAGACACGATTAATTAACAAAAGAAGAACAGTGTTTTGTTTGTGAAGGAAGATATCAATGTCTGCCGCACTCTATGCATTTTTCTGACATATGGACTCCAGTTTTGTTATATTCGGAAATCGGAATGAATAAAAGCAACCGATTTCCTGAACAGTGTTTTACACCATGTTTGGCAACACGTAAAATGTATTATGAGAAACGGATATTTTTCAAAAACAAGTACCAATTGTATAGTAGGAAAATGATTTATGTTTTTCAAAAGGATTTAAAACTGTCATTGGCCCGGATGGACCGTTCAGCCCAAAAACCTGCCGGCGACCGGCTGACTCAAGTGGTTGAACTATTGACTCATTCAACCCGAGTAATTGTTTTCATGCCAATATCACAGATGATCCATTTGAACCGGACAGTTGAACTGCTGACCCGGAACCATTGGCTGAACCGCTGAAGTGGTTCTAGTTCTAGGTTAGTTTTTAAAGCACTGTTTTTTCAAGTTAAGAAACCAGGAAAGTTAATAATAAGATTTGTTTTCCTATTAAGTATCATTTTCCAAGGAAATCATTTTCATTTCTTTGCTTTATTGCAACCAAAAACAAGTAATGGTTCAAAGAACCCATAAAATTATGACCAATGTAAGGATTAATTAGGAAAATACTTCATTTTTTATATGCATGTTTGGCATTAAGTCTGTCGTAAGATTATGAATTCTTGCAAGTTATGTATACGGACTCTGCCAGGTTAGTTGTGTATGAACTACGAAGAGTTTGGATGGGCCGGAATCATAGGAATAGGATGGGCCCATAAAAAGAAAAAGAGTTTGGAACATGAGGCCAATCAGAAAGTAATCCATGAAGATGAACCTATTTGCTTTTTCATCATAAGCTACTGGAAACTTTTAGGAAAATCACTTGACACACGCATCATCAAAGGAAATCACCTGGTAATTGGTAGTGCATAACTCTGTATGAATTAAGTTGCGTTTCGATAAGATTCAGGAATTGTGCTTTTAAAGCCCCAAAGCATAAAGCTACAATTTGGAGACATGGTTTTGCGTTTGGCGTTCCAAATTAGGCCCCACACAAAAATATCAGAAATTGTGTTTAGTGAAAATCCGAAAAGCCCAAATTAGTGTTCAAATCAAAACACCACTTGAACGATTAAAATATGAAGCTACTCTTGAGTCTGAGTACCCGAACACGGATGCTCTCATGCTCAAACATGATCTGCTTCTTTGTAACAGCTCAATCCAAATGCAGAAGCCCTCCCGAACATGCTTTTAGGCTTTGTGCTTTTGGGACTTAAAAGTATAATAGCTTTAGATTACGCAGTTCTTACCGAACGTTCAGAAAGCTTATCCAATAAAGTGGCATTTGGTTTGCCAATGGTTCTATCTTCAGTTTACTTTAATAAAGCTATTTTATAGAGGGAAACCAACACACTTCTTACTTTTTCTACACATGGTCAGTAGAAAAGTTCCCTATCAGTAACTTTAATAAAGCTATTTTATAGAGGGAAACCAACATAGCTTTTACTTTTTCTACTGATGGTTAGTTGATATCAGTTGAACTACTTTTGCCCGGTTCAGTAAGTACAAATACATTTTCAGGATGGATCAAGGGTACCCAACTAAGAAATGAGCATGGAAGCACTAGCTCAAAGATTTCAATGATATGACTTCACATACAGACTGGGGTACTGATGAAAATCCTTAGGCAATTACAAATTGGTTGTGCCAGGAAGGGTCAAGGTTCGAGGGTGCCCAACTAAGAAATGAACATGAAAATTATTATTTTTTTTTTTTTTTGTGATGCGGATGCAAGGGGAAGAGCTACCCCCAGGTTTGTGTAGCTCATCTTTTGATATAAAAAAAAAAAGAACATGAAAACACTTGCTCAAAGATTTCAAATAGTATTGTTCTACATGCAGACTGGAGTACTGATAGAAATCCTTTCCATCTCAATTGGATTGTCTTTATGACTGCACCTAAAAGAGATTTGTTGTCCTAATTTCTTAGGAGTGCACAAATGCAATGTTGACAGACAGTTTGCCAAAGGATTGGTAAACCAGACATGAAAAAGGACATTTTATCAAAGCAAAATATTCAGTTCCAGCTCTCTTATGACATTTATAATTACCCTTCGATAAAGATAAACTATATGAGAAATAGAAAGGAAAAAAAAAAGCTTCAACCAGTGTTTTGCATGCCTGCTGCAATACCCTTCATGGTCAAGATTAGGGTATCCTCCAGGCCAGGTGCATACTCACTTGTGGGGTTTAACTTGACTAGTTCATTGGATGGATTGCTTGATTCCATGATCTCCTTTGACAAGTGCGGCCTCAACTTCACATTGTAGCTGGGGTCCCGGATTCGCTTTAGTGTATAGGCTTGCAAAACATTCAGGGTTGTGATATATGAGTCACGAAGACGGAGTCTTTGCTTCAGGTATGGGTCACCTTCAAGAAGATCCTTGTGACCAGCAATCTGCAGCAATATAGAAATAATCAGTTTACAAAATTCCTAATAACTCAACCAAGACTACTAGAATAGAAGTACGATGCCTTGAGCCCTTGATTTTACCTGGAGAAGAAGCTTCTTAGTTTCTTCATAGTTGGCCCTCAACCGCTCTCCAAAAGGCCACAAGTCTTCTGACACTAGGAGCTTGTCATATAAAGCAGTGATGCCAGGATCTCCCTTGGCAAACACCATCTCAACCAAGTCAATGGTGACCCTAAAGAAAGGCCACTCATTGTACATCTCCTGCAGCATATGAAGATTCTTGATGTCTTGTCCAATGGCATTCTTGAACGCTCCACCAAATCCAAGCCATACTGGGAGATGAAACCTTGTCTGCGTCCATGCAAATATCCATGGAATTGCACGGAGTGATTCAATGCCCCCACTTGGCTTTCGCTTAGATGGACGGCTACCAATGTTCATACGACCATACTCCATCTCTGGCGTAGCCTGGTATCAGAAACAAAAATAGGATTATTTAAATATTACCATTAGTTGTGGCAAGCTAAACAATGACAAAGGACAAAAAGATGCATATGGTTTTCAGAATGCTTACAAGCCGGAAATATTCTACAAATCTGGGCTCTTTGAAGACAATAGAGCGATATTCCTCAGTAGCAATGACGGCAATCTTATCCATGAGTGCACGCCATTCTGGCTTTGGTGAGACTGCTGGATGCATTCCATGCTCAAGTGTAGCAGCAGTGAAACGCTGAAGTGTCCTAAAACACAAGTGCTCCTCCCCAAAAGACTGTTCAATTACTTCACCCTGAACAGTCACCCGGAGAGACCCATGAATTGTGTCTGGTGGCTGCGATAATATGGCGAGATGGGTAGGACCACCTCCTCTTCCAACAGTCCCACCTCGCCCATGGAACATTGTCAGCTTCACTCCATATTTTTTTGCAACCTTTATAAGCTCCTCTTGAGCTTTATATAACTGCCAAGCTGCAGAGAGACGCCCGGCATCCTTCCCAGAATCTGAATACCCAATCATTACTTCCTGCTTTCCGTTGATCCTGTTCCTATACCAGTCTATGGAGAAGAGACGAGCGACAGCAGCAGGAGCAGCATCAAGATCAGCAAGTTTCTCAAACAATGGTACAACCCTTAATGGCTTCTTCACACGGCATTCACGTTGTAGAAGCTCAACTGCTAGCACATCTGATGGTGCAGTTGCCATTGAGATAATGTATGCCCCAAAGTTGTCTGAGGGCAGTTCTGCTATGACATGGAAGGTGTCTAACACATCAGTAATTTCTTCTGTTTTGGGAAGATCAGGCCCAAACAATGGGCGCTTGCCACTTAGTTCAGACAACAGCCATGACTGGCGTTGTTCCTCAGACCATTCCCGGTAAGATCCAATACCCAGATGTTTGGTGATGGCATCCATGACATCAGTGTGCCGGTCTGATTCTTGCCTAATATCAAGTCTCACAAGTGACAAGCCAAATGTTGAAACTTGACGCAAGAAATCAAGAAGACTTCCATCAGCAATCGGCCGATCACCACAAGCACAGAGTGATCTATAACAGAGCTCAAGAGGTTCCAGGAACTACACAAGTAAATAAAAGGAAAGAATCACTTAGTATTTAGTAATTCAACCTAGCTGAGAGCAGAAAAAAAATATCGAGTGAATCCCTGAGTTCACGTTATTCATGATGTGTGACAATTTACACACTGCATTAGTGAAAATTTTTAGTTCATACTATTTTATTATGGGTCTGTTTGGGGCATGTCAATCCGGTATGTTCCAAGTAAAAGAAAAAAAATATGGCATACATTTTTATTCGAAAAGATATACCTTTTGACTAACATTAAGGGTGTGCCTAATTAACCGAGAATTAGATATTTGCCAGAATCACACCTTTTGTATACTTGTAGTTTTAACCAGAGTAAAGAACTTCCATTTGGAAAGCAGCATGTTGAGAAGACAAATAGCTTTACTTTTCTAACTAGTTTCATTGATTATCTAGAAATTTTCTTTATAAGCACATGTAATATGGCTTCTCCAAAAAAAACCAAGGTTGTCCTCAAAGCTATAAATGATCGAATCACAGCACCATTTTCTAACCATGTCAAAAAATAAATAAATAAAAATACAGAAGCACATTTTTGTACTTAGCAATAAGAACAAAGGCCGTTTGTTTAATTATCTCCAACCAGAAAAATGAGTAAACTTGATGAATTATAGGTACCTGCTCAACACTGGTATAGGTTGCCTCCTCAGGAATATCAGAGATTCCATGGGCTAATAAGTGACGAGAGCGTTCACGTGTATGATATAACTTATCCCTCACATCACCAAGAATAACACGATAAGGTTCATTTGGAGGAACTTGTTTCCAAAACTCTGCAACCAGGACAAAAATAGGAGTGCAATTAAAACCCAAAAAAAAGGACCACTCCTTCCGAAATAAGCAAGAAAATTCCTGAAGTGGAGCACATCCTCCTTTTGGATATGAAAAGTAGAGTTCTAAAGGAAAATGGATAAATAAAATATTAAGCTGTTTGCAAACAGATAGGGTTTCAGAATATACACACAGAAAATACAGCTACAGAAAACTTTTGCAGGTTTTAGTGATCTATCTAGAGGGTGTTGGACAATATGTATAGTTTTGTTTTGACAAACAAAATCATGCATGTTGGCAAAGATCCCTTACTATTTCAGACTCAGGCTCAGCCCTTCTAAATGAGATGTTCTCTTATGCTCTGCTCAAAATTCAGACATGTACAAGAAAAAACCCCCCATTCACACCAATCAAATACCTATGTAATGTTTAGCATCTTTCTTTGAGGACCTATGGAGTTCAACTGCACGGACACGAAGTTCATCACTGCAACGCCACATAGATAACTACAAGGAAGAAAAACAAAATAAATTAGAATAGGAATACCAGACTGTAATGAATATACCATGTAAAAGCTTTTCCATAGAAGGGAGAAATTTCTTCTTTACTGGGATGTGAGAAGCATAATGATACTTAAGATTGAAAGAAACTTTCTAATACCTCAAACATAAGATCCTCTATCTGCGCAAAGTACAAGTTAGCAGCCATCATTCTAGCCAACAAGCATACATCCCTTGTAACCTCAGGATTTACCCTTGGATTTCCTACATTCCATAATAAGAATGTTAACCAGAGAAGTCGTCATAGTACATTATGCATGTACTAATTAACCCTTATAAAACTAAATGAGAACTAATATAAGGAAAAACCGTTTTGGAATTTCTGTTTATGTAATACATATATGGCATAAAGTATAGCTCCAATAGGTGATAAAATGAGAGAAAGTAGACTAAGATGGCATGGGTAGAAGTAGTAAGAAATGATTTAAGCACTAATAGTTTAACAGTGGATATGACATTAAATAGAATGGATTGGCGAAACAGGATTCATGTAGCTGAGCCCATATAGTTGGGATAAGGCATGGATGATGATGATGATGATACATATATATGTATGTACAATGAATGCAAACAAAAAGAATAACTAAATTTAGCACAAGAAATAGTGAGCATATTCGATAGTTCATAACAAGGGAGAGACTGAGGAGAATTTTATTCATAGAATTAGAGCAGGATTGGCAAAACGGAGGGGTGCACCCAGAATCTAATGTGAAGGCGAATACCACTTAGGTCAAAAGGAAATTCTATAAAACAGTTGTAAGGCCAGCTATGACCTATGGAGCAGACTGTTGGGCAGTAAAGAAACTGCACCTAAAATATAAGCATGGATAAAATGAGAGGAAGCACACTAAGATGGTAGGGGTGGATCAAAAGGACATGGGTCTTAGTAAAGAAGTGATCTGTTGCAAGTTGAAGGGGCTAGAAAGGGTAGGGGTGGATCAAAAGGACATGTGTCTTAGTAAGAAATGATTTAAATGCAAATAATTTAAAAATGGATATGACATTTTTTTTGATGAATATAAAAATAGATATGCCATTTTTTTTATGAATATAAAAATGGATATGACATTAAACAAAACAGAATGAAGAAACAGGATTCATGTAGCCAACCCCACATAGTTGGGATAAAGCTTGGATGATGATGATGATGATGATGATCCCATTTAAAATATTAACATTTTTATCAGTTTAATAAGAAACCATGTTAAAGAAAAGATGTTCTTTCTCCTGTGGGTTTGGTTTGCTTCACCCAATAAAATTAAACCTCATGGGAAATTTCATACTGGTTTTTATAACCTATACATCCCAACAAACTAGAAAAACTTTCAACATTTTAAGTATGGAATTGATGCCCATTTACTACATCATCCCCTAGGTAATTCATTATGAATTTCATAATTTTTATTGGTAAATAAAATTGTCAACTCTAAATTATATTTTTATTTGATTACCAAGATAGCGCAAGAAAAAGAATGCTCATCGAAGAATTATTCACTGAGAAGGAGCATACCATCACGGTCCCCACCCATCCAAGAAGAGAACTGAATGAGAGGGGCATTATAAGGAACACGCTTATTTATTCCAATGTTCTTCAAAGCAGTGTCCACACGTCTTAGGAATTTCGGGACACCTTTCCAGAGTGTTTCATGGAAGTAGCTCATTCCTGCCCTCATCTCATCTTGTGGAGTTGGAGGAGTCCTCCGGATCTCATCAGTACGGAATGCAGCTTGGATCTGTAAAAAACAGAAAAGAAAGGTTACAAGAAAAGATAAGCAGAAAAACAGAATAAAGAGGGCTGCTTATTCAAGAAAATATTCCCTATCTTTTCAGAAACTTCTAAATATAAATACAACTTTTATTTAGTTCAATGGGGCTACACAAAGGGGGTAGTCCATCCCCTAAACCCATGAAACCCCCCCCCCCAACTTTGGTGAAAACAGAATCTGATCTCAAGTCTCCGCTACAACCAGCTAGAGACCTTACTAACCGAACCAGTTGGCAGATTCAAATAAAATTTCAATTTCAAACAGAACAACTTTGCACCTTCAAATATAATTTCAATCTCAAACAGAACAACTTTGCGCATTTATTATAACAGAGTATGGCATTGAACAGGGCGGAATTCATGTAGCTGACCCCATTTAGTTGGCTTAAGGCTTAGATGATGATTATAACAACAAAATATGTTTTGGTTCAGGAAGCAAAAATATGATAACAAAGTCTAGTTTTGCCATTTTGGTTATGTATATTGGGTGGAAAATTATACGTACATGATGACTTTAGTTTGGATACCAGTCAAAATGAACAACAACAGTTGAGATTGGTGTTAGGTCATAAATGATATTAGCTTTTCTCATAACTAGTTTGAGGGCACGTGCTATGCATGTGTGCAATTAAAGGGTAAAGATATAAGTTAATGTTGCACAATCAAATTTATTTTTTATGACCTGCACCAAAACCAAGGCAAGCATCCGCTTTATATAGTAATAGATAACTATTTAGGTATATTAGGGTAATGGGGCCCAAACAGGAGAGTGATTTTTTAAATAGGAAAATGGAAAACTATAGTAAAGTGTATGAGAAAACTAAAAAGTAGAAACAGAGAAGTGATGGTTCGAAGGTGTTTTATCTACAATGACACTAGGACTTCTAGCAAGCTATCCAATACCAAGTATTTCTAAATCAATTTACTTGCACAAGTTAAAACTGATGGTTTTAACCAAGGAGGGAAAAAAAGATAAAATCCTGAAGTTAGAATTGACCTTTCAAGTTGATAGTTCACTATAAGTACCTTATAAAAGTAAGAGATATTGGAGCCAAGAATCTGACAGAAATGAAAAGAAAAAAATCACGATAGCACCAATTATTTTTTACCTCTCTCTGTAGAGCTTCATCAAGCTCTTGTTTGTCATCAGGAGTAATGTCTTTGGCATTCAACTGGGTTAAGCAATTCCTTATCCTGAGACCAAAAGGAAGCTATAGATAAATAGAAAGAAAACTGAGTAGAACCAACGCAGAAAAAAGACCTTGTGATATCCAAACCCAAGGACCATAATACAAAAGAACACACACATACACCATATGACCTTTTTCTTTTCTTCAATTGTAAAGTCAAAAGTCAAAAGTATTTAAGAGGGGGAAAAACCTTCCATGCTTCTGGAGCAAAGATCTACGAATTGATTGAGTAGGATGTGCAGTAAAGACCAAATCCACCGTCTGATTCTTCAGTGCATCAAAAACTTCTTCTGGTGACTTCTTTAGCTGCACAACAAGTCTTTTCAGAGTTTCCTCAATGTCTGATTCAGTTGTTGCCGAGTTCTCATCATGAAAATCTCCCTTTTTAAGTTTGGTCCGCCGATGGTGAGCAATCTGAACCTCCTCAGCCAAATTGGCCAAGTTAAGCATGTGGGAGAATGATTTGGCAACAACAATAGAGTCCCCTGGATCCAGACTTGTTAATACATTTCCAAGCTCTTCCAGCTTTTGAAAATCATGCTTCCCTTCATACTTAGCAGCAAGCTCATAAACCTCTTGAACCTGTAAAATATATAATACAACTACCGTCAAACTTAATGGTTTTCTGCATGTAAAAACATATGATAAAGCAGGAAAGTTTTAGATCAAGAATCCATGATTTATTAGTCAGACAATCCTGTTCATATAACAGCTGGAAGATAAAAATCAAGCATTTATGCATATTTCCATTTTAAAATGAATTTCCAGGGGCCTCCCTTTCCTAGTTTCTTTCTTCCATGAAGCTAAGATCAACATACATGCAATGTCGCAAGTAATCATTTGCTGCATGAAAAACAAAAATAAAAATAAAAATAAATGCAGGAAATCTAAGATAAAAAACATAAAACTGCAAAACCGATAATAATATATTGTGTTTTCATCTTATGCTTTTCGTCATAGATTTTGCAAATAAGATATTCATTGCAACCAAACAATGAGCCAATTTTAATTCTAAGGAAAAAAAGCAAAAACTTCAAAACTGCAATTCATACACATATGGGTATCCGTATGTTGCTCTATTTCAATGATTTGGTATCATTGGTTTTAACATAGACCCGAATTGAACCCCCCCCCAAAAAAAAAAAAAATCTTTTAAACAAATAAAAAAAGATTTTGCAGAGACAGAAAGAATAGATTACCGTTTCCTTGAGCTCCTCTCCATGTAAATCCTGAAGGATGTCAAGGAACCGATCCAACAGAAGAGCATCGTACTCAACAAGTTTGTCATCTTCGGAGACCTTCCCAGGGACCAAAAGCCTCAGCTGAGCGTCGATCGACGCCAGCTTCTCTAAGTTCCGAGCCATTCCTCCCTTGCCTGCTTCTCTCCTCTCTCGGTTCCTCTACCACTCAATCGAAACTGGAAACTTCTCCTCGTCTTCCACAGGAAAAAAAAAAAAGCTAAGAATGCACGAGAATTACGCTCTTCTCAACCAAAAAGAGATCAAACCTGCCAAAGTGAATCAGGAGCCACGTCCTTGATTATCAATCAGATCACAAATTAAAAGAAGGAAAAGTACATTAAGATATAACGAATTGAATCGACAACATGCCACAAAAACACAAACCCAGATGATCAATTCAATGGAGACAGAATGCAAAACCAATGAGAATCAAAATAAATATTTTACAAAAAGGGTCGGCGTCAAATTGTAAAGAGATGATAGTGATGCTAGTAAGACCCAGAAAAATGAAGAAGAATTACAGTAAAAAGTACCTATATTGATCTCTCTCGCAGAAACAAAAATAAAAAAGACATATGAGAAGAAGAGAACAGGAGAAGATTATGATCCGAACCTCAGAATTGGGTCCCTATTTATAGAAACACAAGACCACTAAGCTCAGAAAAACTGGGAATACCAGAAAATAAAATACTCTCTTATAGTGTCTTTTGACTCGAATTCCTCGCTCACTCTGTCTCTCCTCTTTTCCTGTCCCTGTAAAGTGTCAAAGAATATGCCTTGATTATACCCCTCGTCTCTCCCTTACACTCCTCCAACTTAAATACTTGAAGATGGCAAATTCCTTAATTTTTCCTTCTACTAAAGAAACATAAATATTGAAATGTTTTTTTTACCAAAAAATTAAGATGTTATTTAGGGAAGGTGATTGATGAAAAATCCAAAATCTTGTAATGGGTGGTAAATTTGTGTACTGCCATTCCTGTTCAATATTTAATTTTACTTTTTCATAGTGGACGGCACGGCCCTGTTCTACAGTAGCGAACCGGGTCTAGGGGAATTCACATCTGTGCCCCCACAGCATATCTCAATAGTGTATTGAGAACATTTTCCACTGACAACTTTGAAAGATATTTTGAATACACAGTTAAGATATACTGTAGGACATTTGTGGGGCGCATATTTGATCTCGGTCTAGGGTTCAAGCCACCGACTGGTACGGTAATATATATAAAATATATAAGTATATAAGTTCTTAATTTTAATTTTACTTTATTATTTTGTATATGAACAATGGTATATATTTAAGATTCTTTTTTCATTTTGTTGACTGTTTTGTTAATTTTTAATTTTATTATTTTCAATTTCTTTGAGAAAGAAAAATCTTGCCGACCCACAAGCCAGGTAGGCATGGCCTGCTACAGGGCCTAGCCCGGCCCGTTACAATGCAGGCGGCACGAAAAAACGGGTTGTGCTAGGAGGAGCAATCGAACCAGGAGAAATGAGAACCGGTTCATAGTCACACTAAACTAGGAGCAAAAGGCCAAATTATGGAATTGGGTTGGACAATAGATCCGCTATTCTCGGACTTGGGAAGAAGAAATTAGTGCCCAGTTGGGAGTGCTTTTCAGATGCGATTTTACATCTCTGAAGTAGTATTCAGTACGTAAATATAGTCGTTCAAGCTATTTTAATTAGGTCCGATTATGATATAAAATAGATATGATATCCAAAAAATAATTTACTAATAAAATAGAATTATAAACGTGGTAAAAAATATAGTATTATTTATTAAAATCATGGATGGATTTTGATCGATCAAAACTCTTTTCATATACCATATTTTTTTTATCATAGATTTTCTCTTTTAATTAAATAACTTACAGCAACCAGAATGGTATAGACGTTCGTCGATTTTTAAAACACTGACAAAGATGATATAATTACTTTTTGACAAGACATGAACAGAGATTTTATGACGTTTGGTAACGTAATTTGTTCTGAAACTTTCGTGAATAAACAATGAAGTCACGGATATTTCATTATTTTGTAGTGAATTATTCATAAAATTTATTTCTATATAGTGAAAACAAAAATCTATAAATATAGCCATTCATTAATTAAGTACATGATGGATTGGATCCAGAAACATGTACTCTTGGATTCGGTTCAGATCGAATCAAACCCAACCCCGTTAACATCCTAGATGCCCCCATATGTCTATAATTACTCACTACTCACTTGTAAGTTGGAATTTAGATGAAATGATGTATTGATCTTATTAGCTATAGTTGAAATTTGGAATCTTTTCAAGAAAAAGTGGGAAGCCCATCTAGAGCTGCCTTTGGGACTGGGTAAACCCAGTCAACCTGGCACCTTTGGTAGAAAAATTGGGCTAACTGGTTAGGGTCCCATCTAATTTGAGCCCGACTTAAACGGATTGACTTTGGGTTTCAACACCTTCTAACCCACAGGATCTGTAAGTTTTTTCCAATTATATGGGGTCGGTTTATGAATTCCGTTCCATCGTTTTGTTTTTTTTTTTTTGTCCCATGTTATATTTATCATTAAATTAAATTATGAATGTTTAAATCATTTTTTATTATTTTCATTCAAGTTTTAATTTATCAGAGATGATACGGTCAAATGCAACTCCTGACTAAGATATCTTGTGTTTATTTTTTATAGGATTTAGTGTTTTTTTTATTCATTTAAGAATAATTTAAATCAAGTAAACAAAGCTGAGTTAAGACAACTTTCTAAAATAAAAAAAAAAAAGGAAACGAAAACAAACTATAATCAATCCAGTTCTATAGTACTATTTAGGTCACAGAATTAAATATGGCTGATAGAAAGCATAGATTTTATTAAAGAAAAGCCTCAGGGCAGTGTTTGGAACCACTAATATTTGGTCCCCCCCCCCCAAAGAAATAAGAAAAAACAAAAAACAAAACAAAACGTCTGATCCACTCCACTGGTTGCTTTCTGTAAAATAGAAATTTCTTGGAGAGATACTTTGGATTGGAACATTCAACTTTGATTGGTGAAGCCAAAAGGCCCAAAACCCAAATACCCATGCTCTGTTTCTTTGTCAGTAGAAATCTATGGCTGATGAAGGTATAAAGCAGCTTTATAAGTTTGCCCTACTCTTGAGGCTATGTTTCATGCATGGTCCAATAAATGAATGGTTCATATTGATGGTTAAGTGGGCCATGATGGACCCATTTCCGTTTTTCTCATTTGGATTTGATATGAAAATGGGTGTAGTACATAAGATTGGGAAAGGCATGGCCCATATCATTTAAGTATGGGGTACAATCTTTGTTAGTAGGTAGTACCATTTTGGAGACAATTCCAAGATTTCTGTCACATGGGTTGTTCGTTCTTGGTAATGAAACTAGTTGAAGCATTTGAGAATCTATTATGATTATGTTCACTTGGCTGGTGCTTCGTTGGGCATAGGGATGTTAATGATACCTAATTATCAGAGTCTAGGTTTAAATTTTGATTTGATTAAACCAGATTTTGATCTAAAAACTATCAAATTCGTTTATAATTGGATTAGGGTCTGGATTAAAAATGGGAATTAATCCAATCAAAATAAAGGGTCTGATTCAAAATATAGATAGATCCTATCAGAAACCAATTCATTTACAGACCTAGTAGGGCTTGGGCAGGTTGATCTCCTGGTCGGGCTGGAAAATGTACAACACAAATTAACCTAACCCGAGTTAATGAGCAACCCCCCAAAAGGACTAAATTGGGAAAACCCAACTTGTTAATTGGATTGGAAGTTTGGAACACTGTGAACCACGTGGGCTGGTCAGGTTAACAGAAAGAATGGTCTGGCAGGTAGCTAGGGTCAAGAACCAAATACCCTTTAATTTTGAGTGTCGCTCATCTCTCTGATTAATCACTTCGAGTACTGCAATTTGTGTCTATGGGGTTGAATTGAACGAGTTGTTCAGCTAAAGTGTTGTGAGTCATTGAACACTGAAAAAGGTTTGAAACTGACTCAAATTAACCCAGGAGTAGGGAAATGCGTTGCTAATTGCCATGGTTCTCAAAACCGGACCAGACCGGACAGTCGGACTGGAAAAATCGGGAATCAGTCAGGTGACTGATTCCGGTTTCCCTCAAAATCAGGTTTTTCATAAAAAATTTTGATTTTGATCAGTAAATCACTGACCCAGATGGTTAATTGTTCGAACAATTTTGACCGGTTTTCATTTTTTAATTTTTAAATTTTTTTTTGTACCCTTATATCTTCTATATACAATTAATGCTTGATAAAATGATAACATCTTGGGTTGACAAATGACAAGCATGCGGAAACGATTCAATGAAATTAATCACCTTGTGTGTGAAAAATAACTAAGGTTAGGATCTACATCTACTCCACCCCTCCCATCACCTCTTGGGTATAGCCAAGACCAACATTAGATGATGCCCGGCCATCATTTAATCCAAGAAATGCATTTGTAGTAAATGAGCAAAATACTTGACCAACAAATATGTGCAAATACATAGAAAACAATACAAAATATAAGGTTTTGCGTTTTACATATTTGTATTTATACTTTTTTCAAACTGAGTCATAAGGTTTAGGGTTTTGTTTATTTGGACATTTAAAAACACATGAGGTTTATGGTCCTTCTGTCAACTCAGTTTAATTTAGGCAAGAAAATATCAATTAGAAAAAAAAATCTATAATACCTAAAAGACTTTGTCCATTTAAAACCCTAACATTGAATTTTGATGAAAACCCACCTGACTTGGTTACTACTTTTATGAATTATGATGCCAATTGATTGGTTATAAGTATTTTCACATCATGGTCAAATCCTATTAATTATCGGACGTGAAAAGTCTACAGAATTAATTATATATCATGCATATATACTTAATTGTGGACTTGGAAATATATTCTTTAATCTTGAAAATTTTTGGTGAATCAAAGTTCCATCATGAATGGTTGCTTTTTAAGGTTCAATGTATTGGTACTCTTGTATACATTAGTAAATATATACGTGCAAATCTCTAAAACAAAATTATTTATAATTTATGGATAGTTTTTGAATAGTTATAAGTGGACAATTTCTTAATTATTACAAGTGGACAGTTTTTGAACAGTTATAAGTGGACAGTTTATTAACAGTTATAAGTGAGCAGTTTTTGGAATGAGAGTAAATGATATATATATGCCCTTTTTTTATGCCCGTTGTATGTTGCTTTGATAAGGGGTAAAAATATCTAATGAAAAGTCCAAAAAATGGGGCTATTTGCTCTTTTATTAGTAGTATAAATTTGTGTATCAAGAATTTAAATTGATCTAAACATTAACATTCAAAACATTTGATAGGCTTTCTGTTATAAAAAAGTACAGATAGGCCCAATGTAGAATTCTGATTTCAACTGTAGATTTACAACATTTTAAAATATTAATTACCCCCATCTTATGCATCAATGTCTGCCGTGAATTAGCATCAATTCCAATCTGACATCTACCCTAATTGTACTTTTGGCCTATAGATTCTAAGATTGGGTTAAACCGTCATTCTCCCAATAAAATGTTAACATTCAACACAATTGTAATCTTTTAACCTCCATTATTTTTCGTATCAATGACCCCAAAAAACCGATATGTATCATTGATATGTTATGATGTTTTGAACCTGCTTGATTGTTACTAATTTCGAATATCCGCTTTGAGTCTTCTTCAAGCCAGGTTTCCTTAAACCTTCTAGTCGTGGCTAATAAGTAGTCTGGCCCATTTAAGTTGCAGGATTTGACACCAAGAAAATTCAAGAGTTGACGTTAGGGAAGCTGGGAATTAACAAATTTTACGAAAAACCCAGCACAAATAGACAAAAGAAAGATAGGAGAAACTTCATGTTATTACATTAAATATTTGTGTGAATATAAGTTGATTGACTTATCGCGCCACCCTTACCAAGCTACCATCCATCGTGGATCTTGTTGCCAAGGCCACCAATTTTTTTGGTGAAAAAGTCAAAGAAATGGCACCGACTTTTTCAGACGTCCCAATCCAATGAATCCTGAAATATTCTTTCACGTTTCTTCTTCTTTTCCTCTGTCTTGGTCACTTTCAAAACCCACACCATTATAAATATAATGAAAAAAACTGTGAAGAAAATTTTTAAATTGTTACAGCGTACCTTGAAAAGAGTTTACATTTTCGCCCCATAACGCCCTCAATGATGTACCAGTCCTGATAATATCATCATCGGGAGATATTCCCAATATACAATGAAGATGTACTGTGAAACGTTGTAGAATGGCTCTTTGTGAGGCGGAGATGTGGCCTCCGTTCAAAATGATTAAACAAAGGGAATGTAAAGCAGTAAATAGACTTAGTGGCCGTTTGGGAGGGCTTTCATATGCAGAAAGGTTGAAAAGTGATGAAACTCGTTTGGTGAAATTAAGTTGAAAATAAGCTTACATAAGCCCAAAGATAGAGTTTCCAATGAAGTTATCATACTCAACACAACTCTAGAATGCAGCTCAATCACTACTACAGAAACCCTCTCAAACAGGCTCTTTAAGCAATAGTTGCGTTATTCTATTATATTATCAATTGTTTTTTGTTTCTTTAATTATGTTCAACTCGTGGAGAAAATGAAAAAGAATTCCCTTTGAATGGAAGAACATTGATCGTTTGGTTGCATTATTAATTGGAGATGATCAGCGTTAATAAAGTCAACAACTTATCATATAACCAGACACAGTTAATGAGAAGCAAGGAGAGACGTGAAAAAGAATTCCTTCAACTACTCTTTTGACCCTCATTCCACTTATAAGCTCTCCCATTTAGAAACTTAAACTATATTTGTTCTTGAAGCTCGGCCCTGTAGGCTCTATCTGGGCCGTGGGGAGGTCAATACTGCTACTTATTACTCAGCCATGCCTCTGATCACTTGTGAAAATTGTCGTTTGTAAGTATTTATATTATATATGGCTAGTGCAAGAGCATATGTTATGCACGGTATGCAAGACGAAGGATAAAAACAAACAACTTTATATGAATGTAAATAATGCTGCCACTTAACTTTTATGGTATGCACAGATTTCAAGATGAATATACATAGATAGATAGTATTATAATACTTTGATTTAACTTTTATAAAGGTAAATAGCAGCATTATATTTGCCCTTTAATTTTAACTATTAGGTCATGGAGAAGGGAGATGATCCCCTATCAATGGGTGATCGAGAAAAATCTTACTTTTGGCATTTGTTTTTTAAAATCAAGTGGTCAATCTTAGACTCAAACTCTAGCTCAGTCTCATGCTTATCAGCCTGAAATTTTACAATTACATCAAACGATGGCCCATGTGAATCATACCAAGCCCTCAACAGGTCTTAATTGTACATCTAATTGCACGGGAAGATGCTATATCAATAAATAAGAGAAGTAATAGCCTACAAAATCCATTTGTCATTTTGGACATGTTTAATTGCAATTTAAGACTCTGTTTGGATAGTTTTTTTTCCCTTTGAACTTTGAGCTGTGAGAAACAAAGTAGAGTGTTTAATTGCAATTGTTTTGAGTGTTTGGTAAGATTTGATTTTAGAAACATGGCAATTTAAAACCAACAATTTTTAAAGCCCTAAATCACACAGCATAAAATTGGGGTTTTGTGATTTTGGATTTTCACAAATCTCAAAATGCATCCAAACACAACCTTAGCTTGTCTGAATTGATTTTTTTATTTCTTTAATAAAAAAAAAATAGCTTTTCAATGTGAAGAAAATTGTAAGTGGGTTGCATTATTGGAGATAGAAAGCTTTTGATTTCTATTCCTATATGATAAGGTCAACAATTTATCATATAGGCACGCTTAGAGAAGAGAACAATTGATTGAAGAAAACTCTTTTGACTTGTATTCCACTTATCTAATAAGCAGATGCAGCCTCTCCCATCTAGAAACTTGAAGCTCGGGCCTGTAGGCTCTGTTTGTGCCCTGGGGAGTTCAATACTGCTACCTATCACTCTGCCATGACCTTTGAAAGTGAAACTTCGTAGTAAATAAATCCAAGACATGTGCCAAACTGAGTCAATTCAACTACGTGGCAGTTTTGTAGAGATCGGACTTTCTCCTCACACATGGCGTTTCACACCGATGTCATAAGCACATTCATTGAAAATATTTTCCATACTTACACGGAAGATGTTCCATATGCACGGTAGAATCTAACTGACCCCAACGCAGACCCAAACCGTTGACAAATGGCAGTGGCTCTTCTTAGTCCTCCAATTTGTGATTGCATGATGATATATGAAAAAATCGGAAGGAGGTAAAAATTAATTGATTGTCATATAGGTAAGATTCATACACAAGAATTGGATGTTACCTTTAAAATCAAAAGATTAAATTATTGAATCGTGGAATTTCTTATGTACTAATATTGCATCCCAATAGATACTTCTAAGGGTGGATATGAATTCAAACTTTTTATGAAATATTCGATCTCGATTAGTGAAAAGCTCAATTTTATTTGACTAAGACCAAGTTCAAATCTAATATATAGGTTCATTTGTTAATTGAGCTGAACCCAAATCTCATGAGACTTACAAGCCTAATTGAGAATTTATATATTATAATTCATAATTTTTATATATAAAATAAGAAATAATTATTGTATACATATTCTTTATTTTTTATGTATAATTTTTTACTTTTTATATGAAGCTTGTCTGATAGTTAAGCTCAGACCAAGCCAAACTCAAATATATAAGCTTTTTGAGTCAATCTGAATTCGAATTCAAGTTTTAAACTCAAACTCAAGTCTCATTTTTTTTATGATCCAAACTCAAATAACCAGATATTTAATTTAGCTCGGTTGGAATCCACCTCTAAATACTTCACTAAACCATATGCTATCAATGTATAAGTATGCATCCCTGCATTCCATTAGTCATTTAATTTGCTTGTAATATTAGGAGGGGGTTGAATCATGGAGGAATTAAAGCCTCCAAAAAAGCTGGTTATAGGACTTGAGAAGAAGGTGATAAAATGAGAGAATATGGTGGTTTTTTTCTTAATTTTATTATTATTATTTGACAAAGAGAGCTTGCACTAAGTAAAACCTGGTGTAGTTTGACTCCAAACATCCTTAATCCTGGATTTTTGCAAAAACCGTTGCCAGTGATTGGAACCTTGCATAAACATATCCAAGTGTCCCATCTTGCTGGTCACCGCCAGCATGTTCACTTCCCTTGGCACATGTTAAAATTAAAGATATATCTGAATCCGTTTTAAGATTATCAGGTTATGAATGCCTCTGGTAATGCCATCTGACGTTCAAGCCTTCAAGGGGTGTAGTCCTCTTGTTAATGCATGAAATCGTCAAAAGTGAGTCCCCTTTGCTGATGTATTCTGTCTCTGTGTTGCATCTCCAGCGCTCCTCCACTCACTTCCATTAATTATTGCTGCCCCAAGGCTTCTGCTATTACTGTCATGTTGTTATATTAGACAAAAATTTTATTTAAGGGTAAATTTTTTAAATTATCCTTTATTGACTAAGTGTATCTTTACTATTTAAGTGTATCATTTCTGACAATTGATTAATACTTCCTTATCGTTAGGATCCGTTAATAAAGACTAAAAAGACTATTTTACCTTTTATTTTTTTTTCAAATTTTCAAAATAATACCAAAAATATTTACTAAATCAAGCAATTTGTACTTGTCCACCGATTTACTTGAATAAGAATGAATTTGTGGGAAGGTGGTCTGTGATTGAGGGACTAACGCCTTGGCTGAGAAGAGTGCGGTTGTACGTGATGGGTGTGGATTGGGAATAGTATTGGCGAACACGGCAGCGAGTGGGGAGGAGATGGTGGCCGACAACCATTTGCTCCCCGGTGGTGGCGGTGGCAGTGGGAAGGAAGATAGGAGACCTAATCAGGGAATACACCTGATCTTATCTGAATCCAACGGCATCACTGAGTGGAAACCATATCAGCAGAGTATGCGATATGTGGCGTAGGTAGTGGAGGAGAGTTTCAGGTTTTCCAAAGGTGAACTTTACGTACAAGGGACCTAAATGTTTGGTGTTGCAGATGGCAGAGAGACAAGGAATTGATCAGTGGCCTAGATCTCCGACAGTGAGTACCTGATCGGTGGCGATTTGGGATTGAATATTCCAAACCTTTTGCTGAGAATGTTGTGGGGGCTGTCCATCTCCATTGAGTACCTTGGCAGAAATCAAATGATATTGCTACCGAGATCTTCATCTCTAATGGAGGGTGATTTGGCCCAACCACGTAGCACAGGGACACGTGTGCGTGACCTGGCTCGACGAACAGCTCAGCCTAACAGCACAACCGTGACTCGACGGGAGGGACCCGCTGAGTCCAACATTGGCCGCTCGGCGGGATAAGTGACTCGCCGGGGACTAGCGCCCAGCCAACCTTGACTCCCACCAAGTGTGGGAGATCCCGAACTCCTCTCAGGGCCCGAGCTCCTCCTGAGTCCAGAGCTCTCCCTTCCTAAGAAGGGAGCACTCCGGCTTTTGGCTAAGTGTCCCGAGGGAGAAACACCTCAGGGCAGCACCATCGAGATTCCTATTTGAACTTGCTTAAGGCTGCCTCCAATGTGGGCACCTCGGTGTACCTCGGCACCTCGGTGCAAGACAAATCTGCCCCAGGTAGTTCGGTGTACGGTAGCTCGGCAGACTGCAGGGAGATCTGCCTGACATCCGTGCCTGCCTGACATTCGTACCTACCGGATCCGGTGGCAGTGCTCGGATCCCTTGCCAAGCGGCGTTCTACCTGCCATCTCTGAAAAGCATGGCATGCCTGTCGAGTCCATACNTCCAATGTGGGCACCTCGGTGTACCTCGGCACCTCGGTGCAAGACAAATCTGCCCCAGGTAGTTCGGTGTACGGTAGCTCGGCAGACTGCAAGGAGATCTGCCTGACATCCGTACCTACCGGATCCGGTGGCAGTACTTGGATCCCTTGCCAGGCGGCGTTTTGCCTGCCGTCCCTGAAAAGCATGGCACGCCTGTCGAAGTCCGTACCTTGTAGTAGCAGCCTGTAGCAGCAGCCAGCACCTGCCACCTCTACCCTAGCGGTAACGGCTAGGGCATTGGCGGTTACACCTGATGTGACTAAGTTCCAGTATAAAAGGACCCCAACCCTCACAAAGCGAAGGTATTGAAGCTAGCACTTTCAGCACTCTTAACTCTCTATGTCTTCTTTGATTTTTCCCCAGAGTTCTAACTTAGCCATCAGAGTGTTCCCTTTGGGAGAACTCCCAAGGAACCCTTCACCTTCTTCTTCCTCTTAGGTGCCGTCCATCACTACTAGGTGCCAGCTCGGAGTGCCCAGATTGTGCAACATCATTTGGTGTCGTCTGTGGGAAGCGCTTCAAAAGGCCTTCCTCTAACTTCTGTGAAACTTCCCTCAAAGAACTCATCATCACCATGGCTTCCTCCAGCAACTCYGGACGTCGGAACACCCCAGAGGAACAACTCCAGCTACCCACTGTCTGTATCGGGCAATTCACCGTCCCCCTCTCCATGGACGGGGTACCTAGTCTGAATGTGCCCCTGACGGTGGCACCCGTGACCGTTCCATTACCCTCTGCTGTTGGAACAACCTTCGCAGAACCCATCATCCTCCCTCCGGTGGCCAGCCAAGGTCAGCTCGAAGACCTGATGCAGTGCATGTGAGCCATGCAGGCCCAAATGCAACAGTTCCAGCAACTTCAGTTCCACCAGCAGCAAGCGTTGCACCAAGTGTCCCAGTACCAGTATCAACAACAGTTTCCTTCACTCCCTCCTTGCCATCCAGTTGCGCAGCCAACCAAGCCTCACCGCCGAAGTGAACTTCCTTCCCGCTGAGGAGAGAGCTCGGTGTCATCCCATGGAAGGAAGGAAAGACCCCCTACCCCCGCATCGCGACCTGTAGTTAGGTCGGGGGCCTCCCAACCGGTTAGGCCGGTATCACCTCAGCGCTCGCAGTTCGGACCTCCACTTGCCGAAAACCGGTTTGAAGTGTTGGCCGATGACCTGGAACAAGGTCCTTCTGTTCACAGCTACCGACAGTCGTCCGAGCATTTCCCTGGGCGCAGTTCACGCAGGTCTTCACCTCCCACTTCATCACCAGTAAAAGGTGTCCGAGGACCCAAGAAAGCCTCCTCAGCATAGTCCAGAGGGAGGGAGAGTCCATCCGAAACTACATCAAGCGGTTTAATGACGCTTGCCTGCAAATACCCGACCTAGATCCTGCAGTTTGGCTCACTGCAACCAAGCGGGGCATCACCCACAAGGAGTTCAGATGGCACGTGGTTGTCAACCAACCCAAGACCGTGACCGAGTTCCACGAATTGGCAGATCGGTTCATAGGGACAAAGGAGGAGATTGACCAAAAGGGTGAGCAGGCCCTTGAAAAAAGAAAAAGGAAACCGGAGCTCCCGCCTCCAAGTGACAGCAAGAAGAAGAAGGACCAAGCACGGGAGGCAAAGCCACCTCAGCCTTTCCGAGCTCCAATAGCCGAAAGGGATTATACACCCCTCAACACAAGGCGGGCCGAGATCCTCATGGCGATCAAGGATGCCCCATATGTGAAGTGGCCACCTCGGCTTAAGGCCGATCCCAATGTTAGGAATAAAAACATGTATTGTAGCTTTCATAGAGATCACGGTCATAGTACCGAAAACTGTAAGAATCTCTGCGACGAGATAGAAGAACTTATCCGTCGTGGATATCTGAGAAATTTTGTGCAGCATAATAATAGTAATAAAACAGGTCGGCATGGGGAGCAGAGTAAGAAAGCTCTTGAGTCCAGCAGACAAGCGGAGCAACCGCAGAGACAGCCTCCCGACGAGAGACCAGTCTTGGGGACCATCCATGTAATTGTCGGAGGATCAATTGTTGCGGGCTGCACCTCGGCAGCAGCTCGGTCATCAGCCCGCGAGGCTGCCAGAGAAGAGCTTAACCCCCCAAAGCGGCCAAGGATGGAGGAACCGATCTTCTTCACCGAAGACGATGCGTGAGGAGTCCATTACCCCCATGACGACGCGCTCGTCATAAAGATTAAGATCAACGACTTCGAGGTCAGGCGTGTCCTAGTCGACTCAGGCAGCTCGGCAGATATTCTCTTCAAGACTGCCTTCGATCAGCTACAGCTCCAGGAGAGCGACTTAAAGCCCACAAACACTCCACTTGTGGGATTCAGCGGTGAGGAGGTCAGGCCTTTGGGGAGAGTCATTGTGCCCATGGAGGTCGGCACCTGGCCTAGTGTGGTAAGGCTCAACCATGAGTTCCTGGTGGTCGCAACCCCCTCCCCGTACAATGCAATAGTAGGTCGGCCCATCACCCACGCCTTACGAGCAGTAGTCTCCACCTACCATCTGGTGATGAAGTTTCCTATAGGCTTCGGAGTCGGAGTGACACGATGTGATCAGCTCGAGTCTCGCAAGTGCTACGTAGCCGCCCTCAAAGGAAAGGCAAAGGTAGCAGATGACCTTGAGCTAGAGCGACCCACGGAGCAGTTCGTGGAGCGAGCCGCGCCTACCGAAGAGACCGTCCCGATCCCAGCTTCGGCAGAGGACCCAACTCGGGTACTTTAGATCGGTTCTTCTAGTGAGGAACCCCTGTGATCTCAATTGGTAAGTTTCTTACTTGAAAATTTAGATGTTTTTGCATGGTCAGCGGCAGAAATGCCAGGCATAGACCCCAGCATTTTAACTCATAAGCTAAACACTGATCCTGTAGTTAGGCCCGTTAGACAGAAGATACGCAACCTATCCCTAGAGCGATGGAGGGCAGTCGACGAGGAGGTCGGGAAGCTCATGGCAGCCGATTTTATCAGGGAGGTTCATTACTCGAGTTGGGTGGCCAACCCCGTTCTGGTGAAAATGGCCAACGGTAAATGGCACATGTGCGTCGATTACACCGACTTGAACCGAGCTTGTCCAAAGGACTGCTTCCCACTTCCTAGGATCGATCGTCTAGTGGACACGACCTCGGGGCACGAGTTGCTGAGCTTCTTGGATGCCTATTCGGGCTACAACTAGATTAGGATGGATCTAGCTGATGAAGAGAAAACTACTTTCATAACCGAGTTCGGCCTGTACTGTTACAAGGTCATGCCCTTCAGGTTGAAAAACGCTGGGGCCACTTTTCAAAGACTTGTAAACAATCTGTTTGAGCCACTAATTGGCAAAAAAGTAGAGTGTTATGTAGACGATATGGTCATCAAAACGCAATTTTCACATGAATTAATACAAGATTTACATTCAGTTTTTGAAATTTTGCGTAGATTTAATATGAATCTAAACCCCAACAAGTGTATCTTTGGTGTCACCTCGGGTAAGTTCCTAGGGTACATCATTAACCGGTGAGGTATTGAGGCCAACCCGGACAAAATTAAAGCCATCCTAGAAATGAGACCACGCCGGAAATTAAAGGAGGTTCAGAAGCTAAACGGCCGGTTAGCCACCTTGAGTCGCTTCTTGTCCAAGTCAGTAGATCGCTGCCTGCCTTTCTTTAAGGCCATAAAAAGCAAAGGCTTTGAATGGACCAAAGAGTGCCAACTCGCGTTCGACGAGCTCAAAAGGCACCTCGCCAACATCCCAGTCTTAACCTGACCCAAAGTGGGTAATGTTTTAGAGCTATACCTCTCAGCAAGTGACGAGGTGGTCAGCTCGGTACTAATAAGAGAAGAAGATCGGGTCCAGCAACCCATTTATTATGTTAGTAAAGTGTTGCAGGGAGCAAAGACAAGGTACCCAGAGATAGAAAAGTTAGCCAATGCACTGGTTATAGCAGCCCGAAAGCTCCACCCATACTTCCAAGCTCACAAAATCATTGTCCTTACCAACAAACCTCTGAGGCAAGTTTTGCTCAAGCCCGAGGTCTCGGGAAGGTTGACAAAGTGGGTCATCGAGCTCAGCGAGTACGAACTCTAGTATAAACCGCAGACTTCTATCAAGGCCTAAGCCTTGGCAGATTTCATCGCAAAATGCACCTTTAGCTTCGAAGTCCCCAGGCCGGTAGAACACGAGTCCCCCAGTACGGGAGAGCTCGGGGTTCCCGGGCTGGTTGAACTCGAGCGCCGTGAAGTAGCAACCAGCACGGCATCTCTCCTAGTTAGGCCAAGCCCGAACTGGGATGAAGAACCCTGGATCCTTCACGTAGATGGCTCGTCAAATTGGCAGGGCAGCGGAGCTGGGATCGTTCTGTACGCGCCTAGCGGTGTGAAATTGGAGTACGCACTACGCTTTGAGTTCGCGGCATCCAACAACGAAGCAGAGTACGAGGCGCTGCTAGCCGGGCTGGATCTGTCAAAGGAAGTGAAAGCTAAGCACATCGTCGTCTGCAGTGACTCCCAGCTCATGGTCAATCAGGTTCTGGGCGAGTACGAAGCTCATGAGCCAACCATGGTAGCATACTTAGCCAAAGTAAGAGAGGCTCTGCTCAACTTCCGGTCACACTTCATCTAGCAAATCCCGATATCAGAGAACGTTGAGGTCGATGCCCTATCACAGTTAGCCAGCACGGGAGATAACACCATGAGGACTGTGTATATAGAGAACTTGCCTCGGCCTAGCATTCTTAGGGGGGCAGAGGAGGTCGATCCCGTCGTTCAAGCAGAGTCGAGCTGGATTGATCCGCTCACGAGCTTCCTGCTACACGGGACCCTCCCTGCAGATCGTAATGCCGCCGGGAGGATAGAGCGTCAGGCAGCCAAATACGTCATGATAGACGAACGGCAGTACCGAAGATCCTACACGCTCCCCTACCTGCG